>CM050519.1:51487974-52010474 GCA_027563665.1 Antrozous pallidus
GAGTACTTTTAGGTCTTTGTATAATATTTTTTATTTCAGTCAGTGTATGCTTAATTTCTGGTTGGTCCTTTTTCATATCCTTGAGGGTCTCGTTCATATCCTTGAGGGTCTTGTTCATTTCCTTGTAGGTCTCATTCATTTCCTTGTAGGTCTTGCTTATTTCCTTACAGGTCTCAGCCTTTTCTAGGAGCCTCTTGAGAAGCCCTATAACCATGGTTTTGAATTCCATGTCGTCGTTTTTTTTCCTCCATTTCTTTCACTTCTGATTTCTTTCCATGTCTGCATGGTGGCTGCTTCTCTTAGTTGGTCAATTAGCTTTTTGTGGTAGATGTCCTACAAGGGACAGTGGCTCAGCCTCCCCAGTTACCTGAGGTGGATATGGGTTGCACAGTCTTGTTGAAGTTAAGCCAGGTTAATTGTTGTTAGCACTTGGAGGGGTTGACCTCCAGGCCAATTGTCTGTGATATTCAGCTGTGCTCGGATTGGATGGGTGCAGTCTCAGGGCCAAGCAGACAGCGTCAGCTCCACCCTATGCGGCCCCAGGGACTCTGTGCTGGTGGCAATGGCCACCAGCACCTTTGAGAGAGAGAGCCTCTGCCGAGCTCCACCGGCTGCTGGAGAATTCAGACTCTCTCCAAATGAGTCTGCACACCCAACGTCTCACCCAGGGTCGCAAAACAATGCAGTCTGATGGTTTCCCGAATGAGAGAGCAAGTCACGAGTGCTCTCTGCGTGGTCACGCGGCTACGCTGTTCCCAAGTTCATGCGCACTCCGCACAAGCTCACCTTCTCCACAAGCCGGCAGACCCCTGCAGCACCTGAGCTTCGGCGTGCCCTCCTACTGTCCAGTTTTTACCCCGTATGATTGTGGATTCCCTGGACTTCTCCTAGAGTTGGGGGATCAGTGCAGTGGGATGTCTTTGTCTCCCCCGTTCAATAAAAACAGCCGGGTTTTCAGCCGCCCACCCTATCCGCTGGCGCGCGCCCCAAACCTCTCTCCGCGCATATCTTCAATGCTGTCCTCAGCCGCTCCTCTGAGTCACAGTGTCCTATCTTCTCTTTTATTTGTGGAATTTTCACTCAGTCAGCTTTCCGGTGATTCTGGAAGGTGTTTGTTCTTTTGTTAAGTTGTAGTTTTGAAATGGCTATGTGGGGCAGCAAGATAGGTATTTACCTATGCTGCCATATTGGTTCTCCCTATATAACATGAGATCTTAAAAACAGAGAACTTTCTGTGTCTGGAGTCAGAAAGATGCAGCGCAGGAATCAGAAGAGAGGCAACAAAAGAGGAAGGCAGATAATTCCAAGAATGAGAAAGGTTCAACACACCATTAAAGGTCCTGAGATGTAAGTGTGCCATATGTATGGATCTAAGAGAGAGGCCTCTAGGAGTTAACATGGGAAACAGCTACCTCAGCCCTAATTCTGCCAAAACCTGAAATGGGCTTGGAAGCACAGTCCTCCTCAAAGCCTTGTGAAAGGAACCCAGGCTTGTTGACATCTTGATTTTGACCTATGAAAACTGTTATAAACCAAAAAGGTTTTTGAAAACTGAAATCTGTAATCCTTAGATACATTGAATATTACCAGTTATTTAGGGCAGCCCTCTTGTTTTTTCCATTCTCTGCATGCTTGAGCATCAGTTTTAAAATACATCTTGTCAGATGCCAAATATTAAATATAAGAAGAAAACAATAAATGTTAGTCTTTATTAAAAGAAAACTAGGTATTAAGTTTTTGTAGAAATAGCATCATTCATACACACAATAAATATGATACTTTACATTTAGTGTGAATTATGGGAGTGAACTAACTGAAATAAAACTGGTTTTTCAGAAAACAGTAACTAAGTCTCAGAGTACAATAAACATACAAACTACCATATATATATATATAGTTATATTACATATTAATAGTTGATTAAATGTGACTTATAGCCATGCAGTGATAGATATTATATATGTAATTTTTTATTATGCAATATTTATAATCTTACATCACTTAATATTTTAAGTTCACAAATATTAAATGATTTAGAAAGTGGATTCAGTTCAGAAAAACTGTGTACTTTCTATATTAAAAATATGTAAATACTGCCCTAGCTTGTTTGGCCCAGTGGATAGAGCATTGGCCTTCAGACTGAAAGGTCCTAGGTTCGATTCCAGTCAAGGGCACATGCCCAGGTTGCAGGCTCAATCCTCACTGGAAGGCATGGAGGAGGCAGCTGTCAATGATTCTCTCTCATCACTGATGTTTCTATCTTTCCCTCTTCCTCTCTGAAATCAATAAAAATTGTTTAAAAATATGTAAATACTTCACATTTTACATGTAACACATTCTAATAATTGAAAGTATAGCTTTGATCCCTAAAATAGAAATTATTATAAACTATCAATAATGTATATATACTAGGGGACTGGTGCATGAAATTTGTGCATTGGGGGTGGGGGGTCCCTCAGCCCTACCTGGCCCCTCTCATAATCTGGGAGCCCTCAGGGGATGCCCTACTGATGGCTTAGGCCCGCTCCTCACGAGGAGCCACTGCCAGTCATCACAGCCACCAAGGTGTTTTCAACATGGACTCCAGTCCGTTTACCACGAAAAAATGACAACTTTCTTTAGGCATTTTCAAGTGTGTCTTTCATAGGATATGACCTTTCTTTCTTTCTTTCTTTCTTTCTTTCTTTCTTTTTTTTTTTTTTTTTCATCCTCACCTGAGGATATGTTTCCATTGACTTTTAGAGAATGTGGAAGAGAAAGGGAAAGACAGAGAGAAACATCAAAGTGACAGGAACACTTTGATTGGTTGCCTCCTGCATGAGCCCTGACCTGGGCCCCAGCCAGGGAGGAGCCTGCAACCTAGGTACATGCCCTTGATCAGAATTGATCTTAGACCCTGTGATCAGCAGGCATTATCCGAGGCATTATCCACTGAACCAAACCGGCTAGGGCAGGATATGACATTTCTTAGCCCTCCAGCAGTGGACCTTCATTTTTTTCTCCAGAAGTGTGGTGGAAAAACCCCAGATCACCTTTTTGGATTCTTATTACCCAAGTTACTAAGAATATTACCAGTGGTACACAGGAAGCTTAGCCAATGAGCAGTCAGAAAAGGTGTTTCTTCTGTAGTTCACACTAATTGCTGGCTGGGCCCTGCCCAGGCCTAAAGCCTCTAGCCGAAGCTGTAGGCCTGGTCAGGGGACCCCCAGCTCCCTCTGATCGCCAGCTCTGCCCCTGCCCCCTTGGCTCTGATCACAGGCTTGGCCCTGCCCAAGAGCCCCTGGCTCAGGCCCTTCACAGGCTACTCAGGGCCCACGTGGGCTTACCTCAGAGTGACCTAGGTGCCAGGATGTTCCTGGGACCCAGGCGCTGAGTGCCTATTTATGCAAATTAACTGCCATATTTGTTGGGTTAATTTGCATGCTCACTCTGATTGGCTATGGGCATAGCGAAGGTACAGTCAATTTACATGATTGTCTATTATTAGGTAAGATATATATTTATATCTATATCTATATCTATATATATGTAATATATGTATACAGAAATAAATTTACATAGTTTCCTTTCAGGCAACCAGTGCAATAGCATAATATCCTTTATGGAAATTGATTTCTTTTCCCAAATTGAACATGTTTCTCTCAACAAACCCTTTATTGGTAACAATTACAGTTTATGGTCAAAATAAAATGTTCATTGTTTTGGCAAATATTTTATATCAGAAATATCTATATCAGTCATTTCAGTGAAGTAAACATCTGCTTTAGGACAAAGAGAATGGGGACATGCTTTTGGTCATGTGCCCATTGGCTAGAAAATATCAGAGGAAGATTGCCAATTGATAAAATAATTTTGATTTAAGAGAAGACTGGTAGAATTTTAAGTGAGAATTTACCAAAGTTTTCTTAAAAACACTTGACTAGCCTGGCTAGTATGGCTCAGTGATTGACCTATGAACCTGGATGTCATGGTTTAATTCCCAGTTAGGTCACATGCCTGGGTTTTGATCTTGATCCCCAGTAGGGGATGTGCAAGAGGCAGCTAATCAATAAGTCTCTCTCATCATTGATGTTTCTCTCTCTCTCTTCCTCTCTGAAATCAATATATATTACAACAAAAAAAGATACTTAACAGAAACCAAAGAAGATATATGAATAGCAAATAAGCATATGAAAGATGTTCAGTATCTTATCTTTAGAGAAATGCAAATTAAATGCACTCATTAAAATGGCTATAATTCCAAATATACAATACCAAAAATACTGGGGAAGAGGCAAAGCAAAATGAACTCTCACAGTTGCTGATAAGAATGCAAATTGAAAATGAAGTCAATTAGGAATCAGAGGATCCCAGGAGGAAAGGAAGAATGTACTAAAAGTATCAAATTTTATTAAGATACATAAATAACAAAATGTCCTAATTTATTTCATTAAAATTATTCACTAACCATGTTTTCCACTATAGACAGTAAGTAATAAAAGTATTTGTTTATCATAATTATGCAAAAGAAATATTGCTTCTGTTCTGTCTACTTTGTTCATTGGTGACTTTAAGCCAAAATTATAACTAATATCTGATGGCTCTCACAGAGAAAGAATTTTCTATGCTTTATATAACTGATGACTTCAGGTATTTGACAAAAGTTCAAAGTGTCTTTTACTGAATTTTACTAGTTGTTACTTGCAGTATGTTTGAAGTGGGTAACTCTTTTCAAGTCAGTTTTTATTAATGAGTGCACATTGAAAACCCTAGTTTGAAGCCCCTCTTTCTTTCTTCTTCTTCTTCTTTTTTTAATTCTCACCTGAGGGTTTTTTTTTTCCATTGATTTCTAGACACAGTGGAAAGGAGGGAAAAAAATAAAAGAGAAAAACATCGCCCTGAGAGAGACACATTGATTGATTGCCTCCCATCAGACCCCTCCTGGGGCCCAAGAACTTGCAACTGAGGAACTTGGCCAGGAATTGAATCCATGACCTGTTTTGATCTGTATCCTGACACCAGCCATGACCTGAACCCTTTCTTCATGTTTTATTGATATGTGTATCTCCCTAAAGGGAATAAGAAGAAATATGATCTGATATATCCAGTAAAATAAATTAGAATTTCATAGCAGTTTCAAATTATAATTACACTTAGAGACCTGATGAATGAAATTTGTGCAAGAGTAGGCCTTCCTTCCCCCCCTGCCACCTGGCTTCCCTCTGGCACCTGGGACCCAGGCTTCTCTCACAGCCCCAGTTTCATCTGGAAGGTCATTCAGAAGGATGTCTGGTCTAATTAGCATATTATGCTTTTATTATTATATCTAGTCTATTATTATAGACTAGAGGCCCGGTGCACAAAATTTGTGCATGGGGCGTGGGGGGTATAGAGGGGAGGTGGTGTTCCTCAGTCCAGCCTGCAAAGATGCCAGCATCCTTCACCCCGGCCTCTAGCCAGAGGTTCCTCTCCACCTTTCACACAGCCTCTGGGGAGATGCTTGTCCTGGGGCCTCCTCAGGGCCCCAACACATGACACCCTGCCAGGTACTCGGGGGCTTGGGCTTTCAGGTCTGGCTTCCCCGCCTGGCACGATGCCCACTTCCTGCCATGGGAGCGGCGCCTCAGGAGTCGCCCCCTTGCACCATACTACTTGTGAGTGGCGGGGGGGCGCGGAGGCTTCGGCAGCAGTGATTTCATGCCTGCAGTGTGCCCGCCGGACACACCCCTGCTGCGGGTCATGCTGGTCGCATCTGGACTGCGGGCAGGGTTCTGCTGGGCTGTGACTGGGGGCTGCAGGTGGAGGAGCCCAGCACCCATAGGGCTCCATCAGCATCAGGAACTGGAAAGACCCATTTTTCTGGTTCTTCCCCTCCCTCAGCACAGCCGGCCCATTCCCTCTCTCCATGCGCACCCTGGCTGGTGGGGCACAAATGCTGCGTTCCTGGCCCCAGCTGTCCCCTTTCCTCCCTCCCTGCGGGCAGGCCAGTGGGGTGCGGAGGCTGAGCTCGCTGTCCCAGCCGGCCTGTTCTCTCAGTGGTCACAGCCATCTTGGTTGGGGTTTATGTGCTCCTGATTGGCTGATGGGTATGGCTTGATCAGAGGTAAGGGCAACTTGCATATTATTTTTTTATTAGATAGGATTTTATCATGGTATAAAAATTTTAACCAGAAAGTTAATATGCAGTAATACATGTTACTTTAACAGAGTGACTCTGCTGAAGGATGCAGATAAAGGCAAACCCCTGCCACACAATCCCTAAACCTGCCCCAATCTCAATGAGCAAGCTCAGATTTTGCACTTAAGAGAATTCAGGTAGTTGATGCTATTCACCTCCAATCAGTGACTCAAAAGTAATGTAGACTTACATTTATATTGTTTAGGCAATGTTCAGTTTTAAACATAGTCTAAAACCTGTGATGTGGTGTCCTGAAAATTTCATTTCATTGTATAAGGAAGGATCGAAGTATGTTTTGGACAATAGGGCCAGAACATTCTCAAGTCAATGATATAGAAAATCATGCAGTAATTTCTGGAATCATCGCACATATTGGAATACTAAAAGAACAACAGTAGTTTTCAGCTTTGTTTGTTCAATAAAATGAGCTCTGAGGACAGACTTGAGGAACTTAATGATCCCAGAATATTACTTTATTTATCCATTTTAAAGGCACACTTATTAACACTAAAAATTGTCAGTAGGAAAAAACTGTTTTAAAGAAATAATTGGCTGCTTTAGGTTCCTTGCATGTTAGGCAACTTTACGATGAGATGAACTACTAATAGAAATTTTAGTTAATATTTTAGGAACAGTTTTTGTCCAGTACACTTAAATTTTCTTGCGTATTCCCTTATTTCAATTGGCCAATTTAAATTAATCTGAAAACTTGATTACTATTTTACTGTCAAATTTAATACTCAAACAATAATCTTAGTTTACCCTGTAAATATTAGTGGAAAGGATTATTTGCATTCTTGAGTAGGCCCTGAATATTCCTGGTGCTAGACTTGATTCAGATATATGGCAGCTGTTGCTGACCACATCTCTATCTTTAACCTGGGTCCTGATCTGGAGCTGGACATGGGAAGTGAAGCAGCCATGGTGGCAGGAGACCTTCCTCAGAAGGGGTGAGAGTTCAGGAACCTAAAGCAGTCATATTTTTGTATAAAAATTAAAATTTAAAGTTATCCCAACTGCAATATAAAATTTTCAAAAGCCTTCATTAATAAAAAAAAAAAGGGGTGGGGTGGGGAGATAGTGGGGTAATATTATGCAAGGAAAAATATTCCGTAAGTAAATTACATCTAGAAAACTCTTACTTCAGAAAATTAATTTCCATTTGTAATGCTAACAGCAGGACACCCATGTAAAACACACATGATGTCAAAATAAGCCAAAGGAAAATCATTTAGGCAAAAATAAAAAGATTCCCAAAACTAATTTACAGAAAAGATTCCTTTATTAACTTTTGGTCAAGAATATGTTTGTATATTTTCAGAAAACAACTCCAATACCATATGGATTCCTGCAACAGAGAGGAACTGACAGGTCTGTTCCAACCACGAAGATAGTCCAGAGATGGAAGATGCTGAAGACCCCTTGCCATGCTAGCAGTCAGCAGCTGTGCATTGCTGCAGGTTGCCCAGTACCAAACCAGAGAGTGTGGGACCTGCATTGCCACCATTTGTCCACCATCCAGATACCATTGCTGACATTTACACATAAGGAACTATTTGACATTGAAACTGGGACTCGGAACTGTTGGACATTGAAACTGAGACCCAAACAGTTTTTGTTCATATATGTTTACTTCTAGTATGCAGATGCAAGATTTTTTAAAGAAAAAAAACGAGGGAAAAATAGATACAGAGGCAAAGACGCATTGAACAGACTGCCAAACTACAGTGGGAAGGCAGGGGAGGGTGGGGGGCGGGGGCTGTAAGAGATCAACCGAAGGACTTGTATCATGCATATAAGCATAACCAATGGACAAAAGACACGGGAGGAGGGGCAGGTGAGGGCATGTGCTGGGAGGTTGGGGGGTCTGGGGGTAGGTCAAAGAGCGGAAAAAAAAGGAAACATATGTACTGCTATTTGCAATACTTTAAACAATAAAAAATATATATACAAAAATAAAAAATAAAGAAATAAAGAAATAATTGGGCCTTCATTTAAGTTTTCTCAATCTTTTCACTCTATGAACTTGAGTTCTCAAACTATGGAATAGATCTTAAAATTAGGAACATTTTATTTAAACATAATAGTAACCACACTCAAAAAAAAAATCTGAAACTGAGACACTTAACATTAAAAATAGGAAATAGAAAAAAATGTAGAATACCACCAAAATAAAGGAAAGAAATAGTGGAGACATAGAGCTACCAGAAAACAAGAGATAAAACGGCTACCAAAAATCCTTATAGCCTAGCCAGTTTGGCCAGTGGATAGGTCATCAGGTTGTGGGCTCAGTCTCCAGTAGGGGGTGTGCAGGAGACAGCTGACCAGCGATTCTCTCTCATCACTGAGGTTTCTCTCTCTGCCTTTCTCTCTGAAATCAACAAAAATATATCAAAAAATCCTTATACATCAATAATCACCCTATATGTAAATGTATTGAATTCACCTATGAAAAGGGACAGAGTAGAAGGTTTGGTTAAAAATAAAATCCAACCATATGCTCCCTTCAGGAGACACATTGTGAAAGGGTAGAAAGTCATTCTTCAAGCAAACAACATCCATAGAAAAGCAGGTACAGCCATACTTATATCTACAAATTAGACATATGGTCATTTGTATCAACTCTACAATGTGTTGAGTTCTTGGTTTGCTTTCAAGTATTACCTTTACTTTTCATATGTTCTGTTTTATCTGGGTATGGCACTCACTTTTTGATTAAATTCTCTAAATTCTTTAATCTGTAAATTATTTTTCTTTCTTAATATTTTCCCTCACTTCTGAAACTCCAATAATGTGAATGTAAGACCCTATAATATTGTCATACATGTTCCTGAGATTTTTTCCATTTATAATTTTCATTCCCTCTTTAAAATAGATTCATACTGCTCTATTTTCAAGTTTACCAGCATTTCTTCTGTCATTTTCATTTTACTCTTGAGACTGTCCAATAAATTTTTTACTTATTGAATTTTTTCAGTTTCTGATTAAGCCTCCTATCATTTCAAGTGTACTTGGCTATATTTAATGCAGCATGGTTATAAATTGTTTCTTTAAAGTCTTTAATAATTTCAAACATTTTCCAGTGCTTGATAATTAACATTCCCTTGAGGGCTGTTATGATTTTCCTGGTTCCATGTTTTTCTAGGAATTTTGCTTAATATTATGGATATTTTCTATATATTGTTTTGCAAACCAGAGTCCTATGATATCTTTTGGAGCATTTTGTTTTAAAAAAGTATTAAAGCAAAATATCAACCTGGTTATGTTTATACCATTATACTTTCTGCAAGCTTTGTTTCTGATGTCAGTTTAGTCTTCAAAGATTCTCTGGTGCTATTTGGGTTTACCCCACAAGCACACGACTCAGGGCCCAGTGCGGAGCCCGAGCAGTGATTTGGACCACAGCTTAGTTCTTAAAGGTACTGCTACCCCAGTGTTGGGTCCATTTCAGAAAGGGATCAGTCAGGCACCTTTCTGAAACTCAGGACATTATACACAGATGTAAGGGCTTGGTCTCTCCAGTTTTTCTTCATGTTCTCTGGCTGCCAGGAAGACCTTTTCTGACAACATATAGTTTTAATTTCACAAGATATCACACATTCTCTGCTAGTGTCATTGCCTTGGAAGTGAAGCATCAAGAAAAAAAAGAGGATTCTGTTAACTTTCTTTGTATTACAAAGCCTGTGTTTCCCTGTTCTAGTAAATAAAATGATATACTTTCAGAGTTTTAGATATCATCTTGGTTACACATTACTGCTGCTAACACAAGACTGTAGTTTTGTGGTTTTGACTAAGATAGTAAAAATCTGTCTTAGTTGAAATCTCCATCCAAAAGAGAAGGGATGCCCTTTGCTCATCTTTGGACTGCAGAGGGCTTCTCTTGGAGCCTTTGTTGTGCACACCTGCTTCACAGTCTTGGGTACTGACTTGTTCAGGTACCAAGAGAACATAACTCAGTCAACAACAACAACAACAACAACAACAACAAATGACAAAAACAAGCAGTGCCTTATGACTATAGAGGATATTTTCATTTTTCTATTTTCCTTTCAAATTCTCAGCAATCCTATTTTCAGCATCTGCAGTTGTATTTTTCAATGTTTTTTAGCATCATCAGTTTGCCACAACTGAATGTCCAGTACATAATAATACTGTCAAGGTTTTTTAATTTTTAAAATATATTTTATTGATTTTTTACAGAGAGGAAGGGAGAGGGATATAGAGTTAGAAACATTGATGAGAGACAAACATCGATCAGTTGCCTCCTGCACACCTTCTACTGGGGATGTGCCTGCAACCAAGGTACATGCCCTTGCGCAGAATCAAACCTGGGACCTTTCAGTCCTCAACCTGATGCTCTATCCATCGAGCCAAACCGATTAGGGCAAGATTTTTAATTTTTGTTAATCCTCACCCAAGGAAATCTTATTTTTATTTTTAGAAAGAGTAGAAGGGAGGGGAAAGAGACAGAGAAACATTAATATTAGAGAGACAACGATTGGTTGCCTCCTGCAGAGCCCTGACTGGGGCGGGGGTTGAGCTTGCAACTGACATACCTGCCCTTAACTGGAATTGAACCCGAGACCCTTCAGTCTGAGGCTGATGCTCTAACCACTGAGCAAGCTGGCTAGGGCACTGTCAAGATTTTTTATATGTCAACTTGGCTGGCCATGGTCCCCAGTTATTTATTTATTTATTTATTTATTTATTTATTTATTTATTTATTTAAATTTTTATTTTATTTATTTATTTTTTAAAATCTTTATGGTTCAGTTTATTAATTACATTGTTTTCCCTTTTTTATCCCCCTATATCTCCCCTCCACCCTGTACCTATCCCACCCTCCACACTCACCTCCTCCTCCCCAATGTCCTCTCCCATTATTGCAAGATTTTTGTCCAATCTCTTGCTGTACTTCCCACAGCCCTTTTCTCCCCAAGAATTGTCAGTCCATTCCCTCTCTATGTCCATGATTCTGTTATATTCACCAGTTTATTCTGTTCATCAGCCTACCAATTCACTTGATTTTTAAGTTCATTTGTTGATAGATGTGTATTTGTTGTTCATAATTTATATTTTTACCTTTTTCTTCTTCCTCTTCTTAAAGAATATCTTTCAGCATTTCATATAATATTGGTTTGGTGGTGATGAACTCCTTTAGCTTTTTCTTATCTGCGAAGCACTTTATCTGATCTTCAATTCTGAATGACAGCTTTGCTGGATAGAGGAATCTTGGCTGTAGATTCTTGCTATTCATTATTTTGAATATTTCTTGCCACTCACGTCTGGCCTGCATCATTTCTGTTGAGAAATACGCTGACAATCGTATGGGTGCTCCCCTGTAGGTAACCAACTGTTTTTCTCTTGCTACTTTTAATATTCTCTCTTTATCTTTTGCTCTTGGCATTTTAATTATGATATGTCTTGGTGTGGTCCTCTTTAGATTCCTATATTTTGGGGTTCTGTGTACTTCTTGGGCTTTTAAGTCAGCTTCTCTCACCAGGTGGGGGAAGTTTTCAGTCACTATTTCTTCGAGTAGGTTTTCATTAACTTGCTCTCTCTCTTTTTCTGGCACCCCAATAATTCGGATGTTGGCATGCTTGAGGTTGTCCCAGAGGCCCCTTACACTATCTTCAATTATCTAAATTCTTTTTGTTTCTTGCTTTTCCAGCCAAGTGGATTTTGCTCCTTTGTATTTCAAATCTTTGACTTGGTTCTTGTGGCCCTCTGGACTGCTTTTAGGACTTTGTGTAATATTTTTTATTTCAGTCTGTGTATGCTTGATTTCTAGTTGGTCCTTTTTCATATCTGTGAGGGTCTGGTTCATATCCTCAGAGGTCTTGTTCATTTCCTTGAGGTCCTCATTCATTTTCTTGTAAGTCTCTTTCATTTCCTGGTTGGTCTTGTTTATTTCCTCGTTGATCTGCTTTATTTCCTCATAGTTGTCATTAAGTTCATTGGCCTTTTCTAGGAGCCTCTTGAAAAGCCTTATAACCGTGGTTTTGAACTCTATGTCTTGTCATCTTTTCTCCTCCATTTCTTTCACACCTGATTTCTTTCCATATCTCTGCATGGTGGCTGCTTTATATGGTAGATGTCCTCTAAGGGTCAGTGGCACAGCCTCCCCAGTTACCTGAGGTGGGTACTCTTACTGCAATCCTTTATGGGTTGTACAGTATTTTTGAATTTAAACCCAGCTTGTTGTTGTTAGCCCTAGGAGGGTTTGACCTCCAGGCCAATTGGCTGTGAAGGGAGACTGTGTTCAGGTTGGATGGGCGGAGTCTCTGAGCTGAGCAGGCAGCCTCAGTGTCAGCTATGTCCTATGCGCTCGCGCCCACGAGTTGTTGGATGGGGATGGCTGCAGGCACCTCCAAGAGAAAGCTGCTAATCTCTTCCCCTTGCCAGACAACTCTGTCTCTCCCCAAATGAGTCTGCACACCCAAAGTCTAGCCCAGGGTTGTAAAATAGGTGGTTTCTGGGACCAGGAGACAAGTTTCCAGGGAGCAAGTCGCATGTTTGTGAGACACTTGCGCGCAAACTTCTTTTCCCAGCTACCCGGTTTCTCAGCAGACTAGGAGACCTCTGCTGCGCCCGGCTTCTATGGTTCGTCCCCCGAACCTCGGACCTTGCCTGGCACTGGGGAATCTGTGCAGTGGGACGTCTCCACGTACCCCAGATCTCGTACCTCGCCTGGCGCTGGGGAATCCATGTAGTGGGACGTCTCTGCCCTCCCCGTTGGCGAAATCCAGCCGGGGTTGCTGCTCCAGCCCTACAGCCCGCGCTCGTGTGACCAGGATGGCTCCTAACCTGTTTCCATCTTCAAGGCTGCGCTCCCACCGCTCTTCTGAGTCTCAGTGTCCCACCTTTACTCTTATTTGTGGAGTTTTCACTCAGCCAGCTTTCTGGTGATTCTGGGTGATGTTTGTTTTGTTGTTATGTTGTAGTTTTTGAATCGTTGCAGCGGGGCAGAACAATAGGTGTTTACCTATGCCGCCATCTTGGTTCTCCTCCGTATTACTCTTTTATTAGATAGGATAGAGGCCTGGTGCATGGGTGGGGGCCAACTGGTTTGCCCTGAAGAGTGTCCCAGATCAAGGTGGGGGTTTCCTTGGGGTGAGGGGTGGCCTGGGTGAGGGCCCTGTGAAGGTTTGCATGCCACCCAGGGACCCAAGCAGAGGCCCTGGGATCTGGAATTAATTTATGTCTACAATTGAAACTTTATAGCCTGGATTGGAGCCAAGCCTTCTGGTTGCTCCATGGCAGCAGCCATTTCTGTTTGAAACTTTGTAGCCTAGAGTGGAGGCCTAGGCCGGAAGCAGCACTCGGAAAGCTTGGCTTCCTCTGTTGCCAGGGAAATACAAGCCTCTATTCTCTCCAGCTCAGTGGCTGCCAACATGTCTGTATCTTCTCTAATTGAAACATTGTAGCACTGAGTGGAGGCCTAGGCCGGCAACAACAGGCAGAAAGCTTGGCTTCCTCTGTTGCCGGGGAAACCCAAGCCTTACTCCTGCTCTCAGTGTTGGCAGCCATCTTGTTTTGGGTTTATTTGCATAATCTGATCCTGATTGGCTGGTGGACGTGGCTGTGGGCATAGCTTGTGGGTGTGGTGAAGGTACAGTCAAATTTGCATGTTAGTCTTTTCTTAGATAGGATAAACAAGGTAATGATTCAACATTAACATAGAAAATTTTCATCACCTATGCACTTCTTTTTTTCTTCTTATGTTTTGTTTTCTCCATTTTTTTCTGATTTACTGATTACTATTTCTGTGGTACATAAAATACATCTTCTCATATATCTGATGATAAAATTGTACACTATATTGTTTGTTATTTATACTTTTCTCCTACTGTTTTTTTTTTTCAATTCTATATTTTAAACATCACTGAAAAGGTACAAAGTAACTCACTAAAGTTATGCACACATATACATTAGATGATAAATAAAGTGAAGTATAAAGAAAGAACTCTTAAAAAGTGTTCCTATATAATATCAGTATGTATTTCTGAAAATAGAATAACTGATTTTTCTTTTGTAGTTCTAAATCTTTTTCAGATTTCAAAAATTATAATTATAAATGTTGAAATTAAAATATATAGACAAAATAAGAATAATGTTCTGCATTTTCATATTTTAGTTTTGTTTAATCTTTCAATAACTTGGAATGTTTTGAATTCAAAATAACCAGAGAATATTAGGAATATAATAAGCTCTATAGATTATTCATTTAATAAAAAAATATTACAAACAACATTTAAACCGTCTCAATAATGCAGCAATAGGCCCCAGAGGATGGCTGGTTAGCCAGAGACGGGTAAGATTCCTCAGGGAAGGAACAACCTAAGACAGGCACAGTCGCAGAGGGGCCAACAGGAGAGAACTAAAAGGTCAACAGAGGTGGGGCACAGACCCTCACCCACAAACCTTGCAGGGGCCTGAACTCTCACCCCTCCTGAGGGAGGTCTCCTACCCCCATGCTGCTTCGCCCCCCACACACAGCTCAGACCAGGACCCAGGATACAGACAGAGACTCGGCCAGCAACAGCTGCCCTATATTTAAATTAAGTCTAGTACCAGGAATGCTCAGAGCCTACTCAAGAATGCAAATAATCCTTTCCACTAATATTTATAGGGTAAACTAAGATTTCTGCTTGAGTATTAAAATTGACAGTAAAATAGTAATCAAGTTTTCAGATTAATTTAAATTGGACAAGTGAAATAAGTGAATACTCAAGAAAATTTAAGTGAACTGGAAAAAAAGCTGTTCCTAAAATATTAACTAAAATTTCTATTAGTAGTTCATCTCATTGTAAAATTGCCTAACATCCAAAGAACATAAAACAGTCATATTTGTGTGCAAAAATTAAAATTTAAAGTTACCAAGACGCCGAGACCGGTTTGGCTCAGTGGATAGAGCGTCAGACTGCAGACTGAAGGGTCCCGGGTTCGATTCCGGCAAGGGCATGTACCTTGGCTGCGGGCACATCCTCGGTAGGGGGCATGCAAGAGGCAGCTGATTGATGTCTCTCTCTCATAGATATTTCTGACTTTCTATCCCTCTCCCTTCTGCTCTGTAAAAAATGAATAAAATATATTTTTTAAAAAAGTTACCAAGACTGCAATATAAAATTTCCATAAGCCCTCATTAAAAAAAGAGGGGATAGTAGGGTAATATCATGTAAGGAAAAATATCCTGTAAGTAAATTACATCTAGAAAATTCTTGCTCCAGAAAAATAACTTCCATTTGTAATGCCAACAGCAGGACACTTATGGAAAACACACATGGTGTCAAAATAAGCCAAAGGAAAATCATTTGGGCAAAAATAAAAAGAATCCCAAGTTTAATTTACAGAAAAAGATTCCTTTATTAACTTTTGGTCAAGAATATGTTTGTTTATTTTCAGAACTGACAAGTTTGTTCCAACTGCGAAGACAGTCCAGAGATGGAAGACATTGATGACGACACCTTTCCATACTAGCAGTCAGCAGCTGTGCGTCCCCACAGGTGGCCCAGAACCAAAGCAGAGAGGGTGGAACCTGCATTGCCACCATATGTCCACCATCCAGATATCATTGCTGACATGTACACATAAGGAACTATTTGACATTGAAACTGGGACTCAGAACTATTAGACATTGAAACTGAAACTCAAACAGTTTTTGTTCTTATATGTTTATTTCCAGTATGCAGATTCAAGATCTTTTTAAAGAAAAGAAACAGGGGGAAAATATTGATATAGAGGCAGAAGCAGCTCGGGGTCTCTCCAACGCCCCTTGGCCATGGCTGCGGTGCTGACGGCACTTGCTCCCCGATGCTCCAGGGGCCTCCACCTCCACTTCTGCAGCCTCTGAGCCCCTGGGGCTGCCCGCTGGGACCCCACCGCAGCCCCTGCCGCCTCGCTCACGGCACTGACAGCCACCCTCGCGGAGCCTCAGCGGCTTGGGGCTCGGATGCTGTGAATGTACAATAGTCGGTTTCCCTCTCCGTCTGACCCGCTCCACCTGCCAGCCCAGCACACCCATCAGATCTGCGCACAGAAGTTGTGTCGGCTGCTCGGGGTGTCCCCTGCTCTCTTCATGTGCCTCACACCTACCTACATTTCTAAAACATTCGGCATATTCATCCACCACACTCACCGCCCCTGCCTCACGCCGCTTAGTGCCCCCGCAGGCCCACCCCTTGCGTGCGCCTCGGCCTGCCCCTGCCTTGCGCCACTCAGCCCTGCACCCCACCCCTGATTGGCTGGTAATGTAGCGAAGGTACGGTCAAATTTGCATGTTTCTCTTTTATTATACAGGATAATAAATCTTTAAGTAAGTCTGTTGTGATAAACCCAGATATGGTCTCTTTAATCAATCCATCTGATTTGAATTAAAATTAAAAATAATTTCAGAGCACGGAGCGAGCAGCAGAGGCAGGTCGGCGGCAGGAGCGCAGCAATGCCTAAGTCAAAGGAACTTGTTTCTTCAAGCTCTTCCGGCAGCGATTCCGACAGTGAGGTTGACAAAAAGTTAAAGAGGAAAAAGCAAGTTGCTTCAGAAAAGCCTGTAAACAGCAGAAGACTGGTGAGACTCCCGAAGCCCAGGCGCCTCCAAACAGAGCAGCAGCAGCAGGGAAGACAACACGTCCCAGATCGGGAAGATGAGGTACGTCAGCGTCCGGGACCTGACAGGAGAAGTCCTCATTGATATTAGAGAATCCTGGATGGATCCGGAAGTGACATGAAACCGGGACGAAAAGGCATTTCCTTAAACCCGGAGCAGTGGAGCCAGCTGAAGGAGCAGATTTCTGACATCGACGACGCAGTGAGGAAACTGTAACACGTGAGCCGTGTGAACCTGTCCTGTTCTGGTTGTTTTAACCGGTCTTTTCACATTGGCTTTTGTTCTTTTAAATGTTGTTTCCCAGGCTATTGTATATTTGGATTGCAGAACAATTTGTAAGAATACTTTTTTTTTAATGTGCATTATTAAAAATGTTCTGAGTGAAAAAAAATAATAATAATTTTAGCCTTAGTGACCATGATTATAGCTAAAATAGATAAAAACTCTTAAGGTATATCCTCACCCCTCGTTGGAATTAGACATTTATCCTATCTAATAAAAGAATAATATGCAAATTTGACCATACCTTCGCTGCACTCACAAGCCCATAGCCACGCCCACCAGCCAATCGGGAGCAGATTATGCAAATAAACCCCAACTAAGATGGCTGCAGCCACTGAGAGCAGGAGGAAGGCTTCGGTTTCCCTGGCAACAGAGGAACTCAAGCTTTCCGCCTGCAGTTGCCTGCCTAGGCCTCCACTCAATGATACAAAGTTTCAATTATAAAAAATAAAGAAATGGCAGCAGCTACTGAGCTGGAGAGAACAGAGGCTTGGGTTTTCCTGGCAACAGAGGAAGCCAAGCTTTCCACCTGCCATTGCTGGCCTAGGCCTCCACTCAGGTTACAAAGTTTCAAACAGAAATGGCTGCTGTCACGGAGCAGCAGAAGGCTTGGCTCCACTCCAGGCTACAAAGTTTCAATTGTAGACATAGATTAATCCCAGATCCCAGGGCCTACACTTGGGTTGATGGGGGGCATGGCTGGCCTGCAAACCTCCACAGGCTCCTCGCCCAGGCTGCCTCCCACCCCAAGATAACCCCCACCCTGATCTGGGACACTCTTCAGGGCAAACCAGCTGGCCCCCACCCATGCACCAGGCCTCTATCCTATCTAATTTGCAGATTGACCATCACTCCAACACACAAGAGGGCTGCCCCATCTGGTCAAAGATCCTGCCCCCATGTGGATACAAGATGGCCATCAGGGAAGGGCAGTTGGGAGGTACCAGGCCTGCAAGGGAGAACAGTTGGGGGCAATCAAGCCTGCAGGGGAGGGCAATTAGGGGTGACCAGGCTGGCAGAGGAGGGAAGTTGGGAGCAAATAGGCCGGCAAGGGAGCAGTTAGACATCTATTAGGCTGGCAGGGTAGTGGTTAGCAGGTGATCAGGCTGGCATGCAGAAGCAGTTAGGGGCAATCAGGGAGACAGGAGGTGAGCAGTTTGGAGCCAGCAGTCCTGGATTGTGAGAGGGATGTCCCAGATTGGAGAGGGTACAGGCTGGGCTAAGGGACATCCCCCGCCCCCCGTGCATGAATTTTGTCCACCAGGCCTCTAGTCTTCTATATGTTGCAAGACATATAGCACATATTTCTGATCTAAGAACTCATCACAGTTTTTCTTAATTCATATTATGTTTTTTATAGTAGACTGATCTACTTAAGGATAAATAACATCATATTTTTATGACCCAAATGACTAGTTCAGTGTCAAGTCATTATTCTACAGTGGTTCATTAAATGATTGGAGATCTAAGTAATTTATCTTTTTAGCATAATCTTTCTTGAATGCAATGAGCATTTCAATTTCAAAGGATCCACTGCAGTATCTGTGTTAAATTTTCAATTATAATAGTTGACTAATTTCATTGGCGTTTACATCACATGCACTTGTGTTTAAATCCCAGTACACTCAATAGCTGCACCAAGTTACACTTATGGTTCAAATGGCCATATAAGTTATATAAATTTCAAAGACGAATCAAACCTCCTTTATTCTGCATAGTGCTGCAATAAAATAGGCAACTTTTCATTCTTATTTTCTTCCACATGGATCTAGTTCTTTAACTCATTCATCTCTTTTAACTCACTAATCTCTTTTTTTCTTGCTTAACAATATACCACATATACATATTTTTAAAGGAAACATGAAAAGCATATTTCTAATTTTTAAAAAGTTTGTGATATTAGGGAGGGGACAAAATATGCCAATGCACAGGACAGGGAGAGAGATTGAGAGATTGAGATTGATTTAAATGTTTTCACACGGCTTCGAAAATATTTTAGAGCACTATCAGTCTGTATTAAAGTTTTGAGAAAAAGTGCTTGGAGAAAATAGAACTTTGAGAAATCTTAAAGAAAAGATTGAGTAATAATAAGTAAACATGTTTTATGTATTAGGCATTCTAGAAGCAAACACTAGATAACATTTTGTGTATAAGTGACTTATTTTTAAAGAGTGTTTCTAAAAATCTGAGAGGAAGAGAATAGAAAATGAGATTTTGTTTTGGGTAAAACACAGAAGAACTCTAGAGGGCTCAGTTATGATCTGGAGTTGCTCTGGATGGGGACAAAGGAGCACAGGGCTTTCAGAGTCTCTTACCCAGCTTAGCTGCAGAGTACATGTGCACATGCAGTGAGGAGGAAGGGGAGGTGACAAGGACTTTAACTTCTTGATCTCTGTTCATTAGGGGGTATGGGCTCCCACAGTTTGAGGGCCATTCTTACTAAAAAGGGTCACCACTACTGTGTATTTGAAGACAAAGTACAATGAAACTGAGACACTCAAAAATGGAACAGGTTAACTGACGCATCTTCATGAAGTGCAGTCATTATCTACTTGTGTGCCTATGTGTGTCTGCCAAGTAGCAGGGGGCCTGCTGACAATTTATAGGAAAAACAGAAATGATAACTCCAACGTGGGGAAAGATGACTCTTCCTTGAAGCAGGGCACCATTGACCTGTAATTCTTTTCATGCAACTGCTCTTCCAGGGCAGAACTGAGATTCCATTTACAGCATTTGGGGAAGTTATTCTTCTGCCTTTGCTTTAACATTTCCAGAAAGAAAGAACTCTGTGTTTCCAGGTCAGCCACTGTTAGAATGAATCCGGCTCCTTTGGTTTGTTCACATTATTGGGCTCTTATTCATCCCCACATTCAAAGGTTTTAAGGGATTCCAATTACCAACTGGAATGTCTTCTATTCTGTTTTCCTATTCAAAGGGAAAACTCATAGTTGTGCTTCTTTATGCTCCCCTGAAGTCACACCCTCCGCTACTATAATCTTATCAGCTTGCATTTTGTTACAGATCATTTAGTCTGCCAGTCAGATAGTTTAGATATCACTGTGTACATATGTTTTCAAGAGTCATTTAGCCCATGGGTTTCAAAGATAACAAGACTATTTTGTGATGTTAGGTTACTTGCTAGTTTTCCTGTCATTCTCAGACAAGTAGAAACATTTATTATTATAACTGGAATGTCTCTGTTGTGAACCTAATTAAGTCAGGATTATGAAACAGAATTCCTAATCCTTCCAATGACCTTCTCCTATGAGTGTTCCCCTTTAGTAATGTGTAGGGGAGAGGGTAGGGAAATGGAAAGAGATTTGGGAAATATTGAATCCCTCGGAATAAGAAATAGCGTCTCTGACTTATTTTAGTTGTTATATTTAGTTTATACATAAAATGGAATGGGAATTGGGGAAACATTGAATTCTTCAGAAAAAGAAATAGCATCTCTGACATTAGTATATATGTAAAAATTTCAAATGTTAAAAAATGACATGAGTTTCTCCTTATATCCCACTGAAGATTCGTTTTAAAACAGTTTAGATGCAATGACCTTGGAAAATACTTAATATTCTATGACGTTTCAAATACATATCAGACGTTCCCTGAGGTTGCTTTTACTTGACTACTACTTCATGAAGCTACTTAATAAGTATTGAGGTTATATATACTTTTTGAACTTTTAAGACCATATTTCTGAGTTTCTCTTTGATTGTTAAAATGCCTTTTCCTTTTCCAAGAAACACATACAGGTTTTACCTCCCCAACATTCACCAGTCTTAGTCTCTGCCACAAATCCTGTGTGGATTCTGAACCCCTATTTGGATTCCAGCTAATGGCTAGCAGTTCTGGCAAGTTTTACTCATGGTAGTCCCTGGAAACAGAAGCGCTTGTAATCCAGAGAAAATATATATATAGTTTAGGGGCCTCCTGAACATTTTCCACAGTATGATGGGCATATACTAATCTAACAATGGTATATTTTATAAAAATAACCTATTTCCTGCTATTTTCCCTAAAGACCATGATTCGAAATGGTAAAGCAAAATTAGAGTATAGACACATTATGCCTAGTGTCTGTCAAATATTATAATAGTCAGTAGTGATGCAGCAAATGAAGGAATTAATGTTGTTTAAGACAGTGATAAAGGATAATTGTTTTTGTTTTTTTAATATATATTTTATTGATTTTTTTTACAGAGAGGAAGGGAGAAGGATAGAGAGTTAGAAACATCAATGAGAGAGAAACATCAATCAGTTGCCTCTTGCACACCCCCTACTGGGGATTTGCCCACAACTAAGGCACTTGTCTTTGACCGGAATTGAACCTGGGACCTTTCAGTCCATAGGCTGATGCTCTATCCACTGAGCCAAACCAGTTAGGGCAAGGATAATTGTTTTATATAGTCACATATTTATAACAACTTTCTTTATCCTTGTATTAATTCATTCTCTGACACATCTATTCAAGTGTATATATATCTGACATTGTCTTAAAATTGGTTCATTAGTTATGTTATAGCTATTTAAAATATTCTAAACAGCCATTCCCTAAATTCTACTTCATATTTTTTAATTTAAATTCTTTATTGTTTAAAGTTATACAGCCTAAACCGGTTTGGCTCAGTGGATGGAGCATCGGCCTGCAAATTGAAATATCCCAGGTTCGACTCCGGTCAAGGGCATGTACATTGGTTAGGGGCAAATCCCTAGTAGGGGATGTGCAAGAGGCAGCTGATTGATGTTTCTCGCTCATCAGTGTTTCTGACTTTCTATTCCTCTTCCTTCCTCTCTGTAAACAATCTATAAAATATATATTTTTAAAAACAAACTATTACATAAGTCTCCTTTTCCCCCCATTGACCGCTCTCCGACTGTCCCCAAACCCCAGCACATGCCCCCACCTCATCCTGTCTGTGTCCATTGGTTATGCTCATATGCATGCTTAGAAGTCCTTTGGTTGCTCTCTTAACCCCTCACCTCCCTTCTTCTTTCATAGGTTGAACAGGCTGTTCAATGCTTCTCTGACTCTGGTTCTACCTAAATTCTACTTTAAATGGTGTTGCTTAAATTATTTTGTTTATATTCTGTTTCCATAACTAGTACTAATGGCAGCATGAGACTATTTTCAACCCAAACAGTATCCATATTCTTTTATTCATGTATTCAACTTAATTTGGGGCGTATAATTTGTAATGCATATGACTTAAGTCTGAATAGACCCAAGAGCATTTGAAATTTACTCTTGTTAAACTCTCACTGACAGAAGTTCTTTTAAAGAAAGGTTTTGCTGAGCTAAATGCTAGCCATAAAAGACCCGGTCCCAGGGTATGAAATCAGAACCACCAGCAGCGTGGCTAGGTGGAAAAGACAAGCATGATGTCCTCCAACTTGGAGTTGTCATGTACTTTTAGACATTATGTTTTGAGAAGAAAGATGTAAATTCTTTGAAAACAATTTACCTTGGCCACAGGTAAGAGGTGGTGGGAAAAGGTGAAACGGTGGTAGTTCTTTGTTAGGTACACAGTCTGAAAGGAAGAAATATTTGCTACTTTTGATTGGGTACAGGCAGGAGTCATGAAAGGTCTATGCATATGCAGGGTACAGTTATGTCTAGCAGTCGACTCATAAGAGGCCTAGAGGTTGATTCAAAGCTTCAGTATATGTTCAGGAATGTGAGCAGTCTTTTGTTAGCAGGCCCGCAGCTATTCACTGGATAATTACGCCTGTCTCTTTCTCTCATTCTCGGGCCCAGTGTAATTTACTTAAGAATATAGCAGAAATTTTTCTTGTTACCCATTTAATTAAAAAAACACAGTTAATAAGAGCCTACGTAGCTTCCATATTTCTTTTTTGTTTAATAATGTAAGTCTCAAAAGAATAACTTGAGGAATAATTTATGGCTTTACAGTAAAAATGCTTACATAGAAAGAAGCAGGAAGGTAACAAGGGTGCTAAGAGGAAGACATTTGTTTCAATATTGGTCCAAATCAGATTAAATTAAAGATATTGTCTCAAGTGGAGGATAGAGCCTACAGGGAGCCTAAATACTTTTTATTCTCTCAGAGGGACCATATACTAAGTTCAGGTATTTTGTTAGCTATTCTGGTTAATTTTTATTGTTATCATCAAATATTTTTATCACACTGTACTTTTTTATTGATTTTAGAGAGAGGAAAGGAGAAAGAGAGAGAGAGAGAGAGAGAGAGAGAGAGAGAGAGAGAGAGAGAGAGAGAGAAACATCAATGATGAGAGAAAATCATCAATTGGCTATCTCCTGTACGCACCCTACTGGGGACTGAGCCCACAACCCGAGCATGTGCCCTGACTGGGAATCAAACGGTGACCTCCTGGTTCATGGGTCAATGCTCAACCCCTGAGCCACATCAGCTGGGCAGTCATTCTATATTTTTATTAAAGAAATTATGGGATCTTTATCTTCATAATTTCTAGGAGTTAAAAAATGCATGGATATTACATTTAATTTTGAAGCATATTCTGTCCCCATGATATGATTACTCTTAACATATTTTCATTTTTATAGACTAAAAAATGTTTTTGAGGATGGGATCAGAGAGTCTCTTGTCCAGTGGTCTTTTCCAGGCTTAGAATATTTCCACAGAAATGATGATGGATACATATGCACTGATTGAATAAATGAATCAATAAATATTTGAAGATGTGATCTCTTACATTTATTTTCATGTACAACTGGGATCCAAATGATGTGTATCCAGCTATGAACAGATCAAATCTATTACGTTTTTATTTGTTAGAGTAGAGCCCCGGGGGGAGGGAGGGAACAACATTGATGACCAAATCCTTACTAGGACTATCACAATTATTCTTTATTGAGAGGCCTTTTTTCTGCTTTGTTGAAACCCTAATGGATTGTATCATGTATGGCTCAGAGCAATTGTTCAATAAATATTTTTTGAATGAACAGATGTGCATGCCATATTGTGTGTTCCTCCTTTATGTTTCATGAACGGAGTCAGCACTCACACACTATGAAACAAGATTCTAAAGTGAGGACCTTCTGATATCAGCAGACTGTAACGTTGCGATTTTCTTTATATTTCACTTCAGTGTTAAGTGACATGCCATCAAATGATAAAGTACATTCCTAAGTTTTTCAGACATTTCAAAAATTGAGTATTCAAAGATAGCAGATAGTCAAGTTGGGAAGGAACAAAATGTTGAGGGGGGAAATGTGCAGAGTTATTTTTCAAAAGAAAAACAGGCTGAGTATCTGAAGAGTTACTTCAGGTATGAGAATAGCAAAGTGTCATATCATGTAGCCCTGGAACCTCATTTAGCAGAGTAAAAATTTTTGTATGTAATGAAGTGAATTTAAAATTGTGTTTATGATGGCTTTTATTCCCTTTCCTTTAATTATAAGGATATTAACTCTGAGCTTATCTTATTCAGGAACATTTGCTAGGCATAGTGGAGAATATCTTTTAATATAATAAGAAAGATAAAGCATATGGGAGATATAATTCCCATTAAAATTTTGTGAGAAACATGGTGTACTTTATGAATATTTTAGCTCCTACATCATACATTAGCTAATAAAGAAACAGAAAACTCTCCCAGTACCTTCTTAGAAGCTCTCAAAAACAAAATAAGAAGAGCGCCAACAGTAATAACAACAGAGTTTCTTGGAGGAATACTCTTGGCTATTGATTGAAATCTAGTTTGCATCATGAAAGCATTGAAAATGTTTGACAGAGCTGGTGTACCAGATATGGTTCTAAAAATAGAAGAGTGTCCTAGAAACATGAGACCCTTAAATTCAATGACGGTAACAGGTGCAGCTTTAATGAAATACATTAGCATTTTAAAACACACAAAGCTAAACATAGTCAGATGAATAATGATCAATGTGTTTATTTACTGAATTCCACAGCAAAGACTAAAGACATCAGAGAAATGTACCTTTAAAATGTGAGACACAACCTCAGAGAAAATATTTTAGTTTTTGCAGATTTTAAAACATAGTTGCTCTATATTTTTCTAACTACACAGTTAGAATATAAATAGCTATAATGTTATTTATATAGCTCAAAAAACTTAATTTTTAAAGTCATTAAATTACTAAATATGCAAAGTCCCACTTATTGCATGGGCCCAAAAAGCATAGAAATGGATTAAGCAAAATTGCTCCTGTGAATATTCTAATAAATAACCAAATGACACCCCTCCCTCAAGTCCAATTTCTGTCTTCCAAGTAGTTGTCATACAAGGAGTATTGGGATATGTTTCCTGGGAAGACTGATTTCTCAATAAAATTATATCAGGCCCTGACTGGTTTGGCTCAGTGGATAGAGTGTCGGTCTGCAGACTGAAGGGTCCCAGGTTCAATTCTGGTCAAGGGTACATGCCCAGGTTGTGGGCTAATCCCCAGTTGGGGTGTGCAGGAGGCAGCCAATCAATGATTCTCTCTCATCATTGATGTTTCTATCTTTCTCCATCTCCCTTCCTCTCTGAAATCAATTTTTTTAAAAGTTAAAAAATAATAATAATAAATAAAGTATATCAGTATTTGTAGGACTCTGGTGTGAATGAATTCTTTTTCTTGAAAGTTTTAGGGAAAAGTAAATGTTCAGGAAGATTATGGTTAACAGACAATGGTGTGGAAAGAAAGACATTAAAATTGGTACATTTTGAAAGGGGAGACTGATAGCTCCAGTGGATTACCAAAAACCATGTGTTGGATCTTGTGTAACCTTAAGGAAATTCATCGGAACTAGAAATCTTAATGGGGGGAAAGTGGAAGTCTTTATTCCCCCAATGTACTTGTTTTGGTTAGGCAAAAAGAAGTTGTATTCTGGAGGGACAAAGGAGAATATGCTGACATACATGTTTTGAGAAGACCAATGGTTGAGTTGTTTATGGTCACTTTAGTACAATCAATGTACATTCTTACAGTTCATTCCTTTGGTTTCTTAGTCGGGGAGGGACGATGGGGAAAGGGGGAGGAGGGGAAATGAATCCTTACCATTACCAGACTTTAATTCTTTCTGTGATTTAGGGGGTAAAGAAAACACCTTTTCATTTCCAGGATGGATTGTTATAAAGAGTGACAAGATGATTAGCAAATGAGGATAACAAAATTGAAGAAACAGGCATGAAATAGTTAAGTTATAAAATCAGATAGATGTTTTACAACCTACTTTTGTAGAAAGGCTTCAAACTTCAACAACAATGAAAAGAGAGGGGAAAGTCAGCTAAAACAAAAGTTTCTCTTTGAAGAAATAGATGTCTCTAAGTTTCTCTAAAACATTGCCGTTTTCTGGAAAATACAGGATAGTTTTTATCACGTCTACATGTTCTTCAAAAGGATTTTCAATAACATTGTATTGTTTCCATCATAACATTTATTCAAAATGTATACATTATTAGGAAGATAAAATTAGTAAGGAAATTGTGGCATAAATTTTCTTCCATTAGAAAATATACATCATTGGAAATTGTTCTAGAATATAGCATTAGATTTTGTCAATTCCTAGAAGTAATGCAATATTTCCTAGAAAAAAAAACACAACATATATTTTTAGATCTTTTTTTTTTTTACTTTTCTTCCCTGACTTCCATATTTATTTATTTCAGAACACACTTATTGTATAAAATACTTAGTTTGAGAAACTGTTATAATTTTAAGTGTGAAGGAAGATAAGTAAATAAATATATTGAAACACAATATTGCCAGTAATTTAGAGCCAAAAGGAAAGTTTCTAGGTGAGAAGTTTCAGTTGGTTCTAGAAATCCACCAATGTTTTATTTACCACCTCACCTTTTCTCTTTCAAAAGTATTACCACACTCACCTTCCCACCTGGCTATATTATTCTTTTTCCTCTTTAGCCTACCTTTAGAAAAAAGAAACTAGAAAAATAAATCTTTAAAAAAAAAACAACTCTTCCCTTCAGAGAAAATATCTGGAACAAGCAAAAATATTGAAGAACATCTTAGTTTAAAGAGGGACAAAAGAGAGCATACACAAAATTAAAATTGTTAGGCGTGCACTTCAAAACACAGGTTTCTGTTCCCCTGCAATGTGCACATGCTCAGTACTTAACTGTCCAGCTCAGGATCTGAGACGACAAGTTATATAAAAGCAAAATAAGTATATATAGCTGACTAACAGTGAACCTATAGAACAAATAAGTGAGAAATGTGTTAATTCAATGAGATGTCAGAGTTACTTTTTCTGCAGCGTTATACAGCCAATGTTACCTATTCTGCCTTTTACACTCCCAAGCAGTGTTTATGTGTGTCTGTGAGCAGCGGTTTGGTCTCAGCTGCATCTCAATTACCCTTCTTCACCTCTCTCCTTTGACCACGGCTCTAGTAGTCGTGGTTGCCCATGCTCATCTCCTGGTTCTTCATCTGAAAGAAAAGTCAGACTAGCAATTGAACACTTGGCCTTCCTGTACCACACAACAACCGCAGCCTTCCCTCAGGTCAAAGCCTCAAATACAGCACTCAATCAATGGCCAAAGCGTCCTCGTTGTTTCACTCCTCTCAAAACTCTCTTGTTTTCCTTCATGTTCCATCACCATTGAATAATTGTGCGTGTTTTTAAATTTTACCCAGAGTTATAAGTTAACTGGGTTTACACCACCATTTCAGAAGTAGAAACTAGGCATATATTGTATAATCCTGAATGGTCAAAGTGTTTCAGTTCTATTACAGCCAACTCAGAGTTTATAGGACATACAAGGATTAGAATGCTGAGACCTGCAAATCCCCTTTTCCCCATTGATACTTAGCCAGAACTCAGCATATTGTGAATCACTTAAATTTCTTCATTTTATTTTATTGATGTGGCATGGATGTATATTCACTTTGTTATCTCAGCAAATATATAAACAAGGAAAACCATTAAACTAACATTACTAGGTTTGCTTAAAATATACTTAGGCAATTGAGTAGAATGGGATGTTCCAGAAGAGCAAAAATATCTCTTCTTTTTAACATCTACATGTACCACACTAAATTCACTTAATTAAACAAACCTTCTTGAAAATATTTTTTAATGTCTTTTATTGATTTTTTACAGAGAGGAAGGGAGAGGGATAGAGAGTTAGAAACATTGATTAGAGAGAAACATCGATCAGCTGCCTCCTGCACACCTCTTACTGGGGTATGCCCGCAACCAAGGTGCATGTCCTTAACTGGAATTGAACCTGGGACCTTTCGGTCCTCAGACTGATGCTCTGTCCACTGAGCCAAACCGTTAGTCAGGGCTTGAATATATTTTTGAATCAATGAATGAAGACATGAAGATGTCTTAGGATAAAATGAAGGGCTCATACAAATAAAGAACAAAATAGATCAAAGTTAAGTTTAGTAAATCAAATAGATTATGGCCTACAGAGAGCTACAAGACAAATGTAAATAAGTGAGTAAATAAAAAAGGCACACATCTGTGTGTGATGAATAGAGAATGCATCATTTATATATTAAGACAGGAGTAGAAGAAAATAAAAATATTTTTTGCATCAGTTCATTTGGTCTTATTGACCTTCACATGGTTTTGCTTCTGTATTTTTCATATAAATGTGATAAATAGAAAATGCCATAAGATTTATTTTACATTTGATTTCCTAAATTGAAACTTTGGATTTCTTTGGCAACTATTAGTAGCCCAATTTCTGGAATGGATATTTGCCAGTGTGAATGAAAAAAAAAAATGGAAGGGAGAGGGAGAGGGAGAGAGAGATAGAAACATCAATGATGAGAGAGAATCATTGATACGTTACCTCTTGCAGTTCCTCTTCTGTGGATCGATATTTCTAACTTACAATGAGTTTATTGGGACATACTCCATTATAAGTCAAGGAGTAACTGTACTTGTTGACATTTTGAATATTTTCTCTGGGGAAAAATGTCTATTTGAGTCTTTCATCTATTTTTAATGGAATTAATTTTTCTATTGAATTGTGTAAATACTTTATGTTTTGGAAATCAATCTCTTATTAGATATACGGTTTACAAGTGTTTTCTTCCATTTCTAAGGTTGTCTTGCATTCTGTTGATTTTCTTTATTGTGCAGAAGCTTTTAATTTGATGTAGTTCCATTTGTCTATTTTGGGGGTTTTTGCCTATCTTTTTAGTGTCATATCCAATAAATCATTTTCACGATGAATTTCAAGAAGCTTTTCCTTTATTTTCTTCCAGTAATTTTACAGTTTCAGGTCTTTGGATTAAATCTTTAATTCAACTTTAGTTTATCTTTTTCTTTAGTTCATTTTTATATATGATGTCAGATAAGGTGCAAATGAAGTTGCATGTTAGATCAAAGTTAAGTTTATATTTCCTTCATTGTGTATTCTTAAAAGCCTTGTTAAAGATCAATTGAATATACTGTATATGTTTGAGTTTATTTCTTGTCTCTTTATTCTGTTCTATTGTTTTATATGTCTGTCATTACGCCCGTCCCAAACCATTTTACTTACTGTAGCTTTCTAATCTATACTATTAAAAGGGTAATATTCTAATTAGACTGTATAAACCAACTTCTTTCAGATAAAGCCACGGTGGCAGAGCCAAGGCAGAGTTGTTAGGGGCAATCAGGCAGGCAGGCAGAGTGGTTAGGGGCAATCAGGCAGGCAGAGGCAATTAGGGGCGATCAGGCAGGCAGACAGAGGGGTTGGGGCAATCAGGCAGGCTGAGGGACCACCCCCCATCCCATGCATGAATTTTGTGCACTGGGCCTTTAGTATATTATAAAGTGAGAAAGGGTGATACCTTCCGATTTTTGATTATTCTAAGTCTTTTGTGGTTTCATGTCAATTTAAAAAAAATTTTATTGCTATAAAAATGACATTAGGATCTTCATGGGATAGCATTAATCTATTGATCATTTGAGGTAGGTAGTATGAATATGTTAACAATATTAATTTAGAAAAATTTTTCTAATCTATGAATATGGAATATCAGTAATTTCATTCATCATTTCATAATTCCCCATGGACAAGTCTATTACCTCCTTGTCCTAAACAGATTTTATTGGTTTTGATATTATTGTAAATAGGATTATTTTCTTAATTTTACTTTTAGATGGTGAGTTGCAGGTATAGAAGGCAACTGATATTTGTATATTGATATTGTATTCTATAACATTACTGAATTTGTTTATTAGTTCTAGCAGTTTTTAAAACTGTGGTTTTATTGGTGAAATATTTAGGATTTTTTATATATCAAATCATATCTTCTATAAACACAGATAAGTTTACTTCTTTCTTTCCAATTTGAATTTTTTAAATGTCTTTTTATGGCCAACTGCTTTGGCAAGGACTTCTAGTACTATGTTGAATAGTGGCAAAAGTGCACATCCTTGTTTTGTTCTCTATCTTAAAGGAAAAGCTTTCTATTTTTCATAGTTTAGTATGATGTTAACTGTGGGCTTTTTATATATGGACTTTATTATGTTGAGACAACTTTCCTCTACACCTAGTTTGTTGAACATTTTCATCATGAAAGGATGCTAAATTTTGTCGAGTGCTTTTTTCTGCATATTGATTTGATCATGCAATTTTTATCCTTTATCCTATTAATTTAAGATTTAAATTTGAACTTTGTTGTTTCATTTATTATAAATAAGTAATAGAAAGTAAACTATGTAAGATTTACAAATTTATTCAAAACAAGCTTAAATAGGCAGTGATTGAAGAATGCATGTTGAAAAGAATACTTAAGATAAGAAAATGAAAGTTAAAAAATAATATCCCATACTCTCCCTTTTGTGGATGTGATTTAATGGTGACCCCCAGTGTTTTCATTATTATAAAGTAAAATCTCTAAAGAATATTTTAATACAATATTTGAGGTAGAGAAATGCCAAAAGTGATGAAAGGTAACAACAACAAAATAAAGTATACTCTCATTAAGAAAGATGTAACACTAATTCACAGTTTCCACAAATATATAACAAAATATGTTTTATAAAAGTATGTGTACATTTTTATTTTCATTTTAAATTTTGTTTATCTGATTACTCTATCATTTATTACTACCTCAACTCATAATAACTAATAAAATATTATCTTAATTTATCTTGCATGGGGAAGGGGTTTAGAGAACAACCAAAGGACTTGTATGCATGCATATTAGCATAACTAATGGACACAGACACTGGGGAGGTGGAGGCTTGCCTGGGGTGGGAATGGCTGGCTGGCAGGGGGAGGGGATCAAGCAGGAGAAAAGGAGACATATGTAAAATTTTAGACAACAAATAAATAAATAAATAATCTTGCATTTTATAAAATAAAAATAGACAAACAATTAAATTAATCTAAATAGGTTGGGGATTGGGAGCTGTAAGAGATCAACCAAAGGACTTGTATGCATGCATATAAGCATAACCAATGGATACAAGACATTGCAGGGAAGGCAGGTGAGGGCATGTGTTGGGGGGTTGGAGAGACCGGGGAGAGGTCCATGGGGGAAAAAAAGGAAACATATGTACATATGTTGTAATACTTTAAACAATAAAATAAGTAAATAAATAAATTTAAATAATTTTTAAATTAAGAATATAATTTGTGAGATATACCTATTAATTTGGGTGAAATGGAAACAATGAAACTAATTTTTTCAATTTCACTAAAGGATAAAGAAAAACACCTGAAATCATACATTTGAAAGATCAACTATTAGAATGATGGTACAAAATTTTTGGTGAACTTACTCCATTTGGATTCATCACTATATTGTGAGAATGAAAAAGGAAATAAAAAATAGAGTGTATCTTATTAGTTAAGATACTGTATAGGTTAAAATAGGTCAGGAGATAATATTGTCTTCAGTGACTCTGGAATCATTTTTCCCACACTGTCCTAAGATGTAATAAGGAAAAATATACCAAATAGAAATCTGGGACACATAATGAAGCCATATGTTATTTTTAATTACACACTTTGGACTATGTTAATTTTTTTTTTTTACTTTGTACTGACAATATTTAAACTCCCTTGATTATGAACATACTACCCCTCCTTTACCACTGTCAAGAATATATATCATAAATAATAAATATATATATTATCTAGTTATAGTTGTATTCATTAAAAGTCTATTGGCATTGCCCTAGTCAGTTTGGTTCAATGGATAGATCGTCGGCCTGCAGACCAAAGGGTCTTAGATTCAGTTTTAGTCAAGAGCATGTACCTTGGTTGTAGGCTCCTCCTTGGCCGGGGCCCTGGTCATGGCTCATGCAGGAGGCAACCAATAGACGTTTTTCTCTCACAACGATGTTTTTCTGTCTTTCCCTCTTTCTTCCCATTCTCCCTAAAAATCAATAGAAATATAACCTCAGGTGAGGATCAACAACAACAAAAATAAATAAAATCGATTTTTAAAAAGTCTGTTGGCCTGGATCAAATATAGTAAGCTTAATTTGTCATTCTTAAATGTAAACAATCACAGGAAAACAGGAAGATACATAAAATGATTTAAAGCTATTCTGAACAGCTTACCTCAGATTTATATAACTCTGACTCTGGTTTTTGTAGAATATGTTTGTTCCATTTCATTTTAACAGTTACATTATTCTATCTAAAATATTAACTGAAGAAATAATTGAATGTTCTTGAAGCCACTTTACATTTACATATTTGTCATCACTGAAATAGCACACAGTGATGACAAATATGTAAATGTAAAGTGGCTATTTCAGTGATGGCAAATATGTAAATGTAAAGTGGCTTTAAGAACATTCAATTATTTCTTCAGTTAATATTTTTAAGCTCTCTACCTATCATAAAAATAAGCTTTCTTAAAATGTAAGCTATACACAAATTAGACTGGTTTTTCAAGTCTTATGAGACAATTTATATTTAATTCTATCATTAAGACAACCTCCTTCCCAGGAAAAAGTGCACCTATATTAATAATTTAAAACAATATATTTTCTTAAATATTTTAATGAAGTATAATTCAAAAGCTACATGTTAAGATACATAATGTGACTATAGCAAGTCATTATATTTTCCTCCATTAATATCTGACCTGAAATATTTTTAGAATAAATCACACACATAATCAAAGAGTGAGCAGAAACTCAACTCCAGAACAACTGTTATCATTTACTAGAAGCCCGATGCATGAAATTCGTGCAAGGGGCTAAACCCTTGGAGCTATGGCAGCTGCCTCAGCCCTCACAGCCCCTGCTTCATCCTGAAGGTCATCCAGAAGTAAGTCCAGAAGGACGTCTGGGAAGGTCTTTCTGTTGTCTGGTCTAATTAACATATTACACTTTTATTATTATAAATACTTAATCTAGTGCGTGGGAAGATATACTTTCTAAAAATATTTAAGGAAATACCAAATCTTATACTTTGGTTTAAAATTTATTGTATTAGCTGTTGTAATTTAGGAAAAAATGATCGCATTTTCCTAGTGAAATAAATGTTTACAATAGAATATTTATCCCAAGACGCCTAAATTAGATAATCTGGGAAGAGAATTTTAGTCACCAAAATAACAAACTAGTAAAACAAAGATTTACTTCCTAAATTTCCTTGGACAAATTGGTATCTTTTTATTTCCTTCTTTCATGAGATGGTTGCAGGGTTCAGTGAATAATAATTAACATGAACATTTTATAATAATACTTAAAGAAATTTTTACTCAATACTTTCAAAAAGATCCTTTTGTTAACTGAAGAAACCTGATATTCCACAGATGAAAGTTTGGCATTTTGAATGTACTTGGGAGTAACAACCTAGATATTTTGCAGTTCCATTAATCAAGAATATGTTGAGCACGTACTGTGAGGAAAGTGCTGTATTTGGTAGGTACTGTGAGGATACCAAGATGGATTAAATGAAACTGAACTATTGTTTGTTCCCATGTACACAAAAGTAACTCAAAATGGATCAGAAACCTGCATATAAGACTTGGAATAATACATTGCTTAGGAAAAAAACATAGGTACTAAATTTATCCTCTGTCATAGAGAGGATTTCATGAATTTAACCCCAAAGGCAAGGGAAGTGAAGGCAAAAAAAAAAAAATGAATTGGTCTATATCAAACTAAAAGGCTTCTGCACAACAAAAGAAATCACCAACAAAACAAAAAGGCAATGAACCAATGGGGGATGATATTTGCAGACAACAGTTCTAACAAGGGGTTAATATTCAAAATATATAAACAATTCATACAACTCAACACTAAACAAATAAACAAGAAATACAATTTAAAAAATGGACAGAGAACTTGAACAGACACTTCTCCCAAGAAGACCTACAAATGGCCACCAGATATATGAAAACACGCCTAACTTCACTGGCTGTTAGAAAATGGACATCAAAGCTAAAATGGGCTGGTAAAAAGTCGTATCGATATGCCAAGGCTGCAGTTTCAATGCCCCTGGTCTGGGCACATACACAAATCAATAAATGAATGCATAAATAAGTGAAAAAACAAATTGGTCTCTCTCTCTTTGTGTTTGTCTCTCTTTCTCTCTCTCTCAAATCAATTTTTTAATTTAATAAATCTTTATTGTTTAGAATATTACAATTGTTGCCCTTTTCCCCCCACAGCTTCCCTCCATCCAGTTCCTACCCTCTGGCCTTACCCCCATCCCCCACCCCCTGCCCTCATAAATAGGTGTACAATTTTTGTCCAGTTTCTTCCCGCACCCCTCACACCTCTTTCCCCCAGAGAATTGTCAGTCCACTCCCTTTAATATGCCCCTGATTCTAGTATATTCACCACTTTATTCTGTCCATTAAATTTTTTATTCACTTGATTTTTAGATTCACTTATTGATAGATATGTATTTGTTGTTCATAATTTTTATCTTTACCTTTTTCTTCTTCTTCCTCTTCTTCTTAAAGAATACCTTTCACCATTTCATATAATACTAGTTTGGTGGTGATGAACTCCTTTAGCTTTTTCTTATCTGTGAAGCTCTTTATCTGACCTTAAATTCTGAATGATAGCTTTGCTGGGTAGAGTAATCTTGGTTGTAGGTTCTTGCTATTCATCACTTTGAATATTTTCTGCCACTCCCATCTGGCCTGTATTGTTTCTGCTGAGAAATCCGCTGACAATCGTATGGGTGCTCCCTTGTAGGAAACTAACTGTTTTTCTCTTGCTGCTTTTAATATTCTCACTTTGTCTTTTGCTCTTGGCATTTTAATTAGGATGTGTCTTGGTGTGGTCCTCTTTGGATTCCTTTTGTTTGGGGTTTTGTGCACTTCCTGGACTTTTTAGTTTATTTCTTTCACCAGATGGGGGAAGTTTTCAGTCATTATTTCTTCAAATAGGTTTTCAGTATCTTGCTCTCTCTCTTCTTCTGGCACTCCCATAATTTGGATGTTGGTACACTTGAAGTTGTCCCTGAGGTTCCTTCCACTATCTTTACATTTTTGGATTCATTTGTCTTTTTGCTTTTCCGGCTGAGTGATTTTTGCTTCTTTGTATTTCAATTCTTTGATTTGATTCTTGTGATCCTCTAGTCTGCTGTTAGATCTCTGTATATTTTTTATTTCAGTCAGTGTATGCTTAATGTCTAGTTGGTCCTTTTTCATATCCTCACAGGCCTCGCAAATTTATTGGCCATTTCTAGAAAATTCTTGAAAAACCTTATAGCCATGGTTTTGAACTCTATATCCAGTATTTTGCTTTCCTCCATTTCTTTTATTTGTGATCTGTTTCTTTGTCTCCACATTTTGGCTGCTTCCCTGAGTTGGTAGAGTAGCTTTGTGTGGTGGGTGTCCTCTAGGGCACAGTGGCTCAGCCTCTCCAGTTACCTGAGGTGGACACTCTTGGAGCATCCCTTTGTGGGCTGTGTGCACAGTCTTATTGTAGTTAAGCCTTGATTGTTGTTGGTATCACTGGGAGAAAATGACCTCCAGGCCAATTGGCTGTGAGGATCAGCTGTATCTACACTGGGAGAATGTCTGTGCTGGAGACAACCTTATGAGACAAGACTTGCAAAAGCCTCTGTGCTCAGCTTGGATGGGGCGGAGTCTCAGGGCAGAGCAGACAGCATTGGTTTCCCCTCAGCCCTTCCATAATAGGCCCCTATGTCTCAGTGTCTCGTGGTATTCACTGTAAGAACCTCTGAGAGAAAGCCGCCCTTGAGTTTCGCCCCCTGCCAGACAGTCCAGTTTCTCCCTGAATGAGTCTGGATCTCCAGAGTCTGGCCCAGAACTGAAGTTCAGTGCAGTCAAAAGCTGTTGTCTCCCTTCTGCTTGAGAAAGCCAGCCATGCACTCAGTTGTCCACCCTCTCTGCACGTGCACCCAGGTACCTCTGCTTTCCTGAATTCCTCTGAGTCTTAGTGTGCTTTTCTCTTTCCTGACAGTCCAGCTTCACCCATATGAGTCTGGGTACCCAGAGTTTTGCCCAGAACTGGAGTTCAGCACAGTCGGGAGCTTTTACCTCCCTCCTGCTTGAGAAAGCCAGCTGCACACTCAGTTCTCAGTCCTCTCCATGTGCACATCTCAGTACCTCTGCCTCCTGCAGCTCCTCTGAGTCTCAGTGTGCTTTTCTCTTTCCTTCTATTTGTAGAATTTCCATTCAGCCAGCCTTCCTGTGGTTCTTGACGATATCCGTTTTGTCTTTTAGTTGTAGTTTTGAAATTGTTGTGTGAGGCAGCAGTTTAGGTATTTCCCTATGCTGCCATCTTGGTTTCTCCCCTCTAAAATCAAATTTTAAAAAGAAAGCACTGCAAGATTCCATCTCACTTCTATTGGAATGGCTATTTATCAACAAGACAAGTAGTAACATTTTAAAAGAGGTTGTAGAGAACAAGGACCCTCATTCTGCTGGTGGGAATGTTAACTGGCACAGCCACTATGGAAAAAATACCGAGGCTCCTCAAAAAATTCAAATTAGGGTTATCATATGACCCAGCAACAACCCCTCTTCTGGTTATTTACCTCAGAATTTTGAAAACATTTATTTGCAAAGGTATATGCATCCCTAATTCCATTGCAGCATTATTATTCACAGTGGCCAAGACGTGGAAACAACCAGAGTGACCTTCATGAGATAATTGAATAAAGAAGACCAGGTACATCCATACAATGAATGCTACTCAGCCATAAGGAAAAATGAAATACTTCCACTTGTGACAACATGGATGGATCTTGAGAATATCATGCTAAACAAAGTAAGTCAGACAAAGTTAAGATCCATATTTTTTCACTCATGTGTGAGACATAAAATTGAAAGCAACAAATGAACAAACAAGAAAAATAAACAAAAACTCATAGACACAGACCACCATATGATGGTTACCAGAGGAAAAAGGGATCAGAAGGATAGTAAAGGGTAAAGGGAATCAAATATATGGTGATGGAAGAAGATTTGACTTTGGGTGGTGGGCACACAATGTAATATACAGATGGTGTATCTTAAAATGACAACTTGAAACCTATATAAACTTATTAACCAGTGTCACCCCAATACAGTTAATTTAAAATAAATCCTTGCTCATTAAAAGCTCAAAGCCTTGTCAGAAAGTGTGAAGATCAATAAGCATGGTAAAAGCTACATAAAATATGGAAACCTAATTCTTTAAAAAGATGAAAAATATTGAGTTTATCTAAGAAAAACATATTTTAGGAAATTAGTTTTAATTGTGTCTCAAATGTTAATAAAAGTTTTATCTTTCTTATTTATTTTTAAGTTAAATTTATTGGAGTGATAATGGTTATATAAGATTATATAGTTTTCTATGATGCAAGATCCATATATTGCATTGTGTGTCCACTACCCAAGTCAAATCACCTTTGGTCACCATAAATTTGGCACCTTTTACTATCCCCACCCCCTTCCCTCTGGTAACCTCTATACTGTTGTCTGTGTCTATGAATTGCACTTTTATATTCCACATATGACTAAAATATGGTTCTTAGCTTTTTCTGACTTATTTCACCTGGCATAATATTCTCAAGGCCATCCATGTTGTTGCAAATGGCAGTATTTCATCTTTTCTTATGGCTGAGTAGTATTGCATAGTATATATGTACTACATCACTTTTATCCAATCATCTGTCAAAGATCAATTTGGTTGTTCTTATGTATTGGCCATTATAAATAGTGCTGCAATGAACAAAGGAGGGCATATATCTTTGTGAATAAATATTTTCAAGTTTTTCTGATAGATACTCAGAACAGGAATTGCTGACTCAATAAAACTTTTAAAAGCAATGATTTCTCAATTTTAAAGTTTTGAATGAGGTCTTGAAGAGGGAGAATAAAGGGGAGTCTAAAGAACAGTAAGTTGATCTGTTTACTTAGGAGGGGGTGGAGGGACAGGGTAGTGTAACATGATTTCAGAATCATAGCTCCTTAAGGAATTTTTCAGAGTTGGCATAGTCCACTGCTAGCTATAATATTATTAAAAGCAACCATAGAACTATATAAAATCAGATATATTAAAGATATAAGTATATGTCTTTAGGTATATAGGTAGATATATTAAAGATTATGTAGTCACACACCATTTCTCTTCATATCTTGCAATTTCTTGTTTCTATAGATTCATACCTCTGACTTCTCACAATGGGAATGGTGGGGAAATTGCCTCTGTAGGAGGTCTCAAAGACTGAAAATAAGAGAGTTCTCCTCTGATTTGTTCCTTATGCTCACAAAGAAACCAAGTTCAGATATTTAAATGTGGTCTGTTCTTTCACAGTTAGAGATAATGACCTTCTTGCTTATAAAAAATATAATAAAAAAGTTATGAGGATTGTGGATCTATTTGTTTTTAAAATCAAGAGACAAATTATTTTACTATATAAAATACAAAATATACTCCAATGTTAAGTGTTAAATTCAATTGTTTTTGTTATCTATGGAGTAAATATACAATAAAACATAAAAGATTAAAAAACACCCTCATGTTTATGAGAAAACTGGAGGCCCGGTGCACGAAATTTGTGCACGGGGGAGAGGGGGTGCAGAGGATGTCCCTTAGGCCAGCCTGTACCCTCTCCAATCTGGTACCCTTGAGGGATGTCCAACTGCCCATTTAGGCCTGATCCTAAACAGGCAGTCAGACATCCTTCTCACAATCCAGGACTGCTGGCTCCAAACTGCTCACCTGCCTGCCTCCCTGATTGCCCCTAACCGCTTCTTCCTGCCAGCCTGATCACCCCCTAACCACTAACCTGCCAGCCTAATTGATGTCTAATTGCTCCCCTGCCAGCCTATTTGCACCCAACTTCCCTCCTCTGCCAGCCTGGTCACCCCCAACTGCCCTCCCTTGCAGGCCTGGGCCCTCCCAACTGCCTACCCCTGCTGGCCTGAGGGCCCACAACTGCCCTTCCTTGCAGGGCCTGAAACCTTCCAATGGTCCTCCCCTGCTGGCTATCTTGTGGTGGCCATCTTGTGTCCACATGGGGGCAGGATTTTTGACCACATGGGGCAGCGCTCTTGTGTGGTAGAGTGATGGTCAATCTGCGTATTTCCCTTTTATTAGATAGGATAGAGGCCTGTGTATGGGTGGGGGCCAGCTGGTTTGCCCTGAAGAGTGTCCCAGATATAGGTGGGGGTTCCCTTGGGGTGGGGGGCAGCCTGGGCGAGGGGCTTGTGGAGGTTTGCAGGCAGGCCATGCGCCATGCCCCCTTCCCCCGCCCAGCCACCCAAGTGGAGGCCCTGGTATTTGGGATTAATCTATGTCTACAATTGAAACTTTGTAGCCTGGAGCGGCAGCCATTTCTGTTTGAAACTGTAGCCTAGAGTGGAGGCCTCGGCCAGCAACAGCAGGCTGAAAGCTTGGCTTCCTCCATTGCCAGGGAAACCCAAGCCTCTGTTTCCTCCAGCTCAGTGGCTGCCACCATTTCTGTATCTTTTATAACTGAAACTTTGTAACATTGAGTGGAGGCCTAGGCAGGCAACAGCAGGCAGAAAACTTGGCTTCCTCTGTTGCCAGGGAAACTCAAGCCTTCCTCCTGCTCTCAGTGGCGGCATTCATCTTGGTTGGGCTTTATTAGCATAATCTGCTTCTGATTGGCTGGTGGGCATGGTTGTAGGCGTGGCTTATGGGTATGGCAAAGGTATGGTCAAATTTGCATATTACTCTGTTATTAGATAGGATTATTTTTAATTTTTCCTATATATTGTAAATTTCATATGACTGGCTAGTTCCCTCTCTGTTGTCTTTTTTTTTTTCCTTTATAATTTTCTGACACTGTCAAAATTAACTTTTATATATAATTTGAATGAAATGTATTTTTATTTCTCTTTAATAAATTTATTTAAAAGTATGATTTTAAATGCAGACAACCAATGAAATAGAAAAATAGTCATATAGTATTTAATGCTGATTGAGTCCATCTTTCAAATCTACTCTTTATATTCTAAGCTAGGAGACTGTTATTTCCATCATGACAACATTCATGTTATATTACTTTTATGTAAAGAAATACATTCAGCTTGCAGCTTGGCCACCGACATGCCATTCAAACTTAGGAAGACCCGAAAACTTCCAGGCCACATGAGCCACAGCCACGGCCGCATCAGCAAGCACAGGAAGCACCCCGGGGGCCGTGGTAATGCTGGTGGCTTGCATCATCACAGGATCAACTTCGACAAATATCACCCAGGTTACTTTGGGAAAGTTGGTATGAGGCATTACTACTTAAAGAGGAACCAGAGCTTCTGCCCAACTGTCAACCATGATAAACTGTAGACCCTGGTTAGTGAGCGGACACGGGTAAATGCTGCCAAAAGCAAGACTGGAGCTGCTCCTATCATTGATGTGGTGCGATCGGGCTGCTACAAAGTTCTGGGGAAGGGAAAGCGCCCAAAGCAGCCTGTCATTGTGAAGGCCAAGTTCTTCAGCAGAAGAGCCGAGGAGAAGATTAAGGGTGTTGGTGGGGCCTGTGTCCTGGTAGCTTGAAGCTATATGGAGGGAAGTTCATTAAAATATCCAAGTACTTTTGTCAAAAAAAAAAAAAAAAAAAGAAAAGAAAAGAAAAGAAATACATTCAACCTAATATGGGATTCAACTTGATATGTGAATCTATGTATGGGAAAGCACTTCCTGCTTTTTGGTGGTCTTTAAAGACATTTATTTGTTGTTGTTAGTTTTTCTTATACTCAATGTTAAAGCAACTGACTTCATTTGTTTATTTATACTTTGCCTAACTGTTTAACTACCACTTTTCCTTTGTTGATGGTTTCTTTTGCTCTGCAGAAGCTTTTTATTTTGATGTGGTCTCGTTTGTTCATTGTCTCCTTAGTTTCCTTTGCCCTAGGCCAGGCGATGTATCTGTAAACATACTGCTATGAGAGATGTCTGAGATCTTGCTGCTTAGGGTTTCTTCTAAGATTTTGTGGTTTCACAACTTATATTTAAGTCTTATCCATTTTGAATTTATGCTTGTGTATTTTGTAAGTTGATGGTCTAGTTTCATTTTGTGTGTATCTGTCCAATTTTCCCAGTACCATTTATTAAAGAGACTATCTTGACTCCATTGTATGCTCTTGCCTCCTTTGTCAAATATTAATTAATATAATGGTTTGGGTCGATTTCTGGGCTCTAAGAAACCAGGAATATCAATCAGAAAGAATATATGCACTCTGATGTTCATAGCAGCATTATTTACAATAGCTAAGATCTGGAATCAACCCAAGTACCCATTAGTAGATGAGTAGATAAAAAAATCTCTGGTACATTTACACCATAGACTATTACACAGCTATCAAAAAGAACTCTTACCCTTTGAGACAACATGGAGAGACCTGGAGAGCATTATGCTAAGTGGAATAAGCCAGTCAGAGAAAGATAAGTATCACATGATCTCACTCATATGTGGAATCTAATGAACAAAATAGATCTTGAGATATAGAGGCATGGAAAAGACTGTGGAATCTCAGAGGGAAGGCATGGGTGAGTGGGATTGGTGGGGAGAGATTAACCTGGGAACTTATATGCATATATGGATAGACCATGGACACAGACAATAGTGTGGTGAAGGCCTAGGAGAGGCAGGTGTGGGGAAGAAGCTATCAATGGAGTAAAAAAAAGGGGGAGGGGAAGAACATTTGTAATATTTTCAACAATAAAAAATAAATTCAAAAATAAATATATAAATACTACTTTTCATATATTTTGTCCTTTTGTCATGTCACTAAAATATTTCTATTTTTTAAAGTGCATATCAAATACTAATTGAAACTATTTGATAAAATAAGTTTCCTAAGAAAAGTTCTAATAGCTTATGATATAAATTCCTAAATTCCTACTACAGGCATCACAAAACATGAACAAAGACCAAAAAGAAAGAAATCAATACAACAAAGGGTGACATTTATGTTATTATGTAGGTCAATATTACAAATGAGTTTTAAAGATGGGAGGAAAGGTTGAAAACACATTTATGATGAGAATTATCACTATTTTTTTCTCTGAAAAAGCCTGGATAAAGCCTGCTAGAGAAAAAACACCAGTAGACAAAGACGTAATGGACAGGAGATCATTTTTATTTTTCCCAGGACACACAAAATGTATAGAATTACATACAGTACTGAGGCCCAGTGCACAAATTTGTGCAACAGTGGGGTCCCTCAGCCTAGCCTATCCAGGACCCCTTAGGGGATGTCAGAGAGCCAGTTTTGGCCAGATTCCCACAGACCAGGCCGAGGGACCCCACCAGTGCATGAATCAGGTACTGGACCTCTAGTATGCACATAAGATCTTTGGTTAATCTATTCTCCCCCTCCCCCTCCTTCCTTCCCTCTGAGATTCATCAGTCTGTTCCATGTTTCCATGCCTGTACGTTGAGCATCTGTCTCCTGGTGGTCATTGCGCATCATAGCTACTGGCCAGTGGGCTGGTCGCTTAGGCTTTATATATATAGATGTGTTTCTATCATATTCAAAATGTATCATAAAACTTTTAGTATATTTCAAAGTAAAGAATGTGAACTGGAAAGGATGGGATAGTAGCTGGCCTGCAATACATTTTCCCTCCCCTAGTAAGGCTCATGGAGAAATATAAAGCAATAACATGGTCAAACCTCCTAGTAAACAAGCTTATTTGATCTCCTGATGGTATGTACTAGTGGAAACGCAATGAAGAGTTTTTATATATTAAATATTTTATATGCCTTGCTTGCCCTAATGCTTTATAGATCCCAAAAATATGAACTTATAAGGCATAGTCTGCTAGAATACATCACTGATAGTTTGCAGTTATCAGAGTATTAATGAAAATATTGTTATGACTGAAACTAGTCCACTTGTACAGGTAATTTCCTGATCATCCTTAGGAACTTGTATGCTAAATTTGAATAAGAGCCTGCCCTAATGCAGGAAGAAAGGATTTGAAAAGTTATAATGCTGTTCGCAGATCTCACCACATTTGTTAACTGGTGGCTTGTGATTGTCTCCATCTTTTGAACTATTAGTAAAATTTCACTTAGGATAAAAGATATGCTTTCTGTGAGTTGACCTTTATGTTATCTCAGTTAATATATCCAATCCAAAGACACTAACAATCTAAAGCTCAAGTAGTTTTGCTAATCAAGAAAATACTATGCTATGGCAATTTGCAAAAGTTTAGGGAGAAGTATTTCAACACTAATTCCTTGCAAGCACTGAACAACCCAGAAATTACACTTTTTGTCATTTATCCAAGAACACTGTAAAGATATGGTTACAAAAAAAAACACAAAACATTTTAATGCTCATACTAGTGTTATTCATAACTAGTGGCCCGGTGCACAAAATTTGTGCACAGGGAATGGGGGTATTCCTCAGCCTTGCCTGCACCCTCTCCAATCTGGACACCCTTGAAGGATGTCCTACTATTGCCAGTTTACAGTGATCAGACCTAAACCGCCAGTTGGACATCCCTCTCATAATCTGGGACTGCTGACTCCAGCCACTCACCTGCCTGCCTGATTGCCCCTATCCACTCTGCCTGCCAGCCTGCTTGCCCCCAACTGGCCTCCCACCACCAGCCTGCTCACCCCCAAATGCTCCCCTGCCAGCTAGATTACCCCCAACTGCCCCCCATGCCAGTCTGTTTACCCTCAACTGCCTCCCCTTGCTGGTCTGCTCACTCCAAATTGTCCCCTCTCCCCCACTGTCCTGATCATGTCCAACTGACCCTCACTGATGGCCTACTCACCCCCAACTGGCCTCCCTGCTCATCTGTTTACCCCCAATGGCCCCTGCCATCCCATTCTGTCCTGATCACCCCCTGGCCACCCAAGGTCCCAGCCCCTCCTTTTTTCTTTTTCTTTCTTTTTTTTTTTCTTCTCAGCGCCTCCATGAGCAGAGGCCAGGGCCAGCTGAAAGCAAGTATCTAGGATTTATTTATCTTCTATAATTGAAACTTTGTAGCCTTGAGTGGAGGCCAGAGTTGTGAGCTTGGCTTCTTCCATCACCAGGAGCAACCTAAACCTCCTGCTCAGCTCCAGCTCTGTGGCTGCTGCCATTTTTGTTGGGATTTATTTATCTTCTATAATTGAAACTTTGTAGCATTGAGTGGAGGCCAGGGCTGGCCAGGGCGGGAAGCTTGGCTTCCTCCATCGCCGGGGCAACCCTAGCATCCTGCTTGCTCCAGTTCTGTGGCCAGCTGCCATCTTGGTTGGGTTAATTTGCATACTTGCTCCTGATTGGCTCTGGGTGTGGTTTGTGAGTATAGCAGAGTGATGGTTAATTTGCATGTTTCTCTTTTATTAATGTAGATAGCCTTAAATTGGAAATAGCCCAGATGTCCCTTCAAGGACTGAGTGGTTAAACAAACTTTGATACACACACACACACACACACACTTATGTGTATTTATGTACACATATACATACAAACACACCATAAAATACTCACCAATAAAAAAATTAATTTTAACAAGATAACCTCAGAGAATTATGAGTATGTAAAAAAAAGCTGTTCCAAAAAGGTTATATACATACATATATGTGATCTCTCTGTATGATTTCTTACATGTGAATGTGACTCTAGAATTGCCTCTATTAAATAAAAATTTATGTTTAGCTCTAACTGGTTTGGCTCAGTGGATAAAGCGCCAGCCTGTGGACTGATGGGTCTAGGTTCGATTCTGGTGAAGGACACATGACCAAGTTACAGGCTTGGTCCCCAGTAGGGGGCATGCAGGAGGCAGCTGATCAATGATTCTTCTCATCGTTGATGCTTCTATCTTTCTCTTCCTTTCTCTCTGAACTCAATAATGATATTTTTTTTAATTTACATTTAACCTTTAAAAATTACACCCTACATAAATATCACTAGAAAAATGGGATTTGTGTGGTAGATTGAATTTTTACCCTCTAAATTCATATGTTGAAACCTAATATCCAATGTGATAGTATCAAGAAGTGGAGTCTTCCCAAAGAATCATGGGATGTGGTCCAAGAATATGGGAACAGTTCTCACCCCAGGCTTGGGGGCCACCGTTTTCTCATGTGTGTCTCTACACTGTACTTTGTATTATTTTGCAACATGACCATCCTAGTAACCCAGTCCTGTTGAAGTATTCGAGTTGTTTTATGCACCCTGAGACTTTGTACATATTGTTTTCCTGAGTAATTGTATCTCTGATTTCTTCTAAGAGCTCCTGAGAGGTACCTGTTTTCAATAAACTGTGCATTGTTAAAAGAAGAAGAAGAAGAAGAAGAAGAAGAAGAAGAAGAAGAAGAAGAAGAAGAAGAAGAAGAAGAAGAAGAAGAAGAAGAAGAAGAAGAAGAAGAAGAAGAAGGAGAGGAGTCTTAGGTAGGTGATGAAGTCATGAGGACAGAGTACTTATTAGTGGGATTAGTGCCCGATGAAAGTGCTACCAGAGAGCTCCGTCATCCCTTTGGGCACTGGAGATAAAATGAAAAACAAAATTAGATAAAGATCTTTCCTTGAGTTCACAGTCTCATAAGTTACACACACATTAATTGAATGTGCACATGAATAACGGTCACACTAAAACCAAATAACAACCTAGTAAATGGTATAAAAAGTTCAATGGCGGGAGGCTGGGGCGGGGGGGCGCATGGGAACCTGATATAATTTCAATATTCTTTTAGAAAGGAATATTATAGCTGAGTTCTGGTACCTGAACAGATTTTAATTCTTTAAAGATAAGACATTCAGGAGTAAGGTGGGTGTCTACTGAATGAGAATGTGCTATGAAGGAAAAAAGACTCGAGGGAATGGGATGCAAGGTAAGAAGAGGGTTGACTCTTCTAGGTTTAAACATTTTTGTCTCATAATAATAGCAGTGGGGGAAATTCGGTGTTGAGCATGTTGCTGAAAGGAGAATAATTGTATTTGGGAAAGAGGCTATAATACAAAGAGAAATAATTATATTTGCACTTAGTGAAACAATTATCTCTGCATGCTAATACTGTTGCTCTGCCTATATTGTGGAGACTAGAAATTGAAAGGATGGTTTACTAATGGATATAATCAGATGAAATTATTATATTATTTCAAGTAAAAAATGATAATGTGGACTAGAAAGAAGACATTTATACAGAGTTTGAGATGTTTTGACATTCTATATTTTTAATTAATGTGTGTTAATAATGGATGTGTCATGGAGGTAGGGCAGAGGAAGAACGATATGAAGATGACAGATATGTTGGGTTTATTACATTTAGCTATATTCAGTTTCCTGGTGCAACTGAGTAGGCGAATATGGCATTTGGTGAGATATTTGAAAATGGATGAAAATATATTATTAACAGGACGATCATTAGTGTGATTTTGTACAATATGATGCATGAATCTGAGCACAGATTTCAGAGCTGAGGTCAATGATTATGGCCACAGCTACACATAGATGGTCCTTGTTAATGAATCATCTCCCTTCTGACCTCAAAAAGAAAAGAGAAAAATTTTATTTTTGAAGAATGGCATCAATTAGAGGCTATGCAAAGCTGGATAATTTATTTTTGTTTGAGTTAAGAGGCATTCCAAAGGGGCATTATCATTTGAGAAGCATATTTTGAATAAAATGAGCATGAGGGATACTACATATATTATGTAACACTAGAGGCCCAATGCACAAAATTCGTGCACGGGGGTGGGGGGAGGTCCCCTCAGCCCAGCCTGAACTCTCTCCAATCTGGGACCCTTGAGGGCTGGCAGACTGCCTGTTTAGGCCTGATCCCAAACATCCCTCTCACAATCCAGGACTTCTGGCACTCTACTGCTCACCTGGCTGCCTTCCTGATTGCCCCTAACTGCTTCTGCCTGCCAGCCTGATCATCCCCTAACCACTACCCTGGTAGCCTGATTGATGTCTAATTGCTCCCCTACCAGCCTGTTTGCCCCCAATTTCCCTCGTCTGCCAGCCTGGTCACCCCTAACTGCCCTCCCCTGCAGGCTTGGTTGCCCCAACTGCCCTCCCTTGCAGGCCTGGCGCCTCCCAATTGCCCTCCCCTGCTGGCCTGATCACCCACCATGTCCCAACATGTCCCACCATGGGGACAGCCATCTTGTATGTTGGAGTGATGATCAATCTGTATATTAGTATTTTATTAGATAGAATAGAGGCCTGGTGCATGGGTGGGGGCCATCTGGCTTGCCCTGAAAAGTGTTCCAGATCAGGGTGGGGATTCCCTTGGGGCATGGGGTGGCCTGGGCGAGTGGCCAGTGGTGGTTTACAGGCCGGCCACGCCCCCCAGTGACCCTGGTATCTGGGATTTATTTACCTTCTACAAGTGAAACTTTGTAGCCTAGAGCAGAGCCAAACCTTTTGTTCACTCTGTGGCTGCAGCTATTTCTATTGGAATTTATTTATCTTCTATAATTGAAACTTTGTAGCCTTAAGCGGAGGCAGTTAGGGATGATCAGGCAGGCAGGTCAGGGAGCAGTTAGGAGCCAGTGGTCCTAGATTGCGAGAGAGATGTCCGACTACCAACCATCAGATATCCCCGAAGGGGTCCCTGATTGGAGAGGATGCAGGCTGGGCTGAGGGAACCGCCCCCTCTGTGCACAAATTTCGTGCACCGGGCCACTAGTAATATATATATATATATATATCTAATACATCATATATTATATAAAGAGCTGGAATTTAAATCATTAACATTATACAAACAATGAATTTTAATTGACTCATGGCTTTTCACTTTGACATACTGTAGTAATAAGGTGCAATGTTTACCATAAATATTCACAGCTCATTTGGATTAGGTTTCTTGTCACCTACTCCCAATAATTCACTGTAGATTCAGACATCAACTCCCATGTGACTTCCTCAGAATTACTTACCCACTTGCCTATTAAACGAATCCCACTGCTAACATTCTTCAATTTTATTGTGATGTCCTATATTTGACTATACTAATTATATTTACTACACCATTATCCTCCTTTCTTCATTTCTTTCCTTATTTAGATTCACTGCTACATTGCTATTGTAAAAGTACACTTTAAAATATATCTCCTCATGCCTGGCCATTTTCATAACACATGCATATTAGCTTGGAGGCTAGTTTGAGGCAACAAATGTTTAATACTAATGTCAGCTCACAACAGTTGTTGATTTGGCCCATGGCCTGTTTCAGTAATAAAGTTTTATTGATTACATCCATGCTCATTTGTTTATGTATTGTCTAGGTCTGTTTTGCATTATAGTTGCACAGTTGAGTAGTTGTGACAGAGGACTTGTAGTCCACACAAAACATACTATCTAGCTTTGTTTTCAGAAAAAATAAAATAAAATAAGAGAATGCTGTTAACAGGTTTAAAGCAATTGAAATTGATTTTCTGTTCAGGAAAAAGTCCTAGGTTGTTGTAAATTTCACTTTGTACTGCTCTTTTAGGTGGTCATTTAGGGAAAGCGTTCAGTGGTTGTTCTACCATCAAGACCATGTGACTTCCATGAATGCCTTGACTTCCCAATTGAGTGAGAGAAAAAAAGAAAACATAAAAGAGATGGGAAAAATTCATGTGCCAGGTCTGAACACACCCAAGATAAATTTCACTCACTTTCCTTTTGCTGGAAATCAACCACTGGTCATATCCAGATGCAGGGAAAGATGGAATAAGTGACCCAGTTTTGTACCCATAAAGAGAATACAGACTTTGCTGAAAAAGCAGCATTTGCCCCAAGCTCTCTGTAAATTCCAATCCTGAAGAATTCAGCTATTTGGTTTTTCAAGGCTGTCATTGAACACTCTAATAATGACGCAGGAATTTTAAAAAATAGGGTTCATTATTGCCATAATAATAAAGAGCTATTAGTCTCAAGTGGGCTCTTAGTGTGGCCTAGAAATCATGTCAAATTTCTCTGGAGAACACTAATACTTTCAAATGAACAATTTCAAACTTACTTTACTTTGTCCACCCATTCACTCCTCCTCTATCTGTACCATACCCTGTCCTAAAAATTGCCCATGGCTTAAAAAAATGAAAAAAGATGAAAGAAAGAAAAGAAACCATCAGACATTCAGTTTCTCAAACATTTGTAAGAGTTATATCAACTTACCTGCAACTGTAGCCATCTTTTCCTCTTTCTTCCTTTATAACACAGTTGTCCATACTCTAATTGAAGGACAAAAGTGCACTAGAGTTGTACACTTTGACTTGTTAAGAATCCTATATAATAGAACAGTAATATGCAAATTGACTGTACCTCTGCTACACTCTCAAGCCACACCCACCAGCCAATCAGGTGAAAATATGCAAATAAACCCCAACCAAGATGGCTGTGGCCATTGAGAGCAGGAGGAGATTTGGGTTTCCCCGGCAATGGAGGAAGCCAAACTTTCTGCCTGCCCTTGCTGGCTTAGGCCTCCACTCAATGCTACAAAGTTTCAATTATAAAAGATACATAATTCCCAACAGAAATGGCAGCACCACAGAAATGGAGAGAACAGAGGCTAGGGGTGCCCTGGCAATGGAGGAAGCCAAGCTTCTGAAGCCCTGGCTGCTCCCCTACCAGCCTAATCGCCTCTAAGTGCTCCCCTGCTGGTTTGATTGCCCCTAACTGCCTCTGCCTTTCCCCACACCTGGGACCCAGGCTTCCCTCCCTCTGGCCAGCTATAGGCACCCAGGACCCAGGCCAGCTTCACTCAGGCCGGCCACAGCCACAGGCAGCCACAAGCAGCCACAGCCACCAAGGACCACAGGGCATGCGGCTTGTCCCTCTCCTGGGCCACAGGCGCAGGTGCAACTGCTGGCCCCCAGGACTGTGAGGCAGGAGGCTTGTCCCTCTCATGGGCCAGGGAGGCAGGCACAGCTATTGGCATCTGACCGTGGAGTGGGTGACTTGTTCCTCTCCCAGTCTGTAGCCTGTCTGTCTTCATTCTCTCTCCCCGGTGTTGAGTGTCTGAGCCGTTATGGCATGATGGCATGAAGGGGTGATGAATATTTGCATATCAGCTCTTCATTATATAGAATTTTAAGTTGTCACACAGTCTGTCTTCAAGTGGATATTTTACCACTTCACATCTTGTATAGAAACTTCACTGTAACAAAATTTCATTTTTCCCAGGCAATCTTTGTGCTATTGTTGTCATGTATTTTACTTACACAGATGTTATAAAACTGACATTACATTATTATTTGTTTAAATAGTTATGGTAATTACCTTTACATATGTTTCAATAAAAAGAAACTTCTATTATATTTTTTCCTTTGTATATACTGTCTTTGGTGTTTTCCATTTCTTGGTAGAGATCATTATTTGTATCTGGTAAAATTTTATTTCTGCTTGCAGGACTTCTTTTAGCATTTCTTGCACTACAAATCTGCTGGTGAATTTTAAAAAGTCAATCTTTTACACAAAAAAATATTTTGACTATTTTTAAAATATTTTCACTCAGTCTGGAATTATAAATTGAGAGGATTTGCCCCCTTGTGAGTACTTTAATGATGTTGCTCTACTATCTTCTCTCTTACACTGTTTTCGATGAGAAATCTTTTGTAATCTTTATGTTTATTCCTGTGTATAGTGTGTCTCTTTTCTTCTGACTACAGCCCAGCCCAGCCCGGCACCCAGCCATCACAGTTTTAAAATTTTTTAAAAATTTTATTTCAGAGAGGAAAGGACAGGGAGAGAGGGAGAGAAGCATCAACGATGAGGGAGTGGAAGCTGCTTCTTGGTTTTGCTCGTGGCGCCTCCTCCGTGGGTTTGAGTTAAAGTCTCTGTCGGACACGCCACGCGGTCCCGTTACTGGTGGTGAATTCATCCTGCACGTAGTGGGGGCTTTTGGGGACCGGCTTCCTCAGCGCCCGGGCCCACAGGTTCCCAGGTGTCGGCTTCCGAGTTCTTCCGAGTCAGACAGGCCTGGGGCTCGCTTTTGCCTCTGAGCTCACCTCTGTCCCCCGGGTTTCTGGGTGTCACAGGGCGGGAGGCCCGGGGTCGGGACCAGCGCTGGGGACAGCGACCAGGGCTCCCTCCCCCGGTGCTCTGCCCGGTGCCCAGGCCGAGTGCGGCTCCGGACCCCGGGCCACAGCGTGCCCACCGCCCAGACCATCGCCCTCCCGTAAGGTCGGGCAGTGAGCCCGGCTCCGGGTCCTGTTCTGAGGGGACTCTGGTCCGTTACCCCAGGAGGGGGGCCACGCACGGCGGGCGGAGTCCAGGCCGGGTCTGCAGATGGTCCGGTCCGGGGCCTTTCTGGCCCAGGGGGACGTCCCCGCCGCTGTGTGTCAGCTCCCGCCTTTCTCACTCTCTTTCCCGCACTCGCTGCCGCCGCTCCGCACACGCGGGGCTGGGTGTGTGGCTCGGTCTCCTCTGTCTCCAGGGCTGTGTCCTGGCTCCTCTCCTGCCCCCAGGGCTGGGCCTCCCACTGGAGACCGGAGCTCTGGGAGGCGGGAGCCGGGACGCTCCCCTCCGCCGCCCTCCCAGCCTCAGGACCCGGCGTAGACCTGGCGAGCATCCCCATCCGCAGGTGGCATCGTTTGGCAAGCCCGGCCGGCACAGTGGGGAGGTGATGAGCTGCGGGCAGAGACGCCCCTGGATTCAACTCGGGCCCGGCTGTTCTCCAGCCACGTGACCTCAGGCACATATCGCACCGGCTGCTCCGAGGCTCAGTGGGTGTCCATGTTCACAGGGCACCTGGCTCACCCCCTCTGTCCCTGCCTCCCTCAGCCCGGCCGGGCCTAACCCCAGGTCCACCAGGCCATCGCAGGGCCCTGCAATTGATCAGGGCCTGCCATGGCTGGCTGGCCCTGCCTACAGCATGGCAGGCCTAACCCCAGGACCCGGAAGGGCCTCTCATGGAGAGGCCCTGGGCACTGGGCCATTGCCCTGTGATTGACTGGTGGGTGTGGCTTGTGGGTGTGGCTTATTGGGCTGCAGCAAAGGTACAGTCAATTTGCATATTACTCTTTTATTAGATAGGATAGGATATATGATGTTCCATATATTATATATTACATACTACATATGATGTATTATATGTAGTATGTAATATATAATATGTAGCATATAATATATAATAATGTTAGCAGTATATGTATAAGTATACATATAGGTATTATTGATCAGACATCAACACAGATACAGACATACATTATAGTATATTATATATTTTTATATATATTCACAAATAATACAGAGACATAAATAGATATAAATAGATATAAATAGATATAAATGTATGTATGGATATAGGTACAGAAGCTTGGCCATGCAATCTTTGCAAATAATATTCCAAAGAGATCATCCACTTCAGATTTGCATATTGCCAGAGTTTCTCAACTCAAGTGTAAAAATAAAAACATATCTATTATCCATGAACATATTGTAAAATAAAGTAGAACTTAATTAAATGGCTTCTGCATGAAGAAAGGCCATCTTTCTTCACAATACAGCTGGCTTCCTGAAGTGCTCTAATGTAGTATAAGGAGCAGGAGGGAATCTTTTTTATTATCACTTGAAATAACCTGAAAAGCAGCTTTGAAAGAAAACATAACAAGAAGTGTGTTTTAAATTACTATAATCATAAAACACAATTTAAGTGTATAATATTTAGGTTTTTGACATAAGTATAAATATGAGTTGATTTGTGGAAGGTTGGGGACACGTCATATAACAGTTCTCTTACTAGCACTGTGGACTGTATTTTGTCATTGAAAAAGATAAAATTAATTTATGTTACCACAAAGGAGGTAAAACATTTCTCTCTTCTCTATAAAATAATCTATCAAAAAGTAGCTTGCTATGCATAAACTCCTTTTAGCCAAGTTCATTCACTGATGTTACATTTGCTGAGGTGCCAAAACGATGATTAGCCAAATTAACAAGAGGGGAATAATCACAGGATTATTTTCTTAAGTAACAAACATCCTAATTACAGTATTTGCTAAGATTTGTGCTGCAATAAGAACATGTTCGGTAGTTGCAGTATAAACTAAAGGTTTGGATTCCAATATGACTCTAGGTGAAATGATAGCATCTACAGTGGAATGTCTCAAGCTGTACTCTATGCCTCTGAGCAAAAACTGGCCAATAATAATATGTCAATTACAGAAACAGGTTTTAGCCTTATATTTTATTTTAAAAGTTTTGTTACAAGACAATGAGTACTTCTATTACTACTATTTTTCTAGAAAATTCATTAATTTTACCTGATTCATCCATACTTGAAATATAATTTGCACATAGTTTATATTAAATGTATTTGGGCTGGTGGGGTTTTCTTTGGTGTTGTGTTTTGTTTTGTTTTGTTTTTTTACTAAAAAGAATAAAGAGTCATTAGAATTAATCACTGATTCCCATTCCACTCTTGAGAACTAACTAGCACCTTTTAATTTTGGAGAAATTGAACTTTGGGAATCTTCACCCTTTGTGGGATCCAGACTTTTTAGCTACTTGAAGATACCGGATGGTGGAGAAAATTGGCACAGAGTTAGCTATTGTTATTGAACAGAAGAAAAGGAGGAAGGGAGGGAAGGCAAAAAAGAAAGAGGAAAGGGACGAGAAGAAAAATAAGCAATTCCTGTGTAGTGCCGTCTAGCAACAAATTTGCATTTGCCACTTAACACAGCTAATTTCAGGGTGTACACACTAGACTTTCTGTCCTACATACACATTGCTAAATGATTTTATTTCCAGGTAAGTATTTTGTATTTCTGTCCAGATTTGTGCCAGGTTAAGCACCGCATGGGGACACAGCGTGGTAGATCTCCCTGTATTTAATCTGTAAACAGAGAAATCTTTTAATGTTTAGGTGCACTTCAAACGTCTCACCTCATTACTCCAGTGTCTTCCTTGAGAAGTACTCCCTTTCCAGTGCCTTCACTTTCTGCTTCACTAATTGTTCATTATGTAGAAGGGAGTAGGGTTGAATTCTATCTCCATGTATTTCACTGACCTTATAGTTTAATTACTTTTATGCCAATTACACAATGGATGTAAAAAAGAGAAAGACAGGCATTGATTGAATATTTTTTATTATATTTTTATTGATTGCAGAGAAAGGAAAAGGGAGAGAGAGATAGAAACATCAATAATGAGAGAGAACCATTGATTGGCTGCCTCTTGCATACTCCCTACAGGGGATCAAGCTGCAACCCTGCCATATGCCCTTGACTGGAATTGAACCTGGAACTCTTTAGCCTTTAGGCTGGCGCTCTACCCACTGAGCCAAACCAACGAGGGCTGAATCTCATTGTTATTTCAATGTAAAGGATCTAAGTGTGATTATGGAGTGCACTGGTTACAGAACTTTGGTCGGAAAAGGGCCAGATCAAATCCATCTCCTAGACTTTTATTCACTTTCACAAACTAGAAAAGAGAAAAGGTAGTGTTGTCTTACTCTGGTCTTACCTTACAAGTCTAGGTTTCGAGAGGAGATGTCCAAGGATTCCACCCTGAATGAGAAACAGGAGCCTGGTCATTCACTTCTGGACCACCCTGAGTACTTACAGCAGACCCTGGGTCTCAGAGGAAAAGCCCTATTGGAGGTACTTGTTCTTACTTCTAGCAAGGTCATCTTGTTAGTGTGTGATGAAACCAATATTCCAGTTGTAAAGAATCATAAACTGCAGGATCAACACGCAAAATAGTTTCTCTGCACTTACACATTCTGGCTATTGGGTAAAGCTTAGTTGATTGTGAATGTTCTATAAATTCTTTCATAACTAATAGTTATGATGACAAAAAAAAGGAGAAAGATGGAGCAATGTCTGTGTCTGTGTTCCTTATTTGTTAAAATTGGGAATAACATTTGCTAGGTTGAATTTTGTGCCTAGTAAATAACTTGTTAAAATGTATGCCACCTTGCCTAAACATTAGGAGGCGTTTAACACTTGATTAAAGAAGAAATAAAACAATGCATAGAGACTTGGCTTGCCTTTAGGCTATCATCACTACTCTCCAAATGGATTGGCTGAGTACAGATTTTTCTATTTGTCCAATTTATTAAGCTGCTTTCTCCTATGAACCATTATCCTATGGGCCTAAAGAAAAGAATTGCAGCCTCCCAAGTTCCGTTTTACCGTTAAAGAGTTTATGTACAAGGTGTGTACAGTTTAATCTGCGTAATTATATAGTTCTTTCGAATGAAGTCATGGATTGTACCAGCATAGTGGCTGTATGACAGATAATATTCTGTTTACACTCTCCCCATCTGTTTACATGGCTTGGTGCCCATTCCTAAGTTAATCAAACCTTTCCTAGGAGGGGCTGCCAAAAAAGATGTTGCTTTGGAAGGGCAACTGGCAAATTTTGGAAAAACAAAGGCAACATTAGGAAGCCAAATTAAATTAATACATTGAATAATCATTTGTAAAAACCCTGAGCACTATATGATAATTTCTGAAGAAAAGGGACAATTGGGAAATATATATATACATATATATATATATATATATATATATATATATATACAAATTTATTTTAAAGTATCCATTTAAAATCTGAGAAAATAAGTAAAATTTGATTAGGAATAAATTGTATCAAGTAGGCAACTCTAGATAAGAATGTCATTCAAATGATACATTTAAATACACCTAATTTTCTCTCTTTTTAAAAGGCTAAATCTTTAAAAAAAAATGGCAAGATATTTCTTCTTTTTCCCTTTGTCAGAGAAAATTTTTTATAAATTTATGACACCTATTCCGTTGTCAAAAGAAACATTTGAAAAAATGTTTTTCTCACTGAATAATAAGGGATTATATTTTTGAAGATACTAGTATATATTATAAAGGGGACAATTATTTTTGTGTTTTCTTTTACTTATCTCTGATACTATTCTTTTAGACAATACTCTGTGCCTTTATCCAATTTTATTCTCTAATGTCTATTATCTAGTATTTTTATGATTTTTTAAATTCATATGCTATTTTTTTACTAAAGAAGAATCTAATTCTTGAGCTCAAATATATCTAAAACTACTCATGTTGAATGACTTGTATTTCAATTTATAATGGATCTTTTGCAAATCTTGCCAATATAGTAATCAAGGCCCCTTATATAATAAAAATGACTCTGTATCCATACTGAAATTTCTTTAGACAATAATTCCATAGGTTATACTTTTAATATTTTTCCATATTGAAATATAGGTGTAAATATCATATTATGTGTTTAACAGCTCGGGTTTTAATAACTAAATTTGTCTGGTCACAGTGGCTTTTGGAAAAGCTTCATGAAGGCTATACATTTGCACTAGACCTTGAAAAATGAGTAGGCAGTAAGCCAATTTATGTTGTAGAGCATTGGTGTGCTAAATAGGAAGCACTTGGCATTATCTATTGCCAGCAAGGGGAAAAAATGATTTATATAGTAGAGGTCATGGATTCAGAATAAGAAAGATGTATAATTCTGTGAAATATGTTAAGGGGAAATTACCTGAAACCCTAATAATTTCATGCTTTAACTTTAAATATTTCTTGGAAATAATGCTTAGTTTGAATACTCACACTGTTATAATGTTTACAATTAAGAAAGTATAGTCTCTTCCCATTTGATTCTCATGCATAATTATCATTAATGCCAATAAAAATCACTAATCTTTACTCATGTATCTTAGATTCATGCTAATAGAGGAGCCAGTAGAATTTCCAGCAGTGATCCCATAATATCTATATATTTCTATGTAAGTCACTTTTTATTCAAACCATCAAATATCAGAATACATCTGATGCTAAGATCATACATGCCCTTTTAAAAACCTTAAAAAGGAAAATTATAATACTTGAATTTATATGTAGTAAAATTCTAATGACAGTGAATCACTGAAGTAGAATTCATTGTTAAGTTGAAAAGAATCCAGAAGTGTGCACTTGTTAAAAATGTCATAGTTCTGATCTTGGTTCACCAGATTTCAATATGACAAAACAGATATTTAGTCCTTGCCAAGAATATTTGATATATGTGAATAATTATTACACACAAAGAATAAAATGGAAACAAATTTTGGGTTTCTTCCACATCCCTGTGCTCCTGAGGGGCAATCAGGGCAGCAGCCGCTGCTCACACCTGCTGACAGCCACTGCCCCATTCACACCTGTTGCTGGTGCCAGCCCCAATCACTCCATGGGTGCAAGCAGGGACAGTGCCCTTAGACATGGGAGCAGCAGCAGTGGGAGTGGTGCTGCCGGCAGACAGGGGACCAGAGGCCATGGTGGGAGGACCCAGGTGGGTGTACAGAGAATGAGCCTAGACCTACCCCTGTGCCCACTGCAGCCTCACAATCCACAATTTCTTTCAAGGTGCATGAATTCGTGCACTGAGGCCCTAGAATATATATAAAATAAGAGAGAAAAGATAAACCAAACACTGTGAAAAAAATTTTTCAATACGAGAATGGGAATCAATATATAAAGTATATCTGTGAATCAGAAAGCAAAATATAAAATAAAAAGAGTGACTACAAATAGGAAAAAGGTCAAGAAGAGGCAATTCAGAGAAGATTGATAAGCGACCAGCACACATAAAAAGAGTAAATGACCGATGACTGTGATATTAACATAATATGCTGCATGACATTTGCTAAGATCTCGAGCCTTGGCCTAACCAGTTTCCCCCTCCTCATTCTGCTCTCAAGGTCCCCTTATCAAACAGCCAGCATTGCTGAATGGATCAAGTGCATACATACATATCCTGCTTATCCTTGAGTAGCAGGTTTCAATTACCAGCCTCATAAACATGCAAATAATTACGCACATTCCCCAGCAGAATACAAAGAGCAACTCATCCTCTTGATACTGCAATGTCTACCCCTCAGTGCTCCTAGTTGATCACTGTGTTCCCAAGTGCAGCAACCATTCATGTGGCCAGGCATGGCGTGCTCTTGCCCCTCCCTGGGCTCTGAATGTAAGTGACTAATAAACTAGTATTGAACTCATTTTTCTAATGTTCAGTGACCTGTTAGTGTATCTTATAGCCCCAAGGTAAAAATCCCTTCCTCACCAACAGGGTGAATAAAAGATGATGAAAGCAGTGACCTTTAAAACTACAGTAAGTATATAAACTAACCATTTTGGTAAACCCTGGGAAAGTGGACAATATGTTTTAGTAAAGCAGTGAGAAATGGTAATCCCCTACTATGGGTAACTGGCTTACACCACTAGCTTTCCTGGTTTCCAACCTTGTAGAGATAGCAGATCCTGGGACTTCCTGGTGTCCATATTTGAATGAGCCAATTCCTATAATAAATCTCTTTATATCTATAAACTCAGTTTCTCTGGAGAACCCTTACTATACACAAAACTTAGGGAACTGAAGAAATAAAATACATTCACTACTTGACACAACACAAATTTAAAAATTTTAAAGCATGAAGACAGATAAAACAAATTTCCTTGTAGCATTTGTCAGCTGTTGGTTTATAAACCATATATTGTGTTTTAGGTTCTGCTTTACTCTTCAAAATAGAAATTTTGCCTAACAATCACATCAAAGGAATGTAATACTGTGTTTGGAAAACATTATTTATGGTTTTCTGGGCTTTTTTAAATGAATATCCCATTTCTAAGATGCTTTAGGTTTATAAAAAAATTGAGCAGAAAGTACAGAGAATTACCATATTCGTCCCTATATTCCCTCAGTTCCTCTTATAATTAACATCTTGCATTATATATGGTACATTTTTATAACTATTAAGCCAACATGGATACATCATTTTAAAGTCCATAGTTTACAATAAGGTTCACTCTATTGTACATTCTACATGTTTTGACGAATGTACAATGACAGGTGTCCACCATTATTATCATCATACAGAATAATTTAACTGCCCTAAAAATCCTCTATGTACCATCTCTTCATCTCTCTTTCCCTCCCTTCAAACCTCTAATCCTTTTTTAAAAATATGTTTATTGATTTCAGAGAGGGAGAGAGAGAGAAACATCAATGATGAGAGAGAATCATTGATTGGCTGCTTCCTGCCTGCCCCTTATTGGAGATAGAGCCTGAAACCCGGGAACCAAATCATGACCTCCTGATTCATAGGTCAACACTCAATCACTGAGCCACCCTGGCTGGCCAACCACTAATCTTTTTACTGTGTCCATAGTTTTGCCTTTTCCAGAATTTCATGCAGTTGGAATTATAGCATATTAGTCTCTTTAGGCTACCTTTTTTTTAACCTAGCAATATGCATTTAAGGTTTCTTCATGTCTTCTTTTTGCGGTTTGATAGCTCATTATATCCATGAATAATATCCTGCCATATGGATATACTGCAGATGTTTATCTATTCGTTTATTGAGAGACATCTTGGTTGCTTCCAATCTTTGGAATAAAGCTTATATAAATTTTGTATGCAAGTATTGCATAGATCTAAGTTTTCAACTCCTTTGGGTAAATAGTAGGGAGCATGATTATTGCATCATAAATTAAGAGTATGACACATTTTGTAAGATAAAGTTATACTGTCTTTCAAAGTGGTTGTACCATTTTGGATTTCTACCAACAATACATGGAGCTCCTATTGCTACATATCATTGACAGCATTTGATGTTATCATTGTTTTGGATTTTATCCATTGAAATAGGTATGTAGAGGTATTATTTTGTTCTACTTCTCAATTCCCTAATAACATCAAACTGATTTTTTAAAATCTGACCCTACTTATTTTACAGTTCTTGCAGGGAGAATTGGTCTAAAAGAGGATAGTTATTATAGAAGAAGTCTGTTCATAATACTTTAAGAGTATTCTAGAATGCCACTTTATGGTGCAGCGTTTAGGTCCCTCAATATTTCAAAAATTATTAATTGTTTTAGACAGATATGCAGTAAGATTAACCTATCTAATCACATAGGTTAAGTTAAATTTATTTTGGGTCTTAAGAGTTTCTGCTAATTTTCTTTTAAGACAAACATTGGAAATGATGAGCTTCATGACAATTTGTTAACCACATTGTTCAATTTATATTAAATTTATAGTGATATTTTAAAGTTTTTTAACTGGCAATTTAAATCAGCAGTTTTCTATCCTAGTTGATAGTCATCTCTGAAAGGAATGCATATCAAATTGGCTGAGATTTTTATAACTTTAAACACTGAATTTTGTGCCCCATGTAATTTTTAGTGAGAAGAGTCAAAGTTGTACAATAAAGGGCGGTTTTTTTATCTTAAAACTAAAAATATACTTTGGATAAAGTCTCTAAAGAAAATAGCAATATCATTTTAAAAAAGAGGAAATAACAGTATAGTATTTTTATACGTGAATTAGAGAAAGATAGTATATTTGAAGAAAATTCCAGGGTTTGGGGAGAGGCAGCAAACTGTGAAAAATAAATTTGCCCTCATAAGAGACTATCACTGGTTCTTAAAAGATATTGGAGTTTAAAGATACCCAGTTAAGACAAAATAAAATACATTACATTTTTTCCTTAAGAAAAAAACATATTTTTCTTCTTAAAAGTGAATGCTAACATAAGTTATGGAAACTAATGCAGTATTTGAAAACCATCTTCACCACCAGCAATTAAATTGGACTCTTACTAGTAATGCTATTGTCATTGTTGATTACTAAACTAAAGTTTGAAGAGTAGCAGATTCTAAGCACATCAGGTACTGCATTGCCCATGATATATTTTGCGAATCATTTGTTAGTAATCCAGAGATGAGAATAATACACATACATTAAAATATGTGCAATATATTATAGATATGATTGTTTCTATACTTCAGTATTCTTATAATGCATTTCTACTGCTTCTTTGGCTTCTAACTTTTATATATAAAGTAACAAGAAAAATTAAATTATGTTTTCAATTAAAGAAATTGAGGTTGAAATCAAGAATAGTTTATTATAATAAATATTACCTTAAAATTATTTACCTATTTTATATATATAAAATATATGTCACTAAATACATACATTTATTTAGGCTATTACTATATAAATCTACACTAATGAAAGAGAAACTAACTCCTGCAGATTTGTGACTCAGTCTCTTGTCTGGTAGAAGAGTGAGTGAATTGGGTTTATTATCTTTTGTAAAATGGTATGTACCATCCTCAAAGGTCACATGTTTTGTTTCTGCCTTTGCTGAGTGCATTCTCTGTTCTATGTGTGAGTATCCTTGCTCAGTAATCAACTATTCTTCAGCAGATGTCTGGGTATTAGCCTTTCCCAGTGTTTCTTGGAAAAGTAAAAGCAATGATACTTGTTAAACAAATTGCATTTTTCTTACCTCCCAAGAGCATTTATAAAGACTGTCCAATATATGAGGGAAGGCAAGGGAGAGGGTTGAGGAGGTAAGAGATCAACCAAAGGACATGTATGCATGCATATGAGCATAGCCAATGGACACAGAGGGGAGGAGTGGGGAAAGAGAGGATATGATGGGGGGTGGGAGGGGTGGGAGAGGTCAATGGAGGAAAAAGGAGACTTATGTAATACTTTAAACAGTAAAGAATTTTAAAAAAAAGAAAGAAAGAGATAGAGCATCGGCCTGCAGACTGAAAGGTCCTAGGTTTGATTCCAGTCAAGGGCATGTTCCTTGGTTGTGGGCACATCCTCAGTAGGGGATGCAGGCAGCAGCTGATGTTTCTCTCTCATCACTGTTTCTAACTTTCTATCCTTCCCCCTTCTTCTATGTAAAAATTCAATAAAAATATATTTTTAAAAAAAAACAGTAAATAATTTTTTAAAAGAAGAGAAATATGCAAATTGACCATCACTTCACAATGCCCACCAGCCAATCAGGAGTGAGTATGCAAATTAACCTCATCACCTGCCTGGAGACTGACAGCAGGAAGGAGGTAGCTGCCAGCATGGCCAGCGTGGCCATCGCCATGGCGACCATGGAGCAGGCAAGTGCCGCCTGCAGGCAGCACCCAGCACAGCCTACTTGGCAGTCACCACGGTGGGGAGCATGGAGGCCCCACAGAGAGCAGAGAATCACAGGGAGCAGGCCTAAGCCATCAATAGGACATCCCCTGTGGGCTCCCGGATTTGAGAAGGTGTAGGTCAGGATGAGGGAACACTCCCCACCCCTGTGCATGAATTTAATGCACCTGGCCTCTAATATTATATAATAGGAATAATCCTATCTAATAAAAGAGTAATATGCATATTGACCATCACTCCAACACACAAGATGGCTGCCCCCATGTGGTCAAAGATGGCTGCCCCCAAGATGACCAGCAGGGGAGGGCAATTGGGAGGGACCAGGCCTACAAGGGAGGGAAGTTGGGGGCAACCAGGACTGCAGGGAAAGGCAGATGAGGAAGCCCAGATCTGCAGAGGAGGGCAGTAAAAGGTAACCAGGCCTGCGGGAGAAAGCAGTTAAGGGTGACCAGGCCTGCAGAGGATGGCAGTTAGGGGCAAATAGGCTGGCAGGAGAGCAGTTAGACATCAATCAGGCTGGCAGGGGATGATCAGGCTGGCCGGCAGAAGCAGTTAGGGGCAATCAGGAAGGCAGGCAGGCAAGCAGTTGAGAGCCAGCAGTCCTGGACTGTGAGAGGTATTGGGCCTAAATAGGCATCCCTTGAGGGGTCCCAGATTGGAGAGGGTACAGGCTGGGCTGAGGGACACACACCCCCATGCATGAATTTCATGCACCAGACTTCTAGTATCCTATCTAATAAAAGAGTAATATGAAAATTTGACCATACCCACAAGCCACAGCCACGCCCACCAGCCAATCAAGAACAGATTATGCAAAAAAAAAAACAACAACCAAGATGGCTGCCACCACTGAGAGCAGGAGGAAGGCTTGGGTTTCCCCAGCAACAGAGGAAGCCAAGCTTTCCACCTGCCTTTGCCTGCCTAAGCCTCCACCATTGTTACAAAGTTTCAGTTATAAGATACAGAAATGGTGGCAGCCACTCAGCTGGAGAGAACAGAGGTTTGGGTTTCCCTGGCAATGGAGGAAACCAAGCTTTCCACCTACCGTTGCTAGCCTAGGCCTCCACTCTAGGCTACAAAGTTTCAAACAGAAATGGCTGCTGCCATGGAGCAAGCAGGAGCTAGCAGAAGACTTGGCTCCACTCTAGGCTACAAAATTTCAATTGTAGACATAGATTAATCCCAGATCCCAGGGCCTCTGCTTGGGTTGCAGGGGGGTGTGGCCGGCCTGCAAACCTCCACAGGCCCCTCGCCCAGGCTGCCCCTCGCCCCAAGGGAACTCCCACCCTGATCTGGGACACTCTTCAGGGCAAACCAGCCAGTCCCCACTCATGCACCAGGCCTCTATCCTATCTACTAAAAGAGTAATTTGCAGGTTGACCATCACTCCAACACACAAGAGAGCTGCCCCCATGTGGTCAAAGACCCTGCCCCCATGTGGACACAAGATGGGCACCACAAGATGACCAGCAGGGGAGGACAGTGGAAGGTTCCAGGCCCTGCAAGGGAGGGCAGTTGTGGGCCATCAGGCCAGCATGGGAGGGCAGTTGGGAGAGACCAGGCCTGCAAGGGAGGGCAGTTAGGGGTGACCAGGCTGGCAGAGGAGGAAAGTTGGGGACAAACAGGCTGGCAGGGGAGCAGTTAGACATCAATTAGGCTGGCAGGGTAGTGGTTAGCAGGTGATCAGGCTGTCTGGCTGAAGCTGTTAAGGGCAATCAGAGAGGCAGGCAGCGGGAGCAGTTTGGAGGTAGCAGTCCTGGATTGTGAGAAGGATGTCTGACTGCCCTCCAGAGGGTCCCAGATTGGAGAGGGTACAGGCCTGGCTAAGGGCCATCCCCCGCTCCTCCGTGCATGAATTTTGTGCACCAGGCCTCTAGTATATATATTTAGCTGCCTGATCTTACTTTGACATTTATCTCAAGTATTATGGCATGCAAAACTATCCAGAGTTTGAATTCACAGGAAAAAAAAAAAACAATTGTGAAGTATACAGGAAAAATTAAAAACACAGAGAGGAGATTCTAAACCTAGAGACATATAGTCTAATTCATTTGTATGGAAAATCACCAGTTGCCTACCCCACAATCTGATTTCCCCTTTTACCTCATCTGCCTAATTATATTCATCCAGTAAAAATGCAACATTTTTCAGCTTCATTTGCAGCTGGATGTAGACATGTTAGTAAATTTTCAACAATGATATAAGTATAAATATAGATATATTCTTTCTCTGTTGGAACTCCAGCTGGCACATTGAACCATAAAGCCAAGAACTATGTTTTAGAAATGGTAGCAAGCAAAAGAAAGAGAGAAATAAAACAGCATGGACTTGCCCTGCCAAATCTAGACTGATGATACATAAATTGTTGTATCAGAGAAACAAATTGTTTTAAATTTAAAATCCCAATTATTTGGGTTTTCTCTCTAATGTTCTGCTGAACAATTTGATAGATACATAATTTTTAAAATTCATTTGAATATTCCAAAGGTGAGATTTTTATATCTGTTATATGGGGATAGAAGTATCTCCTCTGCCTAACTTATATCATTGTGAAAATGGAATAAATGAATACTACATATTAAACAGAATAGAAAACTGAACAGTTTCTAAGAGGATCCTTGAAAAATTGGCATTTGCCAAAGTTACTCTAGACAAGGTAGGTCATATAGAGGAGTCAAATAATTTATGTAAGATTTATACTGATGAAGCTGAAACTGCTTTCTGACAAACAATTTGTATTACTTTTATTATTAATGGTTAGTAGAGTGGACTTTTAATTAAATAATCCAAGAGGAAATATTGAAAGATCAGAGAAAAAATCTACACTAATAAAAGAAAAACATTCCACTAGGTCCACAAGTCAAGTCCACCTGCCAATCAGGAGCAAGTATGCAAATTAACCCAACCAAGATGGCGGCCTGCCATGGAGCAAGCAGGAGGCTTGGGTTGCCCCCTTGATAGAGGAAGCCAAGCTTCCTGCCTGCTCTGTTCAGCCCTGGCCTCCACTCAAGGCTACAAAGTTTCAATTATAGAAGATAAATAATCCCAACAAAAATGGCAGTGGCCACAGAATTGAACCAAGCAGGAAGTTTGGATTGCCCCAGCAATGGAGGAAGCCAAGTTTCCCGCCCACCCTGGCCTCTACTCAAGGCTACAAAGTTTCAATTATAGAAGATAAATTCTGGATACTTGCTTCCAGCTGGCCCTGGCCTCTGCTCAAGGAGGCGTTGAAGGAAAAAAGGAGGGGATTGGATCCTGGGTCGCTGTGGGGTGACGAGGCCAGGATCGGATGTCAGAGGCCGTTGGGGGTGAGCAGGCCATCAGTGGTAATCAGTTGGAGGTGATCAGGACAGCAGGGGGTGGGCAGTTTGGAGTGAGCAAGCCACCAGGGAGCCAGTTGGGGGTGAGTAGGCCAGTGGGGAGAGAAGGTAAAGGCGATCAGGCCAGCAGATGGTGCAGTTGGGGGTGAGCAGGCTGGCAGGGGGGGCATTTGAGGGCAAGCAAGCTAGTGGCGGGACAGTTGGGGGCAAGCAGGCCAGCAGGCAGAGTGGTTAGGGGCAATCAGGCAGGCAGGGTGGCGAGTGGCTGAAGCTAGCAGTCCCAGATTGTGAGAAGGATGTCTGACTGCCAGGTTAGGCCCAATCCCTATAAACCAGCAGTAGGCCATCCTTTGAGGGGTCCCAGATTGGAGAGGGTGCATGAATTTCATGTACCAGGCCACTAGTGAAATATAAAAGTGAGCATATGTTTATTCACTGAGATTCACAAATACAGATATATTATAAAATATGTGCATGCTTTTTATATCTAATTGTAGTGGCATTTTAAAAAGAGGCAATAGTCCAAGAAAATATACTTTATAAGTATATGTATTAGTATATTCTGATACTTTTATTACTATACTCTGATTTTTTTTTTAATATGTGAGATGTTTGGATCAGTATGACTTTGAAAAAGATGATGTGGCCCTTTTTAGAGCATTAGCTCTCATATTTGACCTTGAAAAGAAAAACACTATCTTAAAAACGTGGCTGACAGTTTAGCCTGAATGAAAACTAATGCATAGTACTTTCAGGTTAGAAGTAGTATCAGATTTGAATTTAGGTTAAAGTACCACTTATAATAAAACACGCTGGAAGCTACACAATTTTAGTGACATGTAAATTAAACAGGTTTGCCATTGTATTTTGTAGACTCTGTTTCATGAGAACATTTGAAATGTCACCAGTGTTATATATCAAACATATCCCTTCGTTCTTTTTTTTCTTAGTTCTTTTTATGACAACTTTCAGACATATATGCATTCACTATCTTTCCGAAAGGATTTTTAAGTAACTCGACATTGAAACTCCCGTATGGTTTTTCTTTTGTCTTTTTCAGCAAATATCTCACTCAAATGTGTTTCCTGGAGAGGTAGCAGAAGATGAAACTCAAAAGTAGTTATCAGAGCTTAACGAAAAAACTAAAAATACAGCCACAGTGGATAATGAAGGCTGAACCCACCTGCCTCGTTTTCATGTACCTCCAGGTTAAACAGTGGCACAGAAGGAATCAGTGCGGTGAGTATTCAAGAAACATGCTTGCCCGCTGAGAAAAGCCCGCTTCTCCACCTCTGACTGCTGTCTACACAGAGATGGGGCTTATAAAGGGCGAAGAAACTTAAACTGTTTTATGAGCAGTAGTTTGACTTTTAATAGCATCATTAGTCCATGATGTGTGACTTATTGTCACTCTAAAACGCACAGTATAAAAAAATCAAAAGCTAATAAAAGAATTAGGAGATAACTTCACCCATAGAAGGTCAGATGTGAGAGTGTAGCAAATTGACTGGTTAATTGTTTTCATTAAGCACACAGGTTATCTTAAATTTGTATTATTAATTTGACCTTCAGAGAAAAAATGTCCTGAGCAATCTTAACAGCAACCCACTTTTTTTTTTTTTATTGTTGTTTCAATTCTTTACATTACCATGGGAAAACAAGAAGAAAATGTGTTTTACTTAATTGTTCTATAGGGTAAAATAATTATAAGTGCTCCGTTTAAAACACATGCCAAAATAATGTTTATCTAGCTAAGGATTTAAGTAAAACACATAAAATGCTTAGGAATTGTAGGATTGAGAAGCAGGATGAATAAAAAATAAAGGTAAATGGTAATAAGAAATTAACATCAAAAGATTGCTATTCTTTATTGGAAGAAACGAATCATAATGGGGAAGGGACAAAGGGGGATAAGGACACATATGTAATACCTTAATCAATAAAGAAAAGTTTTTTAAAAGAATCATAAGAACATGGATATAAAATTTGATGCATATGTTTAATAGAGTTAAAGTGCTAGGCTTTGATGTGCATTGCTAATAAGATGTATTTTGTAAGCACTGAAGCAAAGGAGAGTTTTTTTGGAATGTTTAACAAGGGCTGTAAGGAGATGTGTTTTTTTTTAAAATGGCTATTTGAATGATGGATGCTAGATCTAAATTAAATCTTTGTAGAATAAAAGTTGCTCTCTTTTTCAAATGGTGTTGTGATGACAGGGCCGTGCTGGCACTAGGATATTTTTGTGTCTTGCGGAGTTCTTCTCCTTTTTTTCCGGCACAGATGAGTTGTTAGTGGCTCGTGTTGGTAATGCCTGTGGGGTTCTGATTAAGCTCGCTCATCTAGCCGGAGTTAGCATCCTTCTGGCTAACCTACAATGCCTGGGTTAATTGTTCAGAGACGTTGGAAATATCACAGATGGTAATAGAAAGGAATAAAAATATTTTCTCAAAACTCTCTTGTAAGTAGAAGTTAGACATTAAATTATACCTTCCTTGTTGTCTCATGGCACAAAAAGTCAAACATACTCAAGTAAATATATACTGGAGAAAGAATGGGAACATGCTAAAAGTTTTTAAAAAAAAAAAAAGACTGAGCATATCAGGTATCTCAAAAGAAGCAACAAGAAGGTGTTGTCTTAAGTGAAGTCTTAGGCCTGAGTAGTAAAACTATAAAAGTTTGACTGTTATAAGTAATCAATCAAATTAAAATGTAATCAACATTTTAAAATAAATGAAGATAATTTCATATAAAATATAAAAATGTATGTTAGTATTTATAATTAGTTCTTACTTTTTTCAGGCCACCTTACATATAAGAATGGTATATAATGGAAAGTTAATAGGTTTAGGTGGTCTAATTAATATATCAGTGCCTTACTCCTATAGTCAAAATAAATACAGTTTTTCTCCTATTGATTTTATATGCGGTGAAGTTGAAATCATAAAGTTTTATTAGAAGAATAGTGGAAAATTAATTAGGAGGTCTGGGTTTTTGCCCCAGGGCATCAGTTAAATACTTAAGATAATGTAGACTTAGTCAACTTAAGCCTCTCATCCTGTTTTTGCATTTGCAAAATAAACTAGTAAATAAATTGAGACCTACTGACTACATATAATGTCTAAGTTATTCCGTTTCATTACATTATTAACTATAATTTTTAGTCAACATTATGAGGTAAGACAAAAGTTAGATTTAAAGAAATTAAATAATTTGCTCATATGCTCCAGGCCTAACATCAGATTCACTGCAAGTAATACTTTTTGTTCCAAACTAGAGGCCCAGTGCACAGATTGGTGCACCAGTAGTATCCCTCAGCCTGGCCTGCACCCTCTCACTATCCGGGACCCTTCGGGTGATGTCGGACTGCCGGATTCAGCTGAATCCCCTGCAGGCTGTAGTAGTGTATGAAGCCTGAGCCCAGACCAGGCACTGTGTCACTCCTGCTCATCCTAGCCCTGCTGAGCCTGCTGCCACCACCACTTAGTAGCACTGCTGCAGAGGTGCTACATGCCACTGCAGCAATGCTTGCCAGCCGTGAGCCTAGTGTCTGGCACCGTCGGTCAGCTGAGCAGCGTTCCTACTGTGGGAGCACATTGACCACCAGGGGGCAGCTCCTGCATTGAGGGTCTTCCCCCTTGTGGTCAGTGCGTATCATAACAATCGGTCGTTCCGGTCCTTTGTTCCAGTCCTTCCGTCATAATTGTCTCTTAGGCTTTTATATATATATGAACTAATTCTATAATATTTTTTTGTCTACAGGATGGTTATGCTAGATCAACTATGGGGTCTCTTTTAGTTCCTCATACCCAAGTATTAAAATGTCTTGCAATGCTCAGTTGTGACTGATGATTAAATATGATTACATTTATTAGCGAATTCAGAATCCATTTAACTTTCCTAATGTAATATGTTAAATACAAAATATATTTTGTGGTAATGAAAATGTTTAAATTGGATAAATGCAACAACCAACATAGCTGGAAAATGACTGTCAAGACCAATGTGTGGGTTGAATAGGGAGTAATTACAGCTCTCAAACACTGATGACATTGCCTATGCAAATTATCAGTGTATAATTTGCTACCCAGCATCTCCATGTGTGTCAAAGGACATATGCAAGAATGTTCAAAGCAGTTTTATGTATAATGTGTGCAAAATTGTGTGCTCAAAAATTCATTCAATATGGAGTACAGATCTAAATATAATCATAACAAAAGAGCAAATATTTTCTAAACCACAGAGCAAGAGAAAATATTTTCAGTACAAAATGGACTGATTTTATACAGCTATCAGAAATAGAATGGATTAACAAATTAGATATACTCACAGTATGGGATATTATAATTCGATTAAATATAATGATCTACTCAAAACTACCTGGTACTGGCACAAGAATGGACACATAGACCAATGGAATAGAATAGAGAACCCAGAAATCAATCTAAACCACTATGCTCAATTAATATTTGACAAAGGAAACAAGAGCATATGATGAAGTCAAGACACTTCTTCAATAAATGGTGTTGGGAAAATTGAAACTAGATCACTAACTTACACCATACACAAAAATAAATTCAAAATGGATAAAGGACTTAAACATAAGATGGAAAACCATAAAAATACTAGAAGAATCCACAAGCAGCAAAACCTCAGACATATGCCAAAGCAATTTCTTCACCTAAACAGCTCCTAGGGCAATGAAAACTAAAGAGAAAATAAACAAATGTGACTACATCAAAATAAAAAGCTTCTGCACAGCAAAAGAACCATCAACAAAACAATAAGAAAGCCCACTACATGGGAGAACAGATTTGTCAGTGTTATCTCTGATAAGGGTTTAATCTCCAACATTTACAGGGAACTCATACAACTTAACAAAAAGAAGATAAACAACCCAATGAAAAAATGGGCAATAACCCTAAAAAGATACTTATCCAAAGAGGACATAAGGAAAGCCAAGAGACATATGAAAATATGCTCAAAGTCACTAATCATCAGAGAGATGCAAATGAAAACAACAATAAGGTACCATCTCACACCTGTCAGAATGGCTATCATCAACAAATCAACAAATGACAAGCGCTGGTGAGGATGTGGAGAAAAAGGAACCCTTGTGCACTGCTAATGGGAATGCAGACTGGTGCAGCCACTGTGGAGAACAATATGGAGTTTCCTCAAAAAACTAAAAATGGAACTCCCATTTGACCCAGTGATTCCACTTCTAGGTAATATATCTCAAGAAACTAGAAACACGAATCAGAAAGGATATATGCTCCCCTATGTTCATAGCAGCACAATTTACCATAGCTAAGATTTGGAAATAGCTAAGTGCCCATCTGCAGATGAGTGGATTTAAAAACTGTGGTGTATCTACACAATGGAATACTACACTGTTGTAAAAAGAAAGGAACTTTTACTATTTGCAACAGCATGGATGGACCTGGAGAGCATTACGCTAAGCAAAATAAGTGAGTCAGAAAAAGATAAATATGACATGATCTCACTCATTTGTAGGATCTAACGAACAACATAAACTGATGAACAAAAGCACATCCAGAGACAGAGAAGCATCGATGATACCGTCAAACAGCAGAGGGAAGGTAGGGGAGGGTGAGAGTAAGGGAGAGATTAACCAAAGGACTTGTATGCATGCATATAAGCCTAACCAAAGGACACAGACACCAGTAGGGTGAGGGCATGAGCAATAGTGGGGGGAATGGGGGGATAAGGACACATATGTAATACCTTAATCAATAAAGAAAATAAAAATAAATAAATAAATATAATGAACTAGTGCTATCTGCAACAATAACAGTCTCAAACTTAATGTTGGACACAAGAAGTCATCCTATCTAATGAAAGAGTAATATGCAAATTGGCCATCACTCCAACACACAAGATGGCTGCCTTCATGTGGTCAAAGATGGCTGCCCCCATGTGGCCAGAAGGGGAGGGCTGTTGGGAGGGATCAGGCCTACAGGGGAGGACAGTTGGGGGTGACCAAGCCTGCAAGGGAGGGCAGTTGGGCAGTTAGGCATTAATCAGGCTGACAGAGGAGTGGTTAGGGGGTGATCAGGCTGACAGGCAGAAGTGGTTAGGGGCAATCAGGAAGGCAGGCAGGCAAGCAGTTTGGGGCTAGCAGTCCTGGATTATGAGAGGGCTATCTGAATGCCCTCAAAGGGTCCTAGATTGGAGAGGGTACAGGCTGGGCTGAGGGACACCCCCCACCGTGCATGAATTTCATGCACTGGGCCTCTAGTAATATATATTTAAAAATCTATACTGTATGATCCTACTTAAGTGACTTCAGGAACTTCTGAAGTATAGTTTTAGAAATCAAGATAGTAGTTTCCTAAAAAATGGATATTGATGAAAAGGTGAAAGGAGGAGGCTTCTTGGTTCCTGGTAATGTGCTTTTTCTTTCTTGAGTAATGGTTACACATATGTTCATTTTATGATAATTTATTAAAATCAATATGTATGAATCATTCATTTTTGTATACAGTTCATAATTTACAATTTAAAACTAAGTCATTAAGTAAAAATAAATCAAAAGTAAAAGTTAAATGAAGCAATGACAGTTTCTTAGTAAACCTAGAATATAGATTATCAAACAATTAATTAGCACCAAAATCCTGCATGAATTACCTGACTCCTTTATACCCGCCTTGTCTAGAGTAATTTTGGCAAATGCCAATTACTCATGACTCCCCTCAGGCAATGGCTCATCAAGCTTTAATTAAGTGGAGAGATTTTGTTTACCTCATAAGTAGAGGCTATTTTGATAATAAATATCTAAAATTTAGATTTTAAAAGTATCTTCTTACTAAGCATGCATTTTTTTCTATAATCCCTCTATTGGAAGAGGGACCATTAGTTTAGTTTATTGTGTTTTGAAGAGAGTTGAAGTTCATGTATCTGTGATTGCAGATCACAAAATCATTGCTTTTAATTTTTTTAATTTAATAAATCTTTATTGTTCAGATTATTACAATTGCTCCTCTTTTTTCCCCCATAGTTCCCCTCCATTCGGTTCCCACCCCACTCTCTGCCCTTAACTCCCCGCCCCACAGTGTTCGCATCCATAGTTGTACGATTTTTGTCCAGTCTCTTCCTGCACCCCCACACCCCTTAACCCCCTGAGAATTGTCAGTCCAAGCTCTTTATCTGCCTTTCAATTCTGAATGATAGCTTTGTGGGGTAGAGTAATCTTGGTTGTAGGTTCTTGCTATTCATCACTTTGAAAATTTCTTGCCACTCCCATCTAGCCTGCATAGTATCTGTTGAGAAATCAGCTGACAGTCGTATAGGTGCCCATTGCTTTCATTTTCTAGGGAAAAAAATGTCTTCCAATCTCTCCTTCTTAGTTTAGTTTAAAATATTAGCTTTATTTTTTCAATTATTAATTTTAGTGTTTTTTAATTTATTGGAGTGACATTGCTTAATAAAATTATATAGGTTTCTAGTGTACAATCTATAATACATCATCTGTATATTGTATTGTGTGCCCACCACCCAAATTCAAATCTTCCATGGGTAGTTTCCTATCTTCACTAATCTCTTCTCCCCGAAATCCTTTACTACAATCCCTTTACCAACAACTTGTACTTTTCCTATTGCCCTTCCTGGTCATTCACCCATTTTACCTCTCCTAACTCCCTCCATTGACTTGTAAGTGTTTCAGAATCTGACCCCTGCCCTCACATGCTACAGAAATGACCAGTGTGCTGAAAACAGTGGACAATTTTAGTTATTAAAATGCTTAACATTTCTGAAATTGTTGGCACTGTGATTATTTCCTGCTTTCCTTGCCTTCTTGAGCATTGACAGCAATTCCCACAATTAGCCTCCTGTTTTTCTAACTACTTTTTTTCTAGAACCACTGTAGACATTTTTCTTCAAATCTTCCTCAAATGTTGGTGATTCTTACGAACCTCTCTTTGACCCTCTAGGATTTGCAAAGTTCCCATAAGCAATTTCTTGCAACATCACGACCCAATGTAATCATGTATTGATGGCATCCGGCTCAGAGTTCCCAGATAGGAGGACTTGGGTGCTAGTAGTTTCCATGTGAGAGCATCTCAGGAAGCAGTGGCGGGGAGGTGTGAGCGAGATAAAGATGGTAAGGAAGGCAGGGAAAAAAGTAAGTTAATACTGTGAACAACGGAGATGAATTCTTCAGGGTCATTCTTGGAGCCACGGTAGAATCTGTGACTCGGTGTAGAGCATGACCAGAGCTGCAGAGAGTGGGGAGGCACACTTCTGCAGCGGACGTGGGTCACGCTGTCGCTCGCCAACTGGGTTCTGCGTTCCCCGCACAAAATGCCCGGAGAAGCCGCAGAAACCGTGCCTGCTTACGGAGCAGGAGCTGCCGCAGCCCCAGGCGGAGACAGGGTCTGGAGCAGCATCTGACAGTGACGGATCGGCACCAGAGCTCGAGGAGCAAGATTCCCCACCGGCAACCACACAGCAAGCCCAGCCGGCGGGGCATCTGGAATCCACGGAGAGGCAGTCAGTCAAGCAGCGCAGAGCCCGGGCGGGGGGAAAAGAAGGTACGGGGGGCGATGTCCAGACTGGGTCTTCGGCAGGTCACAGGGGTTACTAGGGTCACTATCCAGAAATCTAAGCACATCCTCTTTGTCATCACAAAGGCAGAGGTCTACAAGAGCCCCGCTTCAGACACCTACCTAGTTTTGGGGGGAGCCAAGATTGAGGATTTATCTCAGCGAGCACAGCTAGCAGCTGCTGAGAAATTAAAAGGTCAAGGTGAAGCTGTCCCAAACATCCAGGGAAACACACAGACTCCAACTGCACGAGAGGAGAGCGAAGAGGAAGAGGCAGAGAAACAGGTGTGGCCGTGAAGGACATGGAATTGGTCATGTCACAAGCAAATGTGTCCAGAGCAAAGGCGGTCCGAGCCCTGAAGAACGGCAGTAATGGTAGTGTCATTGCTATTATGGAATGAACAATGTAGCCATCTAAAAAGGAAGACCCTTTCTGTGTGTGTTTCCAAAGAGTTACTGCAGCTTGGTTTGAAATTTGTACTCTTTCTGTCATTAATAAAGTTATGGCTTCTTGTGGGTGGGGCGGAGAGAGTAGGAATATTTATTCATTATTTTGTAATGGACTCCCCAATACTTTTTGCCTGTTTACAGACAGAGAGGTCTATGGTGCAGACAAAATCTTTAGGCAAAGACACAAATGCAGGGAGCTGGAAGTTAGGCTGGCATGTGTAGAAAGAGAAAGAGTGGGGAGAATGTGCATAGGTCAAGCTCAGGGACTGCTACAGTCCATCTTTGTACCCTTAGAGCCAGTCAAACTACGTAAAGTTTACCCTGTACCATCACTGATTTTGTAAGGTAGTGAGGAATCAAAACTTTTTTAAAAAGACAAAGGAAACTACTGAACCAATCAGTGTTCCCTATTGATGGATACAATTGAGCTCTAGTCAGTAATTGGTATCCATCATTTTTCTCTAGCATCTATTCTAAAATTCCTCACTCTCATCACCACATATACTGATCAAGCTCTTACTTAGTGGGTAACATCGATCTTTATCCCTGAGGCCTATAAACCCTTGATTACATTGTTTGTCAGGCCATCATTGATAAATTTCACATTCAAGCACAGACTCATAGAATATATTAAATCTAAGAAGTACTCTTTAAAAAAAAACAATAAAAAGTCAAATATTTGAAATAAAAAATAAAAAAAGAATTACTCTTACTATTCACATTTTGTGGCAGAAATACTTTCTCCTTTATAATGATAATAGCTATTTCTTTTGACTGGAAAGTAACTCCTTATTTTACCTACATGTTTATTCCTCTTTTTTTCTTCTTTTTCTGTTAATATTCATCTGAGGATATTTTTCCCATTGATTTTTTTAATATATAATTTTATTGATTTCAGAGAGGAAGAGAGAGGGAGAGAAATAGAAACATCAATGATGAGAGAGAATCATTAATTGGCTGCCTCCTGCAAGTCCCTTACTGGAGATCTACCCTGTACCCCGGGCATGCGCCTTTGACCCAAATAGAACTCGGGACTCTTCAGTCCACAGGCTGATGCTCCACCCACTGAGCCAAACAGGCTTAGGCTCTCCCATTGATTTTTTTTTCAATAAATCTTTATTGTTCAGATTATTACAGTTGTTCCTCTTTTTCCCCCCATAGCTCCCCTCCACCTGATATCCATCCCACCCCATGCCCTTACTACCCCCCCCAGCTGTCCCCCCCTTTTTGTCCAATCTCTTCCCACACCCCTTTCCTCCTGAGAATTGTCAGTCCACTCCCTTTCCATGCCCTGATTCTATTATATTCACCAGTTTATTCTGTTCACCTGATTTTTTATTCACTCGATTTTTAGATTCACTTGTTGATGGATATGTATTTGTTGTCACTTTGTTGTTCATAATTTTTATTTTTACCTTTTTCTTCCTCTTCTTAAGGAATACCCTTCAGCATTTCATAAAATACTGGTTTGGTGGTGATGAACTCCTTTAGCCTTTTCTTGTCTGTGAAGCTCTTTATCTGGCCTTCAATTCTGAAGGATAGCTTTGCTGAGTAGAGTAATCCTGGTTGTAGGTTCTTGCTATTCATCACTTTGTATATTTCTTGCCACTCCCATCTGGCCTGCATCGTTTCTGTTGAGAAATCTCAACCGCTAGCAGGGTCACCTAAGACCATTGGAAAACACAGAGATTTGCATTATGATTCATAACAGTAGCAAAATTACAGTTATGAAGTGGCAATGAAAATAATTTTATTGGGTTCAGGGTCACTACAACATGAGGAATGTATTAAAGGGCCGTGGCATTAGAAAGGTTGAGAACTACTGCTCTAGGTGAACCCAATGCTACTGGTCCATGAACCACACTTTGAGTAGCAATTATAAAATATGCACAATTCTTACCTCTTATTTCCTTCAATATGATTTGTCCAGCAAGTGATCTAAATAATTCCAGAATGCCATCCTGAAAATTTGCCTCCTGGCATCATCATCATAAAATTCTTCCTCATTCTTCCCTAAGTTCCATTCCAAGTCAGTTACCAGAACTGTGGATCAATGTTTTTATCGCCATTCTAATTTTTAGTTTTAGTTGTCATTTCTTTGCTGGGTTTTTCCACAGCCATTAATTTTGACTCTTTCCTCAGAATTTTCGTAGCACAATCTATTTCTCATAGCATATAGATAAATCTTTCTAAATTATAATTTTCATGATATTTTTTATTAATGTACACTTAAAGGGCCCTCCTTGACCTCTGGAAAATGTCCAAACTATTCTTCAAACCTCGCATGTCTACTTAACTCCCCAGTCTCATTGTATGTCACAACCTCTAAAAACTCTAATTTTCAGCCAGAGATTTTAACAATTGATTAACAAGAAGAGGTAGGTGTATTTGTGAATGATAATACAGAATATCTAAGAAAATGAATATGGCACAAAAATGAATAAATATTATTTAAATGTGAATTGTTACAATTACTAGGAACATTTTAAATTTATATTCAACTCACATAATTTCTGTGAGATTCCTGAGTAAATTATAACTGTTATTTCTATTTTGTAGAAAAAAAGGAGACTAAAACTTAATGAAGTTAAATTATTATTACACTTTTTATTAGTTAGAAAGTGCGATTAAAGAAGTTAAATAATTTGCTAAAATTATATATGCAGAGGGTGATAGATTATTTTAAAAACTTACCCTAACGGGTTTGCTTAAGTGGATCAAGCATCAGCTCACGGACTGAAGGGTCCCAGGTTCGATTCTGGTCAAGGTACGTACCTTGGTTGAGGGCTCAATCCCCAGTAGGGGGTGTGCAGGAAGAAGCTGATCAATGTTTCTAACTCTCTATCCCTCTCCCTTCCTCTCTGTAAAATCAATAAAATATACATTTTTAAAAATAAAAATAAAAAATACCTGTCAGATTCCAAATGCATTCACTTTCTTTTACAACTTTATGCTTCTTCACATGCAATATATTTAAGAACGTTTCTTTGCCTTTGTATGGCCTTAATACTAGAGTGTCTGAACAATACAAAGATCTGATATTTAAACTTCTAATCAAGTATTCTTTCTACTATACATTGCAGCCCCTAGTTTTTCCACAACCTAGCTTATTACACCCTTGATTGATTTAGTATATATACTGAATTATAAATTTTCATTGGAAAGAAATATTACATTAGCTTTATATGATATTTCCTTAGTTTTCCTTATTTTCAACAATAAATTTAATACCAATGTAATTTTTATTAAATTTATTGAAGATCTATATTTTAAAACATTTATCTCTACATACAGATATTCCACACAAAACAGGTGCTTCTTTTATTATAGAATGCATGTGTAATATTGTATGGCTATATGAATTTAATTCCCTTAAATAGGTTCCTATATGTTTATTTTTCTTCCTAGAAAGGTTTTCTTTTTACATGCCCCTGGGCACACTTTATACCTGCTGAAGAGTTCTTGGTCACTGACTGCTCTATCTAGTCTTCACTTTACACTTGGTATTTCCTAGTTTTCCAAGTGTTTCAAACTTAATTTTCATTAGTATTATTCATGCCATATTACAGGAAAGCATATAGAGTGATGAAAATGGCTTTGAACCTTATCCAGAGGGCCAGGAGATGCTTTTAAAAAGATATTCATCATGAGGTAGTAGAATCAGAATTTTAATCCAGAAAGCTTTATCTGTGTACCCTGGGGAAAATAGAGTGGAATGGGGCAATAGTGGAGGAAAGACACTAGCTCTAAGAGGGAGTTTTCTGGGCTGAATATTGGGACACAGAAAACATTGAAAGGCCTCATTCTGAAACAATTACAAGTCTGTTTCTATACCCAATTCAGTATTCCTAGCCTAACTGTAACTCTCATTATTAACTGACTGTTCTCTGTGAAATATGCTGCCGTCAGCATATGTCAAAGAATGTCTTTTTAAATTAGACAGAAACCGAGGAGAACCAAGATGGCGGCATAGTTAAACACCTATTGTTCTGCCCCGTGCAACGATTCGAAAACTACAACATAACAACAAAACAAACATCACCCAGAATCGCCAGAAAGCTGGCTGAGTGAAAACTCCACAAATAAGAGTAAAGGTGGGACACTGAGACTCAAAGGAGTGGCAGGAGCGCAGCCTTGAAGACAGAAACAGGTTAGGAGCCGTCCTGGTCCTGCGCACAGGCTGTAGGGCTGGAGCAGCAACCCCGGCTGAATTTCACCAACGGGAAGGGCGGAGACGTCCCACTACACGGATTCCCCAGCACCAGGAGAGGTCCAAGATCTGGGGTACGTGGAGACATCCCACTGAACAGATTCCCCAGTGCCAGGCGAGGTCCAAGGTCCAGGGGACGCACCCTGGAAGCGGGGTGCGGCAGAGGTCTCCTAGTCTGAGGAGAAACTGGGTAGCTGGGAAAAGAAGTTTAGGCGCAAGTGTCACACAAACACATGACTTGCTCTCTGGAAACTTGTCTCCTGGTCCCGGAAACCATCTATTTTACAACCCTGGGCTAGACTTTGGGTGTGTAGACTCATTTGGGGAGAGGCAGAGTTGTCTGGCAAGGGGAAGAGATTAGCGGCTTTCTCTTGGAGGTGCCTGCAGCCATCCCCATCCAACAGAGACCCGCGCGCGCAAGCGCATAGGACATAGCTGACACTGAGGCTGCCTGTGCAGCTCAGAGACTCCCCCCATCCAACCTGAACACAGTCCCCCTTCACAGCCAATTGGCCTGGAAGTCAAACCCTCCTAGGGCTAACAACAACAAGCTGGGTTTAAATTCAAAAATACTGTACAACCCATAAAGGATTGCAGTAAGAGTACCCATCTCAAATAACTGGGGAGGCTGTGCCACTGACCCTTAGAGGATATCTATCACATAAAGCAGCCACCATGCAGAGATATGGAAAGAAATCAGGTGTGAAAGAAATGGAGGAGAAAAGACAAGACATAGAGTTCAAAACCACAGTTATAAGGCTTTTCATGAGGCTCCTAGAAAAAGCCGATGAACTTAATGAGAATTACAAGGAAATAAACAAGACCAACCAGGAAATGAATGAGACTTACAAGGAAATGAATGAGACCTCTGAGGATATGAACCAGACCCTCAGGGATATGAAAAAGGACCAACTAGAAATCAAGCATAGAGGAACTAAGATGGCAGCAAAGGCAATGCACCTATCTTGCCGTCATAATGAACAATTTTAATACTACAACTTAACGAAAGAACATACACCTTCCAGAATCACCAGAAAGCTCGCCGAGTGAAAATTCCACAAATAAAAGTGAAGATAAGACACTGTGACTCGGAGGAGCGGCGGCAAACAGCGTTGAAAGATTCCCACGGAGAGAGGTTTGGAGTGCGCGCCTCAGAGAGGGCGGGCGGCTGAAAACCTGCCAGTTTTCTCGAACGGGGAGACAAAGGTGTCCCACTGGAGTGATTCTCCAGCTCTGGGCGAAGTCCAGAGAACCCACTATCACACGGGGTGAAAACTGGACAGTGGGAGGGCACGCCGAAGCTCGGGTGCTGCTGGGTCTGCTGGCTTGTGGAGAAGGCAGCTTGCGTGAACAGCTCGGCTGCGTGACGGCGCAGAGAGCACACCGCGACTTGCCTCTCATTTGGAAAACCATCAGACTGCTTTGTTTTACGACCCTGGGTGAGACATTGCGCATGCAGACTCATTTTGGGAAAGTCTGAATTCCCCGGCAACCAGCAGCCGGTGGAACTCCACAGCAGCTCTCTCTCAGAGGTGCTGGCGGCCATTGCCCCCGGCATAGAGTCCCTGGGGCCCCATAGGGCGGAGCTAACACTGTCTGCTTGGCCGGGAGACTCCGCCCATCCAACCTGAGCACAGCTGAGCTTCACAGACAATTGGCCTGGAGGTCAACCCTCCAAGTGCTAACAACGATTAACTGAGCTTAACTTCAGCAAGACTGTGCAGCCCATATCCACCTCAGGTAACCGGGGAGGCTGAGCCACTATCCCTAGTAGGAAGTCTACCACACAAAGCTAATTGACCAACTCAGGGAAGCAGCCACCATGCAGCAACATGGAAAGAAATCAGATGTGAAAGAAATGGAGGGAAAAAAAAGACTGGACATGGAATTCAGAACCACGGTTATAGGGTTTTTTAAGAGGCTCCAACAAAAGATCGAGGCCTATAAGGAAATAAGCAAGACCACAAAGGAAATGAATGAGTCCTACAAGAAAATGAACAACATCCTCCAGGATATAAACGAGAGCTGCAAAGAAATGATCAGGACCAATGTGGAAATGAATGAGTCCTACAAGGAAATGAAAGAAACCCTCAAGGATATAAAGCAGACTCTCAAAGATATGAAAAAGGACCAACCAGAAATTAAGCATACACTGACTGAAACAAAAAATATTATACAAAGACCTGAAAGTGCCCTGGAGCACCCCAAGAACCAAGTTCAAGATTTGAAATACAAAGAGGTAAAATCCACTCAGCTGAAAAAGCAAGAAACCAAAAGAATCCAAAAAATTGAAGATAGTGTAAGGGGCCTCTGGGACAACCTCAAGCATACCAACATCCGAATTATAGGGGTGCCAGAAAAACCGAGAGGCCAAGACAATGAAAACCTATTTGAAGAAATAGTGACTGAAAACTTCCCACACCTGGTGAAAGAAATCGACTTAGGAGTCCAAGAAGTGCACCGAACCCCAATATATAGGAACCCTAAGAGGACCACACCGAGGCACATCATAATTAAAATGCCAAGAGCAAAAGACAAAGAGAGAATATTAAAAGCAGCAAGAGAGAAACAGTTGGTTACCTATAAGGGAGCACCCATTCGACTGTCAGCGGATTTCTCAACAGAAACGATGCAGGCCAGACGGGAGTGGCAAGAAATATTCAAAGTGATGAACAGCAAGAATCTACAACCAAGATTACTCTATCCAGCAAAGCTATCATTCAGAATTGAAGGTCAGATGAAGTGCTTCGCAGATAAGAAAAAGCTAAAGGAGTTCATCACCACCAAACCAACATTATATGAAATGCTGAAAGATATTCTTTAAGAAGAGGAAGAAAAAAAAGGTAAAGATGAAAATTATGAACAACAAATACACATCTATCAACAAATGAACATAAAAATCAAGTGAATTGATAGGCTGTTGAACAGGATAGACTGGTGAATATAACAGAGACATGGACATAGAGAGGGAATGGACTGACAATTCTTGGGGAGAAAAGGGTTGTGGGAAGTGCAGCAAGAGACTGGACAAAAATCTAGCAACAATGGGATAGGACAGTGGGGAGGGGGAGGTGAGGGTGGAGGGTGGGATAGGTACAGGATGGAGGGAAGCTATAGGGGGATAAAAAGGGGAAACAATGTAATTAATAAACTGAACAATAAAGATTAAAAAATTTAAAAAAAAAAAGAAATCAAGCATACACAGACTGAAATAAAAAATATTACACAAAGTCCTAAAAGCAGTCCAGAGGGCCACAAGAACCAAGTCAAAGATTTGAAATACAAAGAAGCAAAATCCACTCAGCTGGAAAAGCAAGAAACAAAAAGAATTCAGATAATTGAAGATAGTGTAAGGGGCCTCTGGGACAACCTCAAGCATGCCAACATCCGAATTATTGGGGTGCCAGAAAAAGAGAGAGAGCAAGTTAATGAAAACCTACTTGAAGAAATAGTGACTGAAAACTTCCCCCACCTGGTGAAAGAAACTGACTTAAAAGCCCAAGAAGTACACAGAACCCCAAAATATAGGAATCTAAAGAGGACCACACCAAGACATATCATAATTAAAATACCAAGAGCAAATGATAAAGAGAGAAAATTAAAAGCAGCAAGAGAAAAACAGTTGGTTACCTAGAGGGGAGCACCCATACGATTGTCAGCGGATTTCTCAACAGAAACATTGCAGGCCAAACGCGAGTGGCAAGAAATATTCAAAATAATGAATAGCAAGAATCTACAACCAAGATTACTCTATCCAGCAAAGCTATCATTCAGAATTGAAGATCAGATAAAGTGGTTTGCAGATAAGAAAAAGCTAAAGGAGTTCATCACCACCAAACCAATATTATACAAAATGCTGAAAGATATTCTTTAAGAAGAGGAAGAAGAAAAAGGTAAAAATATAAATTATGAACAACAAATACACATCTATCAACAAATGAACATAAAAATCAAGTGAATTGATAGGCCGATGAACAGGATAAACTGGTGAATATAACAGAAACATGGACATAGAGAGGGAATGGACTGACAATTCTTGGGGAGAAAAGGGTTGTGGGAAGTACAGCAAGAGACTGGACAAAAATCTAGCAACAATGGGATAGGACAGTGGGGAGGGGGAGGTGAGGGTGGAGGGTGGGATGGGTACAGGGTGGAGGGGAGATATAGGGGGATAAAAAAAGGGGAAACAATGTAATTAATAAACTGAACAATAAAGAAAAAAATAAAAATAAAAAATAATAAAAATAAATAAATAAATTAGACAGAAAGCAAACCAAACACAGAATCCCTTAGCATTTAAGGAATGATTATCTGATACAGTGTTTGTGACAGATAGAGCTAATTTCCTGAACCAATGCTCATTTTCACACCTTCTCTGCTGCTTTTTTCTATTAGAGATAGCAAGAGCTAAATATAGGCAACTCCCACTTAACTAACATCCGTGATCCATTCTGGAAATCAGATGTTCTGGTTGAAACTTAAAGCCTATATTTATTATTTTAAACATATAAAATTATAACAGGTTACATTCTACATTTCAATTCACAATCCCCAACCAATTTCTCAAACGTGTGAAAATAACAATCTCACTTTTGTAAAAGCCACACAAAAATAAAATTTGCTCTTACTTTAAGACAAGGGGAATTCTTAGTCTATAGGCTATTTTATTTTTTTAAAAAAAACACTACTAGAATGTGGTATTCAAATTCAGATATATGAGAAAACAATCCATCAAAAATCATAAAACAACAAAGGCTATTCTTCCTTCACTAACTTTATTTTAATGAGAAACCAAATCTAACAACAAGCAAAAATAATTTATTGGCAAGAAACTTGGCAGTTCACATAATTGAAATGAATCTTGAAAACCAGACAACATGAAACTACAAAATAAAGTAGCTTTGGGACTATTAGGGTAGTTGGATCTTGTGGAGGTTGCTTTGAAGTATTTCTTTGGATAATTCAAGTCAAGTTTCCTCTAGATATTCTGTTTGCATAATATTCAAATTTCCAGAAGGGTGAGCCTCTTTTCCATTATGTCATGTATTCAATCTTCGATAGATGCTAGGAACAGTCCCCTAAATGGACAAATGCTGAAGAGATAAAAATCACAATAAAAAAAAACATTTTCCCTGCATTTCCTCTTTGATTGTCAAGTAAATGCACATGTACATACCTATACAAACACACGTTTTGCTAAGTGGGTAATTCTAAAAAAAATGTTCATGGTGATTCTGAGATATCCCCTATTGGGAGAAAATACAAAGTCCCTTCTATTCAGAGACATTTTTATAGGTTCTCTAACCTCTGATGTTGCATTTTCTAATTGGCCTAATTCCTCCTCTAATTTCATCACAGGGACTGTGGGGAAAGAGGAGAGAAAAGGAAAAAATAAAATAGCCAAAACATCACATAGAATAAATTCTTGGTGCACATACATGTGTATGTGAGTATGTGCATGTGTATCTAGTAAGTAAGGAAATACAAAAATAGGCTGCACTCTTACTGCAAGAAGTATTTGTGATTCTTGGGCTTCATTGCTTACTAACATTCTTCCTGTTTTCAAGCACATCTTCAGCTGTATGGGAAACTTGCTACACTGAATGAGCCAAATCTTCATTCCTAAGAATTGTTTAGGGTCAATTAACTCAGCCAATACTTCAGATTTTGCCTGTCTGTCTCATATATGCTAGGTGGCAGTATCTTCTAATTCAGTGCAAATACTGTGTTCTGGCTGAAATGTTCCTGTCATTAGCCCTAAACCTTGTATTATACATGAACAGAAATATTCTCATTACATAAATTAAAAGCACTTATTGTATGCGTGGTGTAATCACATATTATCACTAGGGGGCAGTATGTGCCAACTATAGCTCAATTCCTACCTCAAATGGTTGGTTCCTGAACCGATATGTTTTGTATCTTTTTATTATTGGGGTGACATTAATTAATAAGATTATATAGGTTTCAAGTGTGCATTTCTGTGATACATGATATTTCTACTGTATTGTGGGTCCACCACCCAAATGAAATCATCTTCTGTCACCATAGAGTTGACCCCTTCAAAACTCTTCACCATACTGTTTTCTGTGTCTGACTTTTTGTTTATTCTTCTAGTTGGTTCATTTGTTGCTTTCACTTTTATGTTTCACATCTGAATGAAATCAGTTCTTAACTTTTTCTGTCTAACTTATTTCACTTAGCATGACATTCTCAAGGGCCATCCATGTTGTCCCAAATGACAGTATTTTATCTTTCCTCTGGCTGAGTAGTATTCCGTTGTGTATATGTATCATATCTTCTTGATCTAGTCACCTGTCAAAGGACTCCGGTTGTTTCCATTTCTTGGCCATTGTGAGTAATGCTGCAATGAATATAAAATGCATATGTCTTTGCATATGAATTTTTCAAAACTTGTTGGCTATACCCTAATGAGGGGTTGGTGAGGCATAAGGTAACTCTATTCTTAATTTTGGGGGGGACCTCCATATTCTTTTCCACAGTGGCTGTACCAGTTTACATTCCCACCAGCAGTGAACTAGGGTGCCTTTTTCTATACCACGTCTCCAACACTTGTTATTACTTGTCCTGTTGATAATAGCCTATCTAGCAGGTGTGAAGTGCATCTCATTGTAGTTTTGATTTGCATTTCCCTAATAGCTAGTAAAGTTGAGGATCTTTTCATATATCTATTGGCCATTTGTATGTCTTCTTGGGAGAAGTATCTGTTCAGGTCCTCAGCCCAATTATTAACTGGATTATTTATTTGATGTTGAGTTGTATAGGTTCTTTATATATTTGGGGTATTAAATCTATGGGAGATATTGTTGGTGGTTTCTTTTGCTGTGCAGAAGTTCTTTAATTTGATATAGTCCCATTCATTTATTTTTGTCTTAACTCCCCTTGCTGTTGGTGTCAAATTCATAAAATCTTCTTTAAGACCAAGGTCCATAAGTTTAGCTGTTTTCTCCTATGTAAGTTATTGTGCCGGGTCTCGTAGTTAGGCCTTTGACCCATTTTGAGTTAATTTTTATATTTGGGGACATTAAGTGTTTTGCATGTGGTGTTCCAGTTTTTCCTCACCATTAGTTGAAGAGATTTTCTTTTCTCCACTGTATGTTTATGGCTCCTTTGTCAAAAAAAAATTTATGCATTTGTTTATTGATGGATATTTGGGCTGAATACACATTTTACTGTGATGAACAATACTTTTGTGAACATTCAGGTACAAGATTTTACGTGGACATATATTTTTCCTTCTGGTACATATCTAGGCATGAGTTTGCCGAGTACTCTGGTGTATTATATATTACACATTTTGAGGAACTGCCCAACTATTTTACACAGCATTATTTTACATTTCTGTCTACAGTTCCATGTACTCACCAAAATACAGGAGTGGGCAAATGTAGGCTTATAGTTGTGAGTTTGCAAAACACAGTTTATTCTCATATTACTGTGTATTAATCATGAGACGCCCAGTGCACGAAATTCATGCAGGGGTGGGGGTATCCCTCAGCCCAGCCTATACCCTTTCCAATCTGGAACACCTTGAAGGATGTCTGACCCACAGAGACTGGGCCTAAATGGGCATTGGACATCCCTCTCACAATCTAGGACAGTTGGCTCCCAACTGCTCTCCTGCCTCTGCCTGATTGCCCCTAACCACTTCTGCCTGCCAGCCTGATCACCTTCTGCCAACCTGATCAATACCTAACTGCTCCCTGGCTGATCCTATTACCCCTAATTGCCCTCCCTGCCAGCCTGGTCACCCCTAATTGCTTTCCCCTGCCAGCCTGGTCGCCCCCAACTGTCCTCCCCTGCAGGCTTGGGCTCCCCCCTCCAGTGGTCCTCCCCTACAGGCCTGGTTCCCCCACAACTGGCCTTCTCTGCTGGCCCGGTCACCCCTAACTGTCCTTCTGGCTGGCCTGATCTCCCACAACTTCCCTCCTCTGAAGACCTGGTCCCCCCCAACTACACTCCTCTGCTGGCCCAGTCCCCCCTAACTGCCTTCCTCTGCTGTCCTGGTCCCCTTCAACTGCCCTCCCCTGCAGGCCTGGTCCCCCAACTGCCCTCCCCTGCAGGCCTGGTTCCCTCATAACTGCTCTCCACTGTAGGCCTGGTTCCCCCCAATTGCCCTCCCCTGCAGTTCTGGGTCCCCCCCCAGCTGTCCTACACTGCAGGCCTGATCCCCCCAACTGTCCCCCTCTGCAGGCCTGGTCTCCCCCTAACTGCCCTCCCCTGCAGGCCTGGGTCCCCCCCAATTGTCATCCCCTGCTGGTCTGGGTCCCCCCCAACTGCCCTCCCCTACTGTCCTTTTCCTCATCAACTGCCTTCCCCTGCTGACCTGGGTCCTCTTCCCCCCCCCCCCCCGCAACTGCCCTCCCATGCTGTCCTTGTCCTTGTCAACTGCCCTTCCCTGCAGTCCTGGTCCCCCAACTGCCCTCCCTTGCAGGCCTGGGTCCCCTCCCCAAATGCCCTCCACTACAGGCCTGAGTCCCCCCAGTGCCTTCCCCTGAAGACCTGGTCCCCCACAACTGCCATTCACTGCAGGCCTGGTCCCCCACAACTGCCCTCCCCTGTAGGCCTGGTCCCCCCAACTGCCCTCTGCTGCTGGCCTGGTCCCCCTTAACTGTCCTCTCCTGCAGGCCTGGGTCCCCCCAATGCCCTCCCCTGCAGACATAGTTCCCCCAAAACTGCTCTCCACTGCAGGCCTGGTCCTTCCAACTGCCCTTCCCTGCAAGCCTGGGTTCCCCCAACTACCCTCCCTTGCTGGCCTGGTGTCCCCCAACTGCCTTCCTCTACTGGCCTGGTCACCCACAACTGCCCTTCCCTGCCAGCCATCTTGTGATAGCCATCTTGTGTCCACATGGCAGAAACCATCTTTGGCCACATGGGGGTGGCCATCTTGTGTCTTGGTGTGACAGTCAATTTGCATATTACTTTTTTATTAGATAAGATTGTAATACTTTGCATACTTAATTTTGCCTAGTACAATATGTTATTAAGTATCTTTTTATTATACCCATCCCAGTGGTGTGAAATTGTATATTGTTTTGCTTTTATTTTGCATTTTTCTAATGAATGATGATGTTGAGTATCTTTTCATGTGCATATATCATATTATATACATATTTCTCCAAATAAAGAGAAATGTTCATTCAGATTATTTTCTAATTTCTTATTTGGGTCATTTATCTTTTATTACTGAGTATAAATTTTCTTTACATATTATGGAGGCTTATTCCCTGTTATATATATGATCTACAAATATTTTCTTCCATTTTGTGAGGTCTTTTTACTTTCTTAATTGTGTTGTGTGTAACACAAAGGTTTTCATTTTGATGAGGTCTAATTCATATATACATTAAATGTGCTACATAACATCATTATGTGTAGCACATTTCATTTAATTGAACATATATATGTGTATGTATACACACACACACACACACACAGACACACACACACACGCAAAGATAGATAGATCATAGTTGATAGATTTTCATTCCTGTGGTATCCAAAAAACAAGTATGTAATATAAGGCCACAAATATTTATGCCTTTTTTTCTTTTAAAAGGTTTATAATTCTAGATATTACATTTAATTTTAATTCATTTTTAATTAGTTCTGATTATTATGTGCATGGGGAAGTTTCATGTTTGTTTTTGTTTTTTTCAAATGTGGGTTTCATTTGAATAGCTCTGGGCAGTTGGCACCATGGATCAGTCTCACGGCCAGTGGCGTGAGCTGGGCCCTCTCTGGAGAAGAAACCTGGGTCACCCGAGATATGTGATCAGTACCGGGACCCCGCCAACAGTCGAGGGGACCCCATGGCAGGTGCTGGACGTGGAGGCCACGGGGGCATAGACTACAAAGGAGACAGGACGGAACCTCACATCACCCTGTTTGGCCCCGGAGGATGGCTGGTTAGCCAGAGACGGGTAAGATTCCTCAGGGAAGGAACAACCTAAGACAGGCACAGTCGCAGAGGGGCCAACAGGAGAGAACCAAAAGATCAACAGAGGTGGGGCACAGACCCTCATCCACAAACCGTACAGGGGCTTGAATTCTCACCCCTCCTGAGGAAGGTCTCCTACCCCCACGGCTGCTACACCTCCCACGCACAACTCACACCGGGACCCAGGTGGTAGACAGAGACTCGGCCAGGAATAGCTGCCCTATTTCTAAATTGAATTTATTACAAGGAATTCTGAGGCCTACTCAAAAATGCAAATATTCCTTTCCACAAGTATTTACTGGGTAAACTATGATTTCTGCTTGAGTATTAAAATTGACAGTAAAATAGTAATCAAGTTTGCAGATTAATTTAAATTGGCCAAGTGAAATAAGTGAATACTCAAGAAAATCTAACTGTACTGGACAAAAAGCTTTTCCTAAAACATTAACTAAATTATCTATTAGTAGTTCATCTCACTGCAAAATTGCCTAACATCCAAAGAACCTAAAGTAGTAATATTTGTATGCAAAAATTAAAATTTAAAATTACCAAGACTGCAAGATAAAATTTCCAAAAGCCCCTATTAACCAAAAAAAGGGGGGAGGGGGACAATGAGGTAATATCATGTAAGGAAAAATATCCTAAAAGTAAAATACATGTAGAAAATTCTTACTCCAGAAAAGAAAATTCCATTTGTAAAACCAGCTGCAGGACACCCCCCAAAAAAACACACATGGTGTCAAAATAAGCCAAAGGAATATCATTTAGGCAAAAAATTAAAAAGAATCCCAAGTCTATTTTGCAGAGAGGATCCCTTTGTTAACCTTTGGTCGAGAATGTGTTTGTGTGTTTGCAGAGAACAACTCCAAGACCATGTGGGTTCCTGCGACAATGAGGAACTGACGGGCCTGTTCCATCCACGAGGACAGTCCAGAGATGGCGGATGCTGACAACACCTTGCCATGCTAGCAGTCGGCAGCTGTGTGGGGCTGCAGGCGGCCCAGGAACATACCAGATAGGATGGATCTTGCATTGCCACGATGTGTCCACCATCTGGATACCATTGCTGACATGTACACATGAAGAACTATTTGACATTGAAACTGGGACTCAGAACAGTTGGACATCGAAACTGACACTCAAACTTTTTTTGCTCTTATACATTTGTTTTCAGTATGCAGAGGCAAGGTATTTTTGAAGAAAAGAAACAGGGGAGAGTGATTAATATAGAGGCAGGGTGGCCTCGAACAGACTGTCAAGCTACAGGGGGAAGGCTGGAGTGGAGGGGAGGCAGATGCTGGGGGAGATCAACCGAAAGACTTGTAAGCATACATATGAGCATAACCAATGAATGAAAGACTCTGGGGTGGGGAGGGAGGCAGGTGGGGACATGTGCGGGGGGCTAGGGGAGGCTGGGGGGAGGATATTGGGGGGGGAGGAAAACATATGTACTACTATTAAATATAAGTTATATTGTAAATAAAATTTTAAAAAAAAGAAAAAAAAATAAATAAATATGATATGTTTATGTTTTCCAGAACATTATGTGAATGGGAAAATAGAGTATATAATTTTTGTGTGTTGCCTCTTCCACTAATAAAATATTTTTTCATATTAAAAAATAAATAAATAAATAAATAAAAATAAAAATAAAAAATAAAAAAAAAACACAATTACTTGCCGAAACCGGTTTGGCTCAGTGGATAGAGCACCGGCCTGCAGACTGAAAGATCCCAGATTCTATTACGGTCAAGGGCATGTACCTTGGCTGCGGGTACATCCCCAGTGGGGGTGTGTGCAGGAGGCAGCTGATCAATGTTTCTCTCTCATTAATGTTTCTAACTCTCTGTCCCTCTCCCTTCCTCTCTGTAAAACAAACAAATATATATATATATATATATATATATATATATTTTTTTTTTTTTTTTTTAAGGCAATTACTTGTCCATTGAATTGTTTTGGTGCCATGTTGAAAATCAGTGGATCCTAAATGTGAGGATATATTTCTGGTCCTTTAATTATATTTCACTGATCTAACCAATGCTTTCCTATTTGATTATGGTAGCTTTGTAATATGTTTTGAAACTAGGTAGTGAGTCCTCCAAATTTCTTTTGCTTTTCAAAACTATTGTTGTTCTTCTAGGTCCTTTGAATTTCCATATGAATTTTAGAATCTGCTTGTCAGTTTATGCAAAAAAGCTATGACTTTGATAAGCATTGTATTGAATCCGTAGGTCAATATGAGTATTGCATCTAAATAATAGTAAGCCATTTGATCTATACCCTTTCCATTTACTTAGGTTATCTTTAATTTCTTGCAATATTTTTTTAGTTTTAAAAGTATAAATTTTATACTCCTTTAGTTAAAAGTATCCACAGTGTATTATTCTTTTTGTTGCTATTTAAAATTAAATTGCTTCCATAATTTTATTTTTGGTTGTTCATTCCAAGTGTATAAAAATACTTTTTTTGTGTGTAGCAATCTTATATCCTGAAACCTTGCTGGCCTTGTTTGCGAGTTATAATAGTTCTTTAGTAAATTCCTCAGAAGTTTGCTAATATTTTGTTGAAGATATTTGCATATTTAAAGAAGTATTGGTCTGCAGTTTGGGGTGGATTTTTTTACCTTATGATGTTTTTATCTAGTTTTAGTATTGTAACACTAGCATTATAGAATGAGTTGAGTAGTGCCCCTTATCCTATTTTTTTATGAGTCAATAAAAATTTTATATTAATTTTTGAATAAGTTCAAATTCACCAGTGAAGCTGCTGGTGGGAATGCAGACTGGGGCAGCCACTGTGGAGAACAGTATGGAGCTTCCTTAAAACTAAAAATGGGTCCCATTTGACCCAGTGATCCCACATCTAGGAATATATCCCAAGACACTAGAAAGACGAATTAGAAAGGATATTTGCACCCCTATGTTTATAGCAGCAGAGTTTACCATAGCTAAGATTTGGAAACAGCCTAAGTGCCCATCAGCAGATGAGAGGATTAAAAAACTGTGGTACATCTACACAACAGAATACTATGCTGTTGTAAATACTATGCTGCAACAACATGGATGGAGTTGAAGAGCATTATTAACCAGGCAGAGAAAGATAAATATCACATGATCTCACTCATTTATGAACGGCATAAACTGCTGAACAAGAACAGATCCAGAGACTGAGAAATGTCTATCAGAATGTCAAACCTCAGGGTAAGTGGGGGAGTGGCGGGAGCAAGGAGAAAGTCAATATATTTGACCTCTTGAAGTAAGGTAAGTAATTTGTGCTTTTAACTCCCTGACAAAGTTTATATAAAGTTATTTTAAAAATTGGCAGCTAGTTTGAAATTGAATTGACATGGACTAGAGTAAAGAATATCCTTACACGATATTATTCTACAATGTCATTATAATTTTTGATATTTGACAACAGCGTATTGTACAATTATTCCAAAGAAACTTACAAACTAATTCTTTGAATGTTTGGCAGAAATTTAAAAAAATGGACAAGAAAGGAATTAATCCTTTTCAGAAGGAATTAAGGCACTGGGAAGGCACTTGAACATTCTATATGGGCCCCTTTTGCCCTTTTTGCCAAGAGGGACCCTCTTCTCACAATCCAAGTGCACACAGCTGTTGCCTGAGCTTTCAGTTCAAGCTGAGGTTGAAGCCTCTGGGTGGCTGGCACCATGGATCTGTCTCTCGCCCAATGGTGTGAGCTGGGCCCTTCCTGGAGAAGAAACCTGAGTCCCCCGAGATATGTGATCAGTACCAGGACCCCGCCAGCAGGTGAGGGGATCCCAAGGCAAGTGCTGGACATGGAGGCCATGGGGGCATATACTACCAAGGAGACAGAACTGAACCTCACATCACCATGCTTGCCCCCCGAGGATGGCTGGTTAGCCAGAGATGAGTAAGATTCCTCAGGGAAGGAACAACCTAAGACAGGCACAGTCGCAGAGGGGCCATCAGGAGAGAACTTGAAGGTCAACAAAGGTGGGGCACAAACACTCACCCCCCAACCTTGCAGGAGCCTGAAACCTCACGCCTTCTGAGCGTGGTCTCCTGCCCCCATGGCTGCTTTGCCTCCCACATACAGCTCAGATTGGGACCCAGATTACAAAGACTTGGCCAGCAACAGCTGCCCTCTGTCTAAATACAGTCTAGCACGAGGTATGCTCAGGGCCTACTCAATAATGCAAATAATCCTTTCCACTAATATTTACAGGGTAAACTAAGATTATTATTTGAGTATTAAATTTGACAGTAAAATAGCAATCAAGTTTTCAGATTAATTTAAATTGGCTAATTGAAATAAGTGAATACTCAAGAAAATTTAAGTGTACTGGACAAAAAGCTGTTCCTAAAATATTAACTAAAATTTCTATTAGTAGTTCATCTCTTCGTAAAATTGCCTAACATGCAAAGAACCTAAGGCAGTCATATTTTTGTGCAAAAATTAAAATTTAAAGTTACCAAGACTGCAACTTAAAATTTCCAAAAGCCTCCATTAATTTAAAAAAAATGGGGGAAGATAGTGGGGTAATATCATGTAAGAAAAAATATCTTATAAGTAAATTACATCTAGAAAATTCTTACTTCAGAAAAATCAATTTCCATTTGTAATGCTAACAGCAGGAAACCCATGAAAAACACACATAGTGTCAAAATAAGCCAAAGGAAAATCATTTGGGCAAAAATAAAAAAAAATCCCAAGTCTAATTTATAGAAAAGATTCCTTTATTAACTTTTGGTCGAGAATATGTTTGTATAGTTTCAGAAAACAACTCCAATACCATATGGATTCCTGCAACAGAGAGGAACTGACAGGTCTGTTCCAACCACTAAGACAGTCCAGAGATGGAGGACACTGATGACCCCTTGCCATTCTAGCAGTCAGCAGCTGTGCATCCCTGCAGGTGGCCTAGGACCAAACCAGAGAGTGTGGGACTTGAATTGCCACCATTTGTCCACCATCCAGATATCATTGCTGACATTTACACATAAGGAACTATTAGACATTGAAACTGAGACTCAAACAGTTTTTGTTCTTATATGTTTATTTCTAGTATGCAGATGCAAGATTTTTTAAAGAAAATAAATGGGGGGTGCGGAATTAGACACAGAGGCAAAGAAGCACTGGACAGACTCTCAAACTACAGTGGGAAGGCAGGGAGGGTGCGGGGCAGGGCTGTAAGAGATCAACCGAAGGACTTGTATGCATGTGTATGAGCATAACCAATGGATATAAGACACTGGGTGGGGAGGCAGGTGAGGGCATGTGCTGGGTGGTAGGGGAGGCCAGGGGGAGGTCAATGGGGGGCGGGGGGAAAGAAACATATATACTACCATTTGTAATACTTTAAACAATAAAAAATATTTTTTTTTAAAAAAAATTCACCAGTGAAGCAATATGGGACTGGTCATTCCTTGTGAGTAGTTACCTTTTTTTGTTGTTGTTGCTAATTTAATTCACTTTACTTCCTGTATGTCTGTTAAGAATTTCTATTTTTGTTGAATAAGTTTATATAATTGAGTTCTTCTACATTTTTGGCTATTTTACTAAGTTATCTTTTTAAAATTTAATAAATCTTTATTGTTCAGATTATTACAATCGTTCTTTTTTCTTGCCCATAGCTCCCCTCCACCCGGTTCCCACCCCATCCTCTGCCCTTACCTCCCCCGCACTGTCCTCATAGGTGTATGATTTTTGTCCAGTCTTTTCCTGTATCCCCCAAACCCCTTTCTATGCCCCTGATTCTATTATATTCACCAGTTTATTCTGTTCATCTGATTTTTTATTCACTTGATTTTTAGATTCACTTGTTGATAGACATGTATTTGTTGTTCATAATTTTTATCTTTAGCTTTTTTTTCTTCTTCCTCTTCTTAAAGAATACCTTTCAGCACTTCATATAATACTGGTTTAGTGGTGATGAACTCCTTTAACTTTTTCTTATCTGTGAAGCTCTATATCTGACCTTAAATTCTGAATGATAGCTTTGCTGGGTAGGGTAATTTAACTTTTAAGTTATCTTTTTTAATATATTTTTATTGATTTTTTTTTTTAATTTACAGAGAGGAAGGGAGAGGGATAGAGAGTTAGAAACATCAATCAGCTGCCTCCTGCATACCCCTACTGGGGATTTGCCCACAACCAAGATACATGCCCTTGACCAGAATCGAACCTGGGACCCTTCAGTCTGCAGGCCGACGCTCTATCCACTGAGCCAAACTGGTTAGGGCGTACTTTTTATTCATAGTATGAATAGGTTGTTCATAGTATTTATTAGAATTCTTTTTGTTTCTGTAAAGTTTGTAGTAAATTTGCTCTCTATATTTCCAATTTTAGTAATTTGAGTCTTCTCTTTCTATCTTGGTCATTTAAGATAAAGATTTGTCAATTTCATTAATGTTTTCAAAGTACTTTTAGTGTTGTTGATTTTCACTATCTCATTGATTTTTTGCTTAAAGCCACACTGATGAAGTAAGTTACTTTTATTTAGGATACTGAAATAGGATGAAACCCTTGATCTGAACATCCAAGTATCTCAGCAGGGTAGTTTCACTTTATACTTCACTTTATAGAAAGACATAAGCAAGTTATAACTGGGTAATTTACATTTGGGTGTTTTCTGTGATCATGGGAAGTCTCAATCAGCTGAATAGAAAATGTCTATCTTTCCATCCACCTAGTTTCTCAGCTAATCATTCCTAAGACAAAACAACAACAACAGGGAATTGGTGGTTCTAAGTCTTACTCTATCAGCACGTACAGGTAAAGGGGAAACATATGTGTGTGGCCATGTCACAAGTAAAGGAGTGAGTCATCCCTGAGTCTAATTGGTGTCCTGAGAAGAGCAGCAGCCTTCTTGTGTAAGTCATATGGAGCAGGTTGGTTCTTCATTGTGAGCCATTAGCCAGACACAAACCTTTGCTGTTTTCCAGCACCACAGACAGGCCTCAGGTAAAGTGCATCATTACCACCACTATAATATTTATTATTACCTTCCTTCTACTTGCTTTGGGTTTAGTTTGCCCAGAAGTAATCATAAACCTAAGAATGGTGCATCTGGGTGTAAAAGATAATTGAACCCTATTGGGTCATGATAGTAAACCTCAGTTGATTTAGAGTTCTAGAGGTTAGTGCTCTTAAAAGAGGGGTGCCTGAAATGAAAAAGATAAATCTATAATAATAAAAGCATAATATGCTAATTAGACCAGACAGATGAACGCCCTTCTGGATGTTCTTCCAGACAAAGCCGTGGCGGCTGCGAGGGCCAAAGGCAGGTGGCTGCCGACAAGTGGCAGCAGCGGGGGAGGGGGGGGGAGAGGGGGAGGAGTGATGAAGGTGGAGCCTTCTCCTGATAGGCCCCGTCACCTCCTGCAGAGGGAGGCCAGGCTGTGGTTTAGGACATCCCCTGTGGCTCCCGGACTGTGAGAAGGGGCAGGCACGAATTTTCATGCACCAGGCTTCTACTATTCATATAATAGTGTTGATGTACCAGGAGTTGAAGATGGAGAGTTTCCAGTCCAGCAGATACCAGGAGGTTGGTGGGTGAGAATGTTTCTATTATGCCACACTGTTCATTATGGTTTTTAAAAAAAAAAAAAAAAAAAAAAGGTGTCAGTGCTTTTAATGATGTTGTCCACAGTACTGATGACTTTTTGTATAGAGGTATGCATGATCCAACCATGTCACAAGACTGACTTAGAGGCCTAGACATTGGCTTTTTCAGGGAGAAATCTAACCCATGCTTGGTCTGCTGTAGTGACAAGACCATAGGTGAATATGTGAATTTGTCAAGATTTTGCAAACAGTACTTCTTCAGATCCTGAGTGAGGTGAAGGAGGGAAGGAGGACCAAAAAAAAAAAAAAACAAAACAAAAAAACAATAGGTCTGAGTCATCCTAGAGTCCTGAAAAGGATCCCAGTATTCAGGTTTCTGTTTTTAGGACTACATTGGAAATGTTAATTTGAAGGGTTGGAGTAGATATTGAAGGAAACTAGAAGAATTAACAATTCACATAACCAGTGTTTCCAAAGAAGTTTTGCTAACAGGTCAAACACTTGCTAAACCTATACAATTTACTACATTATCATGAAGTTAAAGATACTCAGTAAGAGTTTCCAAATTGTGGAGGGTTCCACAGTGATAAAAAGATCAATGTTTCGCTTCTGTTTATAAAAGCATAATCTATTAAATTGTTTTTGAGTTATAGATAGCTTAAGAGAAAAGAGAAAATGGTTCCATATATCCAGAAAATAAAATATTAAAACATCAGCAATATTCTGAACAAAATTCATACTCACCCTTTATCAATTCATTTAGTTTTATTTAATTCTTGTTATTTTTTATCTTGGTTTAGCAATCTCATGAACACATCTGCTTCTCCACTAAGATTCTGGAAATCCTGATTTAGTCTACAGTGTAGTGGTAAAGTTATTTATGGAATGTCATCAGTAGGTCATGCCCAAGAGTATCTGACTGGTATACTCACATTCTAAGGGCCTTGGAAATATTCACTGTTTGTTAAAGAAAAGCAATCTGCAATAACAGATTTACAAGTATTTTCAGGGAAGCATAAGAATGTAACAAACAGCTATCTGTAGATGACAAAGAACTTAAAATCACCATGGCTGACTGACTAATTACAAATTTCAAAAGTGACAGATCGGATGAAAGTTCATTGCAGGAATAATGTAACTGACAAGAACATTTTGTTATTTCTGTGACATGCAAAACAAACTAAAGTCAATCAAAAAATGTTAGATCAGCCGAAGCTGGTTTAGCTCAGTGGATAGAGCTTCGGCCTGCGGACTGAAAGGTCCCGGGTTCGATTCCGGTCAGGGGCATGAACCGTGGCTGCAGGCACATCCCCAGGACGGGGTGTGCAAGAGGCAGCTGATCGATGTTTCTGACTTTCTATCCCTCTCCCTTCCTCTCTGTGAAAAATCAATAAAATATATTATTTTTTTAAAATGTTAGATCAAATACATATTGATTATGTTTAGATATAAATCTCTATTTTCAAAAAATAGTAGATAATAATCTAATTTATAAATAGTTGAGGATAATCTCTTTACAGAAGGGAAAATATTCAGATATATAATAACCCAGAGACATAATATATTATGCATATACTAAGAATATATCAAGGTCATTACTGATTTCAAATAAGTAAAATTGTGCCCAAATTAATATTTTAAAAGCATCTGAAATTATGACTAATCATGCTAAACTCTTGTTTCCTATTGGGCAAAGTAGCATCAGGACTCTGGTAAATAGGAACCTGTCACATTTTGTCACAGATTTGCCACAGAGCAGTGACAAATCTCTAGAAATCTCAGGTGATTTCTGCAATATTTATATTAATAACATTTTACTCATACAAATTTAACCCAGGTAAGGGTAACCTCCTCTTCTGACTTGACAACATTTCCCCTGAAACTCATATCAAATAACCTAATTATTTCCAGCATCTCTCTTTTTACAAGGTGAAAGAACAAACCCTTTCTGATAATCCTAAGAGCACCTGGAAAATCTAAAAGTGCAAAATATGTCATTCAGGATTTGATTTGGGGAAAGCAAAATATCAAAAGTTGTCAGGAGGTTTCAACATTTGATTGAATAGGATCATGAGTTAGTGAGAACAATACTTGGCTACCTATTTAAACAAGTGCCAATAAAAGAATTTAAAAGTAGACATAGGAGATAACATGATTTTAAAGAACCTTAGCTCTTTCAAAAGTAAGGCTTTGTTCTCTTAAATAATCAATGACATGAAAAAAATTCAACATTAAACACAGAAAATAATTCTGATAAGACAGAGAATCTTTGCCTGCCAGGTCTATTAATCAGAGGTAAAGAAAAACCTTTTGCCACCTCTCATTAAGAACACAGTAATTATCCATGAAAATTTTGCTTTGGTTTTTAACACAGAGAAAACCAAATTTTATTTTTGCATTATTATAATATTTAAAACTAGAGGTCTTCAATAAAAATCTTATAAACTTTGCTAACTTTGAATCTGACTCCCTCTTTGTGAACATGCTGTAACTTTTTATATTCATTCAGTTGTGGGTGATCAGGCCAGCAGTTGGGGGCGATCAAGCCTGCAGGGGAAGGAAGTTAGGGGTGACCAGGCTGGCAGAGAAGAGAAGGTGGGGGTGACTGGGCCTGCAGGGAAAGGCATAGGGGGGACCCAGACCTGCAGGCGAGAGCAGTTGGGGGGGACCAGACCTGTAAGGCAGGGCAGTTAGGGGCAAACAGGCTGGCAGGGGAGCAGTTTGGCATCAATTGGGCTGGCAGAGGAGTGATTAGGGGGTGATCAGGCTGGCAGACAGAAGCGGTTAGGGGCAATCAGGCAAGCAGGCAAGCGAGCTGTTGGGAGCCAGCAGTACTGGATTGTGAGAGGGATGTTTGACTGCCTGTTTAGACCCAATCCTACCGGAAGGGTCCCAGATTGGAGAGGGTGCAGGCTGGGCTGAGGGACATCCTCCACCCCCCATGCATGAATTTCGTGCATTGGGCCTCTAGTATTGATTATAACTTTTGGTCACATTCACAGAGAAAAGTAGGATGTGAATAATTTCAACTGTCATTACACTAGCATTTTGTACAAACTAGCAAAGGCTGATGAACATGCATATCACAACTTTTTATAGCCATATACTTCCATAGAGTACAACTTAGTTGGTAAAAAATGAACATATTTGTCCAGCTGCTGTGGCTTGGTGGTTGAGCATTGACCCATGAACCAAGAGGTCACCAGTTCAATTACCTGTCAGGGCACATGCTTTGTCTCTTAAATCTAGCATCCAATCTTTCTCCACTGCCATTATTGGTTCTGCTAGTACAGTGTCCCTTCACTTCGTACTAGCAGAACCAATAATGGTAGTGGAGAAAGATTGGCCTTTTACTATGAATGGCACTACCTGAGAGAACTGGAAGCTAATGCTCAAAAGCCCAAACCCTCTAGCAGCCTGTAGGTCACAGATGATATAGGACAAAATCACCACACACTTTGAGTTAGGGCTTTCAGGATAGTGTTGGAGGTGACTGGATGGAAATGAGGTGAAAGTAATGAGTCACTTCTACAGGTTTGAGGACAGTTCTGAGGTCAGAATATAGGGATTGGTAACTAACATAAAATTATCAGAGTTACCCTAGGATTGTTGCTAGATTAGTTAACATTTGAAAATTAAAGAACTCAATAAAATCCTGCACTGTGGGAATACTATTTTAATGTGTTTACAGGTGGTTTTATGTTTATTAAGATAAAGTGAGAGAAGCTGCCTTCTCTAGGAGTAAATTCCCCCTGAAACCAAGAAATCACCTCCATGGCAGATTCAGTGGTCCATTGTAATTTATCTGAACTCATGTCTGGCTTCCTCCTTCCTACTTTTTCCTAATGTGCAGCAATGGTACCAGGCCCAAGACTATCTGGGCACAGTCTAGGTATTGATGACAATAGCAGTCGATGTTCTTTATTTATATTTGGCTAGGGTTCAGAAGCCTTGAAATCTTGTGTCTCTGCCTGTCCTTTTCTCATAAGCACCGACTCTGAAGATGAACTGTAATATGGTTGATGAATCAGAATAATTATGAAAATTCCTATAAGACATATCTGTTGCCTGATTTTTCTTCTCATAGTATTTTTTCATAGCTTCAACTGTAGGATTACCTTTTTATTTTCTCTTATCCAAGTATATTTTGTTCACCAATACATGACATGTCATTTATACATGGTAAAATGACTTGGTTCTCCAACATTCCATTTCTAATCAAGTTCACCTTCACTTGTCTTCAAAGCCATGAATAATATTGTTGATAACAACTTTGTTAGTGAATAACAGAATTCTTCAAACAATAGTAAAAGACCATCAACAGGAGAACATATAAATGTATTGTTCAATATTAACACATAAGCTAATATTTAATCACTAGAGGCCCAGTTCACAAATTCATGCACCAGTGGGGTCCCTTGGCCTAGCCTGTGGGATGGGGCCAAAACCAGCTCTCCAACATCCCTTGAGGGGTCCTAGATTGCAAGAGGGCACAAGCCAAAGCCAAGGGAACCCAATGATGCACAATTGGGGCTAGAGAAGTTGGCCAGCAGGGAGGGACCATGGGAAGGCTCCAAGGCATGTCCAGCCCATCTCACTCAGTCTAGATCTGCCAGACCCCAGTCAGAGCATCTGCCCCCTGGTGGTCATTACACATCATAGTGACTGGTCGACCAGTCGACTGTCTGCCCTCTGTGGTCAGTGCACATCATAGCAAGTGGTTGAGTGGCCTTAACATATCATTAACATATTATGCTTTGGCTGGTTGAAGGGATAGCCAGATGATCAGACACTTAGTATATTAGGCTTTTATTATATAGGATAAAAAAAATTCAATGACAGCTAAAACCTGAACTGGGAAATATCACAAATCTAAAATGTCATATACAATGTTGAATGTAAAGACAAGTTGCAAAAAAATACACATAGTGTGATTCCATTTATATAAATGGAATTTATATAAAGATTTGTCTATAATTTTTGTTTGAAAAAGAAAAGGTGTACAAATAAGCAGAAAATCAGGATAAGAGGTATGTCTTAAGGGAAATGGAGAGTCTGAAATTTAAAAATGTGTACACAGGAATTACAAGTAGGCACATTCATAATCATCTTAGTTGTAAACCACACATAAGTATTATATGTGTTATTTTCTATATTTGACTTATTTTGTAATAATAGTAAAATAGTATATGGTATATGATACCTTTGGATAGAAATGTAATGGTTTAGTAATATCAAAAGCTAATGGGAATTTGATTAATTGTGAGCATTTATGTACTTTCAGTATGAAAGTAGATTTATTTTGGAGCATAATTTGAAATTTTAGTAAAGGTGAAATGTTGTGACTTCTCTGAGTCTTCTTTCTTATGCTTATGAACTATGCATATAAATTATTTAAAACCTATTGTGTTACTTCTTAAATAAGTTGTCAGGGAAACAGATATTCTCAACATATTGAAAGTCATAGTTAGGCCTTTATCAGTGGTCTGACTTTGTCTCTAATTGGGATAAATTACTTTTAAGTTGACTTTTAATCAAGATATCTGCATGTTCTTTTTTCTGCCCCTTTTCTTTGACCAAATTCTCTATTTCCTGCTTTAGTTTTATGCCCTATGTAAGCAAGATCTTGTTATTTATGTGACAGGACTAATCCTTCAATGAATGGTAACATTTTATTAAAGTAAAATACAGTATCATCAAAGGTGCAAATAGCTTTCTGACAACCATTTGGAAAAACTTCATATATATGTATACACACACATAGATTCAGACATACACACACACACACACACACACGTGTGTATAGAGTAGAGTTATTGTATTTTCATCTTAGAGCTTTTGTTTGGAAATTTTAGAAGCATATCAGTATTTCATAGATGTTTCTCTTATTAAAGATCTTATTGAATGGTGTATCATGTGTCAAAGTCAATTGTTATTATAAACAGACATGAATTTATAATAAAATACAAATCTCAAAGATGGTTGTTTGTCCAGAAGTCATAACCATTTCCCAAGACAATGAACACCTAGCTACTCCAGTATTAGGGATTTTTGCTTCTAGAAGTTAACATCACCCCTACTACTAAAATCATGTGATAAAAAAAAGTGAAGATATTTCAACCAGTATGATTCTTATTTTAGCACATTGCTGAAAATGTGAACTACTGAATAAAATGTAAAAAGACATGCAAAGTAATTAGGTTTTGGAAAGAAATATTATATATTAAATTAATCAGTTGTTTTTCATAGAATGGAATAGAGTATACAAACATTGAATTACTATGAAAAAAATAGTGCCTAAGCAAACATTTGGAAAATCAAAATTTAGAGAAGAATGGAGACAGTTGTCCAGATAATTAATGAAAAACAAATTGTTTCTTTTAAAGACGAAGAATTTATAAAGAATCTACCTACATTAATTAAAGTCACTGGATAAATGCTCAACTGTCCATTTCACTTTGCTTGTGTAGATAGAACCTACAAATAAGTCCTGTCATTTGGGTGCAGGGAATTGAATTTGACAGAGGACAGGGAATGGGTCACTATATAGTAAATTGCCTCTTCAAGTGCAATTATCTATTCATGACATAAATCAATGCAATTCTGCCAGTTCTATATGCCTCTTCTTTTCTTCATTGTCTTGTTGACAACCAGCATTTTCCTTCTTGCACCAAAATCCCCTTATGTTCAATCCCAGCCAATGATTCCATTGAAAACTAATGTATTTTCTGCAGTAGATGCCAAATGACTGAATACATACACCATTTTCTTGTGCAGTATCACCTTTATACCATGAAACTTCTTGGCAAAATAAATAGTATAATGTAGTAAATTATATCTATAACTGAAAATTTATATTGATATTTTTAATTACTTTAAAATTTATTATTCTAACCACTTGAAGAAACCTCTAGGAAAAAAAATACTTCTGCCCTAGCTGGTTTGGCTCAGTGGATAGAGTGTTGTCCTGTGGACTAAAGGGACCCAGGTTCCTCAAATTTTCCAAGTTTTAATCATCAGAAATAATACTTACTGTTGGGGTCTCAGAAAGAGGTACACAGGAGGCCGAAAATGGTAAAGAATCAGAAACGTATTAGGTCATCTGGAAACCGTATGGGCTAAGGCCCAAAATGGCTTCGACACAGGGAGTCAGAGATTTTAAAGGACACTAGGCGGGCTTTTTTGGCAGGGAATTCTCTGGGCAGGTCCAGATCTTAGGCAAGTTCCTGGTCTTAGCAAATGGAATGTGGTCTACACAAAAGGGAATGTCGGTTGTGAAATAATCTAAAGGTCAGTTTCCCAGAGGAGGGGATATCGATCTGATTATTTGATCAGGCCTAATACTTGCATTATTTTGATTACAGATACACACATAGGATTTATTGAAAGGGTAATTTTTTAAAATATATCTTATTGGATTTTTTTATAGAAAGGAAGGGAGAGGGATAGAGAATTAGAAACATCAGTGAGAGAGAAACATGGATCAGCTGCCTCCTACACACTTCCTGTTGGATATGTGCCCGCTATCAAGGTACATGCCCTTGACCAGAATCAAACCTGGGACCCTTCAATCTGAAGGCCGATGCTCTATCCACTGAGCCAAACTGGTTAGGGCTAAAAGGGTAATTTTTATATACCACCTCTTATCAGTTGGAGAAAATCGTATTTTAAATGATTTATCAAGGTTACTTAAACTGCACAACATTGACACAAGAATAGCATTAAGGCAAGTGGAATATAATATCAGACTATTTCAGGTTATATAGAATTGCAAGTACATAAGCCGTTCCTTATGCTAGCTTTATAACAATAATTTATTTTGTGCCCTAACCAGTTTGGCTCAGTGGATAGATCGTTGGCCTGCGAACTTAAGGGTCCTAGGTTCAATTCTGTTCAAGGGCATGTACCTTGGTGTGGGCACATACCTGGTGAGGAGTGTGCAGGAGGCAGCTGATCGATGTTTCTCTCTCATTGGTGTGTCTAGCTCTCTATCCCTCTCCCTTCCTCTCTGTAAAAAATCAATACAATATATATTTTTTAAAAATAAAATAAAATAATTTATCTCAAAGCACTATGAGTTGGAACCACGAGAAATATTATTTCCTATTGAAATTGTAGAAATTCCCAACGAACTTGAAATATCAAGATACCAGGTGGAATCCATCAAAGCTCTATCTACGATTACTTCTGTTGCTTTACCATTTTCATGTACTTGGACTTCAGGTGTGAATATTCTAGCTTTCTATTCCTGATTAGCACAATTTATGCAGGATCTACATTGTCTCCAAAATTCTAATACAGGATTGAGTGAAAGTTACTACCTGTAAAACTATGCTTGCTATTGAACCTTTGCTTGAGTTCCTTAGCTTTTAAGTCTCACGTTCCTGCTCTCATAGTGCCCCACACTGTTCCTGGATCATTTCCTATGCATTGCCACAAAGATTATCCGTTCAGCATTTGCTTCTGGGGAACCCAAATTGAGACAGCTGGTTCCAGGTAGAATGGAATTGGATCCCTCTCTGGCCAGATTACAACAGGGCCACATTGTCCACAGTAAGTATTGTTTACCCCCGCTGTGTTGTGGCATTATACTATGTTACTAAGACTACTTATAAGTATATAGATGGGATTCATATTGAAGGGAATCTGCTGGCTTGTGAAAATCACTAGCATTAGATAAATATGAGAAAATAGTAATTAAAGAGATGGAGTTTGTTGGTTTTTGACAAGTTCAATTGGTGCTCTGAATAAGGCAAACTAAGCAATCAAATCAGCTAATTACCAACTCAGGGCCATAATGAGCATGTGAAAATGCCTTCATGAAAGCATTAAAAAGAACTTTATCTCCAGCAACAGACCTTTATCATAAAAATAGCAAACTAGAGAGAAAGCTTTACCAAATCACTTCTGCCTAGTTCAGGACTCTGTAGACCACATAAGATGCTGCTGTGTAGCTGGGCTTCTGTCAGGGAAGGAGAGAACTCTGAAAGAGTGGAGGTCAAGAGGCAGTACTTAACCAACAGAGGCAGAACAGACATAATAACTGTAACAGACTCTGGGATCAAATGGAAATCAAGGGCTCTGACCCATAAAAATCTATACCAGTGGCCAATTGATCATACTACTCCTTGGGAAAATATGAATGACAGCCCAAACTATCAACTGATACATTTGATTTTTTTTAAGTGGATGATTAGAAGGTTAATAGCAGCTGTTCCAATGGAAAATCACAATCTTTCATACATTACTATGTCTGTGACATTTCTCATACCAGAGACAATCAATTGGAGAGGCTAATATCCCTGAAAGAATCATGACATGATACAGTGTTTGCAGCAGTAATCTCTCTAGTTTTTCTCTAAAGGATATATAGCCATTCATCTGAGTAATTGTACACTGGGGAGGAAGAAGCACCCAGATTTTACAAGAAATTTTTTCTTCTTTATTGATTAAGGTATTACATATGTGCCCTTATCCCCCCATTCCTCCACACCCCCACTTCTGCTCTCACCCAGCTGGTGTGTGTGTCCATTGGTTAGGCTTTTAACATTGTAAACAGAGACCACCATTGATTCCAGAGACCAACATTTGCATGGAGGTATATGAAAGCCAGATAGTAAATACAGGCATGGCAAGGCACACCTGTCAAAGGTTAACATACATCCAAGGCACTCATTTCTCAGTACCTGATTGTATATTTAAAATGGATAAACTTAGCATAGGAAAAACTTCAATTATGTCCTTGAACACCGAAGCAAGACCTCTTGAAAGTTCCACCTGTGCCCAAGGTTGTAAATCAGAAGTAGTGCCATATAGAGTACAAAGCCAGAGATTACTGCCCTTTCAAAGTTGTAAAGGATAAAGAGTTGGATAACTCTGTCATATCCCCATTTATTTCATAGTTTAGCTCCTGAAAAAAAAAATTTACGGCAGATGGTGGTTCATCATTACAAACTTAAACAACTGTTTAACTATCTTCTGTGCCAGAAGAGGACAATACAGCCTCTGCTCTGGTACATCATATGTTCTATGGATCTGTCTTTTAAAATGCATTATGCCTGGATGTCATGGCTCAGTGGTTGAGCATCGACCTCTAACCCAGGAAATTAGGGTTTGATTTCCGATTAGGACACATGCCCAGGTTGCAGGCTTGATTCCCCAGTGTGGGGTGTGCAGGAGGCAGCCGATGAATGATTCTCTCTCATCATTTATGCTTCTATTTCTTCCTCTCTCTCCCTTCCTCTCTGAAATCAATAAAAATATATATTTTAAAAATCCATTAGGACAAAAAATATTCACTCAGAATGGACAATACTATAAATACACGCTCTTCCTCTATGGCTATACTTATTCTTCTCCCCTCTGCTACCACGTAATCCAAAGTCACCTAAAAATCTGGGCTGCCTACAATATTTTTTGGTGATATTATGTTAATTGAACCTGAGGAACAGAAAGTGATAAGTATTGTGGGTCCTTTTTTATGACGTATAAAGTCCAAAGGATGGAAAATAAACTCTACAAAGATTTAGGAGACTTCTACACTGAGTGGCCAGATTATTATTATGTATTCAGAGATCATAATAATCTGGCCACTAAGTATATACACATATACATTAGAGGCCCAGTGCATGAATTCGTACATGGGTGGGATCCAACCAGCCTGGCCAGGGGAAGGGGACTTGGGCGGTTGGCTGGCCTGCCTGCTGGTTGAACTCCTGGTTGAGGGAACAATTTACATATTAGCCTTTTATTAATAGAATATACACTGAGTGGCCACATTATTATGCATTCACAGATCATATTAATCTGGCCATTCAGTGAATATTGTAGAAACTTTTAGGATTCTAGTAGTGAGGAGCATGTTGGGATATATTCTCCAAGTTGAAAGAAGAGTTTTTGTACATTGCCATCCCTACCACTACCAGTCTGTGTTTGGTAGGACAGTTTGGATTTTTACCTATTTGGGAATGGTGCTCTAAAAATTTATTAGGTAATTCTTAAGACTGTCTATTTGATCATACTTTCCCCTTTGCCATGAGATTTAACATATTCACTGTTGCCTTCAGAGAGATTGGTTGTAGATAACATGCCACTTGGAAACTCCAAAAGTTTCAATAGGGAGTTGAAACTAGGATTCAAGACCAAGGTCATGGTGTCTGCAACAAGTAATTATGCATCATTTTTAAACTTCGAGTGGACACAGCAGTTATCCACCAGGCAACAGCAGTGTAAGTCGGGAATAGAAACCATAAGGTACAGAGGAAAAAGAAAGTTATATAAATGAGTAGCCAAGATTTTGGGTCATTTACAATTTGTTAGATTAATAATGTTCCCTCATCTTACATCTCATCCTAATAGAGTTTTCTTAGGATCTACTGATGAAGGTAAAATCAGGTCCTGGTTTGTGGACAGTTTGGCTAATGTGTTTCCGTAAGCTAAAAAGCACTTCCGGAAAATGAGAGTGCAGAGTGGGAAAGTCCCTGAAAGACAGGGGTAAATGTAAATCTCCCCAATGGCAGACTTTTGGAGGTACTCCTGGCCATTCACTGTAGGTAAAGTGAAAAATGACTTGTAGTAAGAATATCTGGGAACTTCTAAACAGTGGCTGATGGCTTAACTTGTTAATTAAAAGTCTGAAAGGGCCAATACTGGAAGAATAGGACAAGGCCTGGGGGAAAAGGTATATGAATGAACCAATTGGAGTAGAACAGTAGTATGACCTAGGCTGAATCTCAGGATAATGCATTATATGATCATCACTAAAAGGAGGCCCTAAATACCAGGGGACAGAAATATTCACCATGTAGATCTCAGGCACCCTGTTTCTTCAATTATTGAGCAGCGGGCCCACACATTGAATAGACATAGAGCTATGCATGGGCTTAAAACATAATCTTCCTCTAATCAAGACTAATCTTGTCATTACCATTGCTGAACATCCACATTGTGAACTGTAACCTCCAACCCAGCATTTCAATTTGAGCTTCAAAAAAATTTACCAGAAATTCCAACTTGATTACATTAGAATTCGGCAAACTTTGAAAGGGTAGCAATTCAAAAAGGAAAACACTAAAAAGGTCATTCACTGTGATAAACTGCAGTTCATTCATTCTGCTTAAGTTGTTGCAAAGTCTGTAATTGCCATAAAATATTTTAATCCTGGTCGGGGCAAATCACTACACTTTCAAAGGTGAAAGAACTGCCTCTCTACCACCCATTGCAGTCTGTGATGCTCTTCTGAATAATCCTCCCTGCTGATGGCCCTGAGCCCCACGGTTACCATTCACTTGTCTGTGAATTGCCTGCTCACAATTCAGTTATAACTGGCAGCATGCAGATATGTAATGGATAACCTGGATTTCCAGTTTTACTGCTTTCTACTCAAATTAAGTATCTAATATGCCCTTTACCTATGATCAAGTATTTATTCCATTTCCTGCCTACTTTTTTACTTTAACAAGTATCTAAAAATGACCACATGGCACCAATACATCTATAATCTTATGGAGTTCCATCTCCCAAGTTGACAGTCAAAGTGTAGCTTTACGTGCCATCAAAATGGCATCTCTAAGTGATTCACTATAAGGTCTGGCCAGTGCATCCCATGATCATGCTCACTGTCACCCTCTGTTGAAAAGCAGATTGCTTTGTCTTCTGCACCCCTCTCTTCAACAGTGCTGACATAAATACTGATGAATTAAAAAAAAAAAAAAAAAGCTTCTAGCCAAAACCAGTTTGGCTCAAAGGATAGAGTGTTGGCTTGCACTGAAGGGTCCCAGGTTTGATCCCGGTCAAGGGCATGTGCCTTGGTTGTGAGCACATCCCCAGTGAGGGGTGTGCAGGCAGCTGATCAATGTTTCTCTCTCATTGATGTTTCTAACCCTCTATCTCTCTCCCTTCCTCTCTGTAAAAAAAATCAATAAAATATACTTTTAGGAACCTTCTAACTATATTAGTCAATAAAAAAATTAGTTTTTCTTGATAGTGTTTTTTGATGTGATTATAACAGAAGTAGACAGAAAGCACCCACTTTACTGCAAATGTACCTGGTTAAATGTAATTGAAGTAAGTATTCAATTGACATACCTTCTATAAATCTTTTTTTAATCTTTATTGTTGAGAGTATTACATGTCCTCCACTTTTCCCCTATTGCCCCCCTCAACCCAGTTCCTGCCCCACCCCAGGCCTTCACCACCCTATTGTCTGTGTTCATAGGTAATGCATATCTATATATATAAAAGCCTAAGCAAGTGAACAACCCAAGGACCAGTTGACAGGTCACTATGACACGCACTGACCACTAGGGGGCAGATACTCAACACAGGAGCCGTCCCCTGGTGGTCAGTGTACTCCCATTGCAGGAGTACCACTCAGCTGACCAATGGGCACCAGACACAGGTGAGTGCCACTACAGTGGCGTGATCCTCTCCTGACCAGGACTGACTGGGTGCAAACCTGTGGCAGTCATAGCGGGACCAGGATGAATGGGAGCAGTAGGCAGGAGCAGCAGATGGCATTGGACTGCTCGTTTTGGCCCAAGGAACCCCACTGGTGCATGAATCCGTGCACCGGGCCCGTATTATGCATATAAATTCTTTGGTTAATCTCTTCCCACCTCCTCCCCTTTCTTCTGAGATTCATCGGTCTGTTCCATGTCTCCATACCTCTGTTTTGTTTTATTTATCAGTTTATTTGTTCATTAGATTCATTGTTCATTTCTTTTGATTTTTAGATTCAATTGTTTATATGTATTTATTGCCATTTTATTCTTTTTTTTTGTCTTCTTCCTTTTCTTAAAGAACACCCTTTAACATTTTATTTAATACTGGTTTGGTGTCATGAGCTCCTTTAGCTTTTTCTTATCTGTGAAGCATTTTATCTGACCTTCAATTCTAAATGATAGCTTTGCTGGGTAAAGTTATTTTGGTTGTAGGTCCATAAGCCATGGACACAGGCAACAGTGCAGTGAAAATATGGCAAAGGAGTGGGAGTGAGGATCAGTTGGGGAAAAAAGGGGGACATCTGTAATACTTTCAACAATATATATAAATTAAAATAAGTAAGCAATACAAGAATGAACTCTGTATTTCATGTACTCACAACTGTAGACCTACTTTTGCCCCACTCTGTACATACCATTTGAATACTTCAAATTTGTACTTTACCTTTAGCATTTTTATAATCTACTTCTATGCCAAATATTGTATTCTATTTAGTTTTAGTTTCTCTAAATTTTATTGTTAACTACTAATCCAAGTTTTATTATATTTTCTCCAATGTTTTCTAACTTAAGTACATTTTCCAAGTAAATGTAATTATGTTCTTCTTATTGGATTTTCTTTCCAATAAGAAAAATATAGTTATAGTGTTCCTGAGACAGGTGAACTCATGAGCCATTTCATATGACCACATAGGGGCAGCCATCTTGTGTGTTGGAGTGATGGTCAATTTGCATATTATATCTTTATTCTATAGGATTAGTCACAATCTGTCTTCTTTCCCAATACACTTAGGTTGACTGTCTTTTTTTTTTTTTTAATATATTTTATTGATTTCTTACAGAACGGAAGGGAGAGGGATAGAAAGTCAGAAACATCGATGAGAGAGAGACATCGATCAGCTGCCTCTTGCACACCCCCTATTGGGGATGTGCCCACAGCCAAGGCACATGCCCTTGCCAGAATCGAACCCAGGACCCTTCAGTCCGCAGTCCAATGCTCTATCCACTGAGCCAAACCAGTCTTGGCTAGGTTGACTGTCTTAATCACAATTATACTCTGACTGAATTTCAGCAACCTTTTTTTTATTTCACTAATGATCATTATCACTATCAAATAATGTAGTCTTGAAATATTACAGAATTTATTTTTTAAATGTGCTAGTAGGTTATTACCTTTAAATCTAAGAATTTTTAGCTACCCAGGAAGCAGTGAGTTTTTTAAATATATTTTATTGATTTTTTTAGAGAGAGGAAGGGAGAGAGATAGAAAGTCAGAAACATCGATCAGCTGCCTCTTACACACCCCCTACTGGGGATTTGCCTGCAACCAAGGTACATGCCCTTGACCAGAATCAAACCTGGGACCCTTCAGTCCACAGGCCAATGCTCTATCCATTGAGCCAAACCGGTTTCAGCAAGCAGTGAGTTTTATTACTGGTAAATATCAAATAGTTGGGGGGGGGGGCATCCCAGGCAAGACACCTTGAGCATTCCTTAACTGTTTGTGGGCTAAATCCAAGGCCTCTGGCTATCCCTTTTGTTCCGGTTTGGGATACACCCATTGCCCTTAGGCAGGCAATTCCAGAAACAGGCAGATTATCTTATCAGTAAGGATTTACATGATTGTTTGATGGGCAAGCTGCTTTAATTAACACTGTTTTAGCTCTGACCTTTCAGAGCCAATTAAGGTTGTTTACCAGCATTCCTGGCTTCCTAGCCACATCTTTCTATTGGTGAGATGGGGAATGGATTCTGGCACCTTTGTATTTTGGGATTATAAATAAACTGCTGCTGTTTGGGTGTCAGATGCTGTCTCTCCCTCAGAGACAACAGACATCCCACCCAGCCCCAGCTATTTTTTCTATTACTGCATCTTCGTCTTCTATACTTTCATTTCTTAATCCCCAGCTCCTCTACTCAGAAACTGGACCCAATCTCTCTCTCTCCACGCTGGACGTGGAAAAGAGAGAAAAACACCCACAGTTTATAATGTGGAAAAATAAGTTGAAATCTTAAAATTGGTGGCCTGGAAAAAGAAATGTAAGAACGGGAGAAGTACGGAAAAGTTGACCATATATTATATTCTTTAAAAAATGTTTGTTGTAATTCTTATCTATAATTTTGGGGACAGTTGAGGTTCATGAGAATTCAAAACAAAATTGGGACAGTTACTTTTTAAATACCTCTAGCCTAAAACTAAATGTATGTGGAAAATTGTTCATAATTGAGTGATAGTGTTGCTAAGACAGGTGAACACATATGAGCCATTTCAAGTAGGATTCTGTGCACATCATCATCTCAAAATTGCTCTGCTAAAAGTGTATAACAACTCCATGACTACTGCTGACAGAGGTTGTCTTTCATTACTAGTTTGTGAAGACCTTTTGACAGGATGTGATCTGTGGCTATGACACCTCATTGATCCATTTACAGTCTTCCCCTGGTTGTTCTGAAACAGCTATGAATTGGTTTCTTTCTCATGCCTTCTAATAATCAGTCTAGAGATTTTTCTGAGAAAGTTTTGGGTCTGATTTTTTTAACAAATTTGGACAAACAGCTCCTGTTTTTAATTTAATTTTCATGTATTTTCCAAACAAAATTAGTAGAGGTTATAAAAATTTTGAAGAAAACATTTGCCTCAAATACAGTTTATTGCTGTTTACACATAAGATTGACTTTTTCAACCCATGATTTTATGTCTCAGTTGCATTTTTGAAGAACACAAAAAGCAACATATTATTCTTAGGATGTGTTGCTTAAAAATAATTATTAAATACTAGAGATTCAGTGCATGAAATTCGTACATAGGGGTAGGGGAGTGTCCCTCAGCCCAGCCTGCACCCTCTCTATATAATAAAGAAGTAAAATTTGCATATTACCTCTTTATTATATAGGATTAGCCACAATATGTCTTCTTTCCCTATACACTTAGGTTGACTGTCTTAATCACAGTCATAGCTTCAAGGATGCTATGGGACTACTTGAGGGATCCTGCTCACAATCCAGGACTGTTGGCTCCTAACCACTCGCCTGCCTGCCTGCCTGATTGCCCCTAACTGCTTTTGTCTGCCAACCTGATCATCTCCTAACCACTACCCTGCCAGATTAATTGATGCCTAACTGCTCCCCTGCCAGCCCAATTGCCCCTAACAGCCCTCCCCTGCCAGCCTGCTCACCCATAACTGTCCTCCCTTGCAGGCCTGATCGCCCTTAACTGCCCTCCTTTGCTGGCCTGGTCACCCCTAACTGCCCTCCCCTGCTGACCTGGTCCACCCAAACTGCCCTCCCCTGCAGGCCTGGTTGCCCCTAACTGCCCTCCCGGCTGGCCTGGTCACCACCAACTGTCCTCCCCTGCAGGCCTGGTTGTCCCCAGCTGCCCTCCCCTACAGGCCTAGGTCCCCCAAAACTGCCCTCCCCTGCAGGCCTGATCGCCCCCAATTGCCCTCCCTTACAAGCCTGATCCCTTCCAATTGCCCTCCCATGCTGGCCTGACCACTCACAACTGGCCTCCCCTGCCAGCCATCTTGTGGCAGCCATCTTTGACCATGTGGGGGAAGCCATCTTGTGTGTTGGAATGATAGTAAATTTGCATATTACCTCTTTATTATATAGGATTAGCCACAATATGTCTTCTTTCCCTATACACTTAGGTTGACTGTCTTAATCACAGTCATAACTTCAAGGATGCAAGTTCCAAAAGTTTGTCTCATCCACATTGTTTTTCATGACCTTCAAATATACATATTTCAGATGCATTTCCTCTGTTACATTACCATATTTCCAAATGCATCAAAATACTATCCAAGCAAATGCCTATATATTTACTTTCCAACCACTCACAGGAAAGATGTGATGAAATCCTGATAAATATAATTTGTAATATGTTATTTTCCATGTTAGAATTATGTTTGAGCAGTTATCAAAAATATAGAACTGCAGAGAGGAACCAAGATGGCGGCATAGGTAAACACCTATCTTGCTGCCCCACACAACAATTTCAAAACTACAACTTAACAACAGGACATCATTCAGAATCACCGGAAAGCTGGCCGAGTGAAAATTCCACAAATAAAAGTAAAGATTAAAAAAAATAAAAAAATTTAAAAAAAAATAAAGATAGGACACTGTGACTCAGAGGAGCAGTGGAGGGCAGAGTTGAGGATACGTGCGGGGTCAGAAGTTTGGAGCCATGCGCACGTGAGCGGATAGGGCGAGCGGCTGCAAATCCGGCTGGTTTTCTCGAACGGGAGGGAGACAAAGGCGTCCCACTGAACTGATTCCCTAGTTCCAGGTGAGGTCCGGGGAACCCACATTCATACGGGGTGAAACTGGACAGTAAGAAGGAAGCATACTGAAACTCGGGCGCTGCAGAGGTCTGCGAGCTTGTGGAGAAGGCGTGAAAACTTGGGAACAGCAGAAGGGCATGAGCATGCAGAGAGGACTTGTGACTTGCTCTCTCGTTCGGGAAACCACCAGACTGCATTGTTTTATAACCCTGGGTGAGACTTTGGGTGTGCAGAGTCATTTGGGGAGAGGCTGAAAAAAAAGGATGTTGAGGGTAGAAAACCCTCAATCAGATTAAAGGAGAAACAGGAGGCAGCAAAAGTAGAAGAGAGCCATGAAGGCTAAAAAAATTTTTAAAAATTTAAAAACCTGAGTAAAGAGTATTAGATTTGATGTGATATGTCTCACTCGGTGTAGCTCACAAAGTTTAGAATGCCTGAAGTGCTTTTTTATTTTTTTGGTTGTTACTGATATGAGACAAAACATGTAGAATAGCATTGAATCATGGACTTCTTACAGACTTTCTAAGAAATTAAATTTTAGCCCTCAGGAAATAGGGAAAGAAGCAATTTAAGTAGGACAGTGACAGAATCAGATTTGTATTTAGTAAAAAGGCCTTGACAGAATTGTGGAGGATTGACAGGGCAGTGGACAGACTAGAGGGCGAAGACCAGCAGCCTGTCATCATAATTTGCACTAGAGATAGTATGACTATAAGACAGTCTCAGAGCAATTGGAGAGAGTCAGTTGGAGATAGGAAGACTTACATTTGAGAAGGAGAAAAAAAAATAGAGAGTGATTCCCCCAAAAATTGCCTTGGGCAACTGGATGAGTGACAGTGTTATTAAATAAGATAGAAAATATATTAGGTTTAAGTGAAAAAAGTGATGATTTATAGTTCGGACAAAATGAATTCAAGTTGACTATGGGGTATCCAATGGATAATATTCAGTAGTCATAGGAAATATGGGAGTAAAGCCTAGGAAATGGGTCTGAAATATGTATATTTGAAAGTCATTAATATATTAGTGGTTCTTGTAGAAACCACTAGAAATACAATGTAGGTGAAACAAACTTGGAATTTGCATCCTTGAAGCTATAACTTTAAGACTGTCATCCCTGCCAAAGCTGGTTTGGCTCAGTGGATAGAGTGCCTGCGGACTGAAAGGTCCCAGGTTCGATTCCGGTCAAGGGCATGTACTGTGGCTGCGGGCACATCCCCAGCAGGGGATGTGCAAGAGACAGCTGATGGATGTTTCTCTCTCATCGATGTTTCTGACTTTCTATTCCTCTCTCTTCCTCTCTGTGAAAAATCAATAAAAAATATATAAAAAAAAAAAAAAAGACTGTCATCCCAAGTGTATAGAGAAAGAAGAGAGATTGTGGACTGAAATTTAAGAAATGCAGATTGATAAAAGGAGAACAATAAAGTAATAAAACTCCTCTTGGATTCAGATTGTAGTCAGTATAAAACAATATACTACAGTTAGAATTATTTGCTGTAAATATTATATTATTGATTTTGAGAGAGAGGGTGAATAAGGATAGAGAGACAGAAACATCAATGAAAGAGGAACATTCCCCCTACTGGAGATCGAGTCTGCAATCCAGGTGTATACCATGGCCAGGAATCAAAGCAGTGACCTCTGGTTCATGGGTTGACACTCAACCACTGAACCATACTGGCTGGGCCAGAGTTACTTTTTAAATATTTTATCCTACTGCGTGTGCATTAGCCAGGTACTTGACAAATATTTTTTATATTTTTTTATTGATTTCAGAGAGGAAGAAGAGGGAGAGATTGAAACATCAATGATAAGAATCATTGATCAGCTGCCTCATGCATGCCCCTTACTGGGGACTGAGCCTGCAACCGAGGCATGTGCCCTGGACCAGAATTGAACCTGGGACCCTTCAGTCCCCAGGCCTATACTCTATCCACTGAGCCAAACCACCTAGGGCACTTGACAAGTATTTGATCAAAGCACTTAATATGCCACTGGCACTGTGTACACTTCATGACTTACAGTATTTTTGTTGTTGTTAATCCTCACCAAGAAAATTTTTCCATTGATTTTTAGGGAGAGTGGAAGAGAGAGGGAAAGACAGAGAGAAACATCAATGTGAGAAAAACACATCAACTGGTTGCCTCCTGCACAAACCCTGACCAGGGCCCAGACCAAGATATGGGCCCTTCACCAGAACTGAGCTCGGGACCCTGTGGTCTCCAGGCCAGTGTTCTATCCCTGACCAGACTGGCTAGTGCCCTGATATACAGTGTAAATGTAAAAGCATGCTAACCAATACGTAAAGCCATGCAGGAGGAGGCAACTATGGCATCTCATCACAGTTTATTTTATAAATTATGCCCATACACTGCTGGTTGGAGAAAATCAAGAAGGCTTCAGAAGCTCAGACAAGAGGCAAGTTAGAAAGATCAGATTACCTGGCTCACTGCCTGGTTCGAAGACCTTATTTTATTATTTTTTTTAATTCTTTAAGAAACCCTTAATCTAGAAGTTAAAGCAAAATACCTTTCTTGTTCAAAACATTTAGAGTGTACTGTATGTGAGATGTTTCTTCATGTACTATTAACTCGTTCAGTCCTCACAAAGATCCTTTGGGACAAGTACCACCATTATCTCTAATTTGCAGAAAGGAAAATGGAAACTGTCCTGGAAATGGAGATAACATCCCTGATGATGTAGAAATTAAGTTTCTATTACCTTATTTCCATGCATGAGACATAATCATGGTCTCGATGTTTCCTCGGCTTGGGCTTAGGACCAAATTCTCTATTAAAATACCAACACATCCAAGTCATGCTTTTTTCATTTTTTGAATCCTTCGCACATAATTGCCTGATGCACAGTAAATGCTAATGGCTACCGGGGGAACATATAAACATAGGCATCCTGAGCAGGATCCAGCTATTCAGAATGCAGCAAGTAACCAGATGGCTCCGTCAGGGACAGATCTCATAAGTCAGGTTTGAATAGAACATGCTGACTAGATATATGGATGAAAATCAACATTAATTGAGCAATTATCTTGTGCTACACATTCTGTTAAGTAGCTTAGAGAAAACTCTCACCTAAGATTTAGAAGGGAAAGTATAACCAATACTAATTTGTGAGTGAAGAACTGATGGTTGAAATTGATTATATAACTTTTTCAATGTTAGAGATGTTCTCATGGGTACAAAGCTCATTCTTTTTCCACTGCACGTTGACATACTGCCAAATAGAACACATTCTATTGGTAGCAGATGACTATTAGGAGTTCAAATCCATTGATAACAAATAGAAGATGCATTATTTGACTTTCCTGATTTAAAAAGTGCTCTCTTCGTAATTATCACTGTACATGCTGTCAGCAGGACACCTCTGCTCTTTCCACATGAGAGATAAAGTCATGTGTCCACAGTTTATGTAAAACACTATTGGGTGGTGATTATGATTTAGGATGGGTAAATGGATGGATAGATGGATAGGGAGGGAAGGAGGGAGATAAGTAATCCTAAACAGTTATTCGTAGAAAATAAACTTATCATTCATAATGTATGTATATACACACACTACAGTAGGTCCTCGGGTTACGTTGGAGATCCATTCCTGTGGCACAAGGTAATGCAATTTTCGCTGTAAGTCGGAACTCACCTATATAAGCACCTACGTCGCTCACATGGAGCACATACACAGCAGTAATGAAGTGACACAGTAACAAAAATTTAAAGATAACAATTCCTGACCTTTACTTGTAATAAAAAACATAAAGTACATATGTACATATGTCAAAATAACAGAACTTTTTAAATATATAAATAAACGAGAGATGGCGACGCAACCATGAAATGACGTACTTTCACACACACACACACACACACACACACACACATTTAAGATGAAGAGAGAGGCAGCAGCAGAGATCTGCTTACCTTGCCTATCACTGAAAGGAAAGTTGTGCCTATTTCTAATTTAGCAATACTGCAAAAGAATAATTCAGTCATGTGCAAATACTGCAAACATATTGCTAGGATCAGTCAGCCCTGAGGTGATTTCTAAGAAAGTGCTGATCATGTAAGTTAATAATGCTTGGGGAAAGCTTTAACTTATGTATTCAATTTATTTTCAAGTTAAAAGTATCTGCCCAAATGATCTGGATGTCAAAACCCAGCATATAGAGTAAATGCCGTTTTAGTGATGGTGAGGGTAGCATCAATTTTGACCTTCTTATGTGCACCATAGTATTCTAATATCTATGTCATCAGTTCAGGACTGAAAAAAGCAAGTTTCCAACTTAGTCAGGGCTAACTCTAATGTAAGCCAAGGATGGTAGAAGTCACAATTGCTCAGTAACACTTCTGTAGGTTTTCATTCCAATTATCCAACACCAGAGATACCAATCAGGTTAGGAAAAGGAATTTCTCAGATAACTTCAATTAATACATACCTTACATTTTTCTAAATGAGACACATTACATGAAATTTTTAGAAACACATCACAACAGGACACACAACACATCCTGAGGGGCATAATGTCAGGCTTAAAAGATAAAACAAAAAATGAACTACTGATTGACTATAAAGGAAGGTCATGAACATAGATCAGTCTCATTATTTATCTACTTTGAAGAATAAGGATAATTCTTGGGAGAAGAAAATCTCTGGGCAGAATTCTGAAAGGTTTGACTAGGTGAATTGATAGATATTTTATCTCTAACTTCTTAGATTTTGTGGCAAATATATAATTAAAATTATGCGTAATTACATAATGTACGGTATAATTCAAATAATGTATAATTACAATTTCATGTGTATAATTACAATCATGTATAATTACCTAATTAAAATAACACTCATTTCTGAGACACACATCAATGCGACTATATCAAATGCTATTTTCTTTTATGGGAAAAGAGAAATGTATTTTAATTATATTAAGATTACTTTCCAGCCCTAACCAGTTTGGCTCAGTGGATAGAGCATCAGCCTGCAGACTGAAAGGTCCCAGGTTTGATTCTGGTCAAAGGCATGTACCTTGGTTGTGGGCACATCCCCAGTAGGGAGTGTGCAAAAGGCAGCTGATTGATGTTTCTCTCTCATCGATGTTTCTAACTCTCTATTCCTCTCCCTTCCTCTCTGTAAAAAAAAAAAAAAAAGAAAAAGAAAAAGAAAAAAAGAAAAAAAAATCGAGAAAATGCATATTGATTTTTTTTAAATTTAAAGATTTCTTTCCAGTCATTATTTGTTGAATTAGCAATAGGAATTGAAAGTTTAGATGTATAGTTGGGGAGTAGGGTGAATGTGTCCAAAAATTAAGCAAACTTCCTCCTTTCGTGGAATTAAAATGTAATATTTTCCTTAATATATCCTAACCCTAATCCTAAATGTTTTCCTGACAATGTTTCAATATTTTCATGGTATATTTACAGAAAATATTAAAGACAAATACTCACCATATGTACTTTTTATTAAATTCCATAAGTAGTAGAAATATCACTGCTTTACATCTCTCACTTTCTATGTATATCTTGCTTACTTCCACAAATATGATTCAAATTATTGTTATATTTTATGGCTCACGGCTATCTGATCCTAGCAATATGTTTGAAAGAAAAAGAAAAATGTCTGTTAATAATTTCTGCCTTTCAGGATTTTGGACAAAATAGGTGGCCTTGTTGCCTATACCTTGCTACCTAGGCCTACACAGCCAACACAACCCATCTTATTATCGTGTGTAAGAATCTTCCAGTTTCAATATGTTACTGTAGGAAACCAGTCATTACCTCACCAATATAGATGTAAATAGATCAAACAAGAAACCTGGTCAAACCTTAATGGATCTGTTTACTCACCACTTAGGTGAGACATTAGTAGCTAAAGCAGATGCCATCTTAATTCTTGCTGGTTGATTTCATTGTTGGAATTTCCTGACCTAAAGGACATAGATGTATCACTTAGCCCTAATAAAAGGGGATAGCAAAGCCAGAGCTGGTGGTGTCCTCCCCCTAGAGATGGACTCCCGCCTGGCCCCCATTATTCCCAAAATTGATGCTTTTCCAGTCTCTCTTCATTTGTGTGCGGCCTTCTCCAGATCCTGAACCCTGACATGGGAACCCTGGACACACGGGACGTGAAAAGGATTTCAACATGTTACTATGTAATTCCAGAAGGTAACAATGTTAAAAAGCTTTCAACTGGCCCTAACTGGTTTGACTCAGTGGATGGAGTGGCGGCCTGTGGACTGAAGGGTCCCATGTTCGATTCCGGTCAAGGGCATGTACCTTGGTTGCAGGCACATCCCCAGTAGGGAGTGTGCAGGAGGCAACTGATCGATGTGTCTCTCTCATCAATGTTTCTAACACTCTATCTCTCTCCCTCTCCTTCTCCCTTCCTCTCTGTAAAAAATCAATAAAAATTTTTTTTTTTAAAAAAGCTTTCACCTGGGTCTTGGTAAAGTTTTCACCCCTCAAAATGTCTTTACATGTGCAACAAAAGACATGTATGTTTGTCATTGAATTGTCTAATAGGAAATAGTTTCAAATGTCCATGTAAAGAGGAGTACGTAAATAAGTACTTTAAAAAGTGGAACACTATGAAGCATGGATAATAAATCAATTTAAATTAAAACATGGTGTAATTACAAAATAAATATTGAGTGGAAGATGCTAGAAATAAGATATGTGGTATGACTCCATTTTCACAACGTTCAAGTAGGCAAAACATATTTATGGTAATAAATCAGAATAGTGGTTACCTTGGGAGAGAAGAGAACCAGGAAAAAATTGGGTGGTAGTATGGGATGACTTGGCTTTCTGGGGTGCTAATTATAAGACTTTTAATTTAAAACTCCTAGGTTTTTAGAGGTGTGTTCACTTTGTGATAAACCCCTGAACAGTATACTATGATGTATAAGTTCCTTAGGAGTTGAATTATACTTCAATAAAGAGTTAAAAGTGCCCCCAAAAAATTAAAACCCACTAGGTAGAAACCAAGAATCAAAGTTAAATGTCTATGGTTAAATATTCATATTCAGGAAAAAGGTCAAATTCTTATTTTATGTTATAAGAAAGGAAAGGTATAATTTGGGTTTAAAAATTGCTGATTTTAAAAAATGGTAAAATGCATTTTCTTATGTACTTTATCAGTCTGGATGTAGAATGCTCTAAAAGAGTATTATGGCCCCTCCACCCCCCACCAACCCTTCACCACACTATTGCCTGTGTCCATGGGTTATGCATACATAGCCTATGTAATAAAAGGCTAATATGCAAATAGACCAAAAGGCAGAATGACCAGTCACTATGAAATTCACTAGCCACCAGGAGGCAGATGCTCAATGCAGGAGCTGCCCCCTGGTGGTCAGTACTCACACAGCTGGCAAACGCAGTGGCGGTGGTGGGAGCCTCTCCCACCTCCACAGCAGCACTAAAAATGTCCTACTGTGGCTTGCCATCAGCCAGACATCCCACAAGGGCTCCCAGACTGTGAGAGGGCTGAGATTGGGCTGAGGAACCCCCCACCACCACCACCCAAGTGCATGAATTTCATGCACTGGACCTTTAGTGTGCATATAAATTCTTTGGTTAATCTCTCCCACACATACCCACCCCATCTCCACTATTTTGTTACCGTTCATTAAAGATATTCCATGTTTTTCATATTATGGCAATTGTGGAATCTAACTGGGATTGGTTCTCAAATTTAATATAAATGTAAGAATACAAGTATTTAACATATTCTCTGTTTCAGTGGTGGTTTTCAGAGGGGCTGTATCATATTTCCAGGGAGTCAATTTTTTATTTTGCTGCCACTGAACAAAGGGAGGGAGGGAGGAATTAAGTCGAAACCCAGCCTGAACTCACCAACCCTGTGCCTTCAGCCCTCAACCAGAGGGCTTACCATCTGCTAATATGAACAAAGACAGCCTGAAGCTCGGCTTTGCCCTTGTCCATTTCTTCTCTTTGATTGGGCAGAGAAGTACTTAAAGCTCAGTGGTAGTTCTACCATTCACATGGCGAACTGTATTTTCCACCACTCTTTCTGCAATGATTCTCAACGTGATGCAATCTTCAGAATCTGAACTAACCGCCTGGTCGCGTATAGGCTCTGATGTTAGAATTACACCATCCTCTCATGGCCTCATTTAAAATCCTAGCTAGCCCTAGCTGGTTTGACTCAATGGATAGAGCGTCAGCCTGCATATTGAAGGGTCCCACGTTTGATTCCTGGCAAGAGCACATGCCTATGTTGTGGGCTCGATCCCCAGTGGAGGGCGTGCAGAAGGCAGCCGATCAATGATTCTCTCTCATCATTGATGTTTCTCTCTCTCCCTCTCCCTTCCTCTCTAAAATCAATAAAATATGTTTTTAAAAATTCTAGCTAAATTTGAGTAACTCTGTATCTTCCCTGTTGTTAAAACAAAGGAAAGTGATTCTCCACTGAAATGCCAATACTTCTAAACATTTTAAGTCTCATTCCTTTCACTTCTTGCATGGACCTCCATCTTTTTATTAACTTCATTTGACTATATCTTCAACCTCTTACTGGATTCTTACCCATTACATTCAAACATGCCTGAGAAATATATAAAGACATACTGGACACTCGGTGCATGAAATTCATGTACAGGGTTGGGTGGGTTGTCCCTCAACCCAGCCTGTACCTTCTCCAATCTGAGACCCCTTGAGGGATGTCTAACTGCCCGTTTAGGCCCAATCCTGATGGGATCGGGCCTAAACAGGCAATCGGACATCCTTCTCACAATCCAGGTCTGCTGACTCTCAACTGCTCATCTGCCTGCCAGCCTGATCACCCCCTAACCACTCCCCTGCCAGCCTGATTAATATCTAACTGCTCCCCCTGCCAGCCTATTTGTCCCCAACTTCCCTCCTCTGATACCCTAGTCACCCCTAACTGCTCTCCCCTACAGGGTTGATTGTCCCAAACTGCCCTCCCTTGCAGGCCTGGTCCCTCCCAACTGCCCTCCTCTGCTGGCCATCTTGTGGTGGCCATCTTGTGTCCACATGGGGGCAGGATCTTTGACCACATGGGGGCAGCCATCTTGTGTGTTGGAGTGATGGTCAATCTGCATATTACTCTTTTATTAGATAGGATAGAGGTCTGGTGCATGGGTGGTGGTCAGCTGGTTTGCCCTGAAGGGTGTCCCCAGATCAGGGTTGGGGTTCCCTTGGGGTGTTGACAGCCTGAGTGAGAGGTCTATGGTGGTTTGCAGGCCAGCCACACCCCCTAGCAACCCAAGTGGAGGTCCTGGTATCTTGGATTAATTTATGTTCTACATTTGAAATTTTGTTGCCTGGAGCAGAGCCAAGCCTTCTGCTCGCTCCATGGTGCCAGCCGTTTCTGTTAGGACATTTACCTTCAATAATTGAAACACTGAAGCCTGGAGTGAAGGCCTAGGCCAGCCAAAGCTGCAGAAGCTTGGCTTCTTCCATCTCCTGGGTAACCGTAGCCTCTGCTCTCTCCAGCTCCATGGCTGCCACCATTTCTGTTGGTATGTATCTTCTATAATTGTAACTTTGTAGCATTGAGTGGAGGCCTAGGCTGGTAAGGGCAGGCAGAAAGTATGGCTTCCTCTATTGCTGTGGAAACCCACGCCTCTCTCCTGCTCTCAGTGGCCACAGCAATCTTGAGTGGGGTTTATTTGCTCCTGATTGGCTTATGGGCATGGCTTGTGGGCATGGCTTGATCAGAGGCATGGTCAATTTGCATATTACTCTTTTTTTTAATACTATTGCCTTTGTTTTGTTTTTTTACAGATAGTCTTTTTTTTTAATATATTTTATTGATTTTTTTTACAGAGAGGAAAGGAGAGGGATAGAGAGTCCGAAACATTGATGTGAAACATCGATCAGCTGCCTCCTGCACATACCCCGCTGGGAATGTGCCAGTAACCAAGGTACATGCCCTTGACCGGAATCAAACCCAGGACACTTCAGTCTGAAGCCGACGCTCTATCCACCGAGCCAAATCAGTTTTGGCTGCATATTACTCTTTTATTAGATAGGACTTCAGGCCTGGTGCATGAAATTTGTGACTGGTGGTTGGGGAGGAGGTGTCACTCAGCCCAGCCTGAGTCCTCTTACGATCGGGATTCCTCAGGGGATGCAGCAGTGCACCAAGCAGCAGGTGGCCAGGGAAGAGCCAGAACCAGGGCCAGGTGTCACGCCATTTGGGCTCATCCTGGCCCACTGCGCCTGCTGCCACCTCGTAGAGAGAGGATCCCGCCACCACAGTGGTGCTCGCCAGCAATGAGCCTGGCTTCTGGCTGAGCGTCACTACCCCTGTGGGAGCACACTGACCACCAGGGGACAGCTCCTGCCTTAAAGTATCTGCTCCCTGGTGGTCAGTGCACTTCACAGCAGCTGGTCAACCAGTCATTCCATCATAATGGTCACTTAGGCTTTTATAGATATTAATGAAGCACAGACAATCTTTTTCTGTCCCGTACTTCTTTTCATCCTGTGCTCAAAATTTTTTCCCATTTTCACTTTTCTTCACAGTAAAGTTTCTTAAAACCTACATTACAATTTATTAAAATGTGGCTTCACTCTCAGAATTTTACTCATAGATGTTTGCTAAGTCAGTAATTGACTTCCATGTTGTCAAAACAAGCAAAACAACATTCTTTTAATCCCCATCTAATTAAAGATCCATTCATATCTACCCATGAGAGAAATCCCTGTTTTTCTCTCGGTTTTAATAGTACCAGAACCAGCCACATAATTTATGGAGCCCAGTACAAAAGTACAATGTGGAGTGGCTTGTTCATAAATTATTAAAATTTTCAAAAAGGTGATAGCAAAGCATTAAACCCAAGGTGAGAGGCCCTGTGTGACTGCACAGATCACATGCCCATGAAGCCAGCCTTAGATGACATTAGATCCTCATATTTCACCAAACACATGTCAGTCTAAAGCCACAGTAAGCCTCTTCTAGGTTACTTTTAAATTACTGAGATATTTATGACTAGAATCTAGACTTCCTCTCCATAGTAACGTCACCATTTCTTGTGTTTTATTTTAATAACTTTGTGCTACTCCAAAATTTATAACACTTGTGTGGATTTTCCTTTATTTTAAGCCCACATAACCTTTCATCTATTTGCTGAATCTTTTATCACTGAATAATTTTAAAAACAAGATAAGAAGGAATAAATGACTATGTTGTGAACTGCTTGTGAGAAGTTCAAACGGCAGGTAACTGCACTAGGACTATAGAACCTAGGAGCAACCTACACTTTACAGGCCGTAAGAAGCTGGACTCTGAGTCATGCAGCCTCACGGCAATGATTTCTGCCAACAATTGGAATGAGATTTGAAGTGAATGCTTCCTCAAAGCTTCTCAAGAACTCAGCCCAGTCAATATCTTGATTTCAACCTTGAAATACCCTAAGCAGAGGACCCAGCTTAGATATGCACAGCTTTTTGGTCAAGTAAATTATGAGACAACTAATGTGGGTTGATCTAAAACACTACACAGCAATAGAAATCTAACATATTTATGTATGCCTATAAACAAATTTATTTAATATAAACTGTTAATACAGATTGTCTGTGATGATTACTTTTGTGTGTCAACTTGACTAGGTCTTGGAATGCCCGGATATTTGATCAAACATTATCCTGTGTATTTATGTGAGATAAACATTTAAATTGATAAAATTAGTAAAGCAGATTGCCCCTCAATGTGAATGGGCCTCATCCAGTCAACTAAAGACCTGAATGGAATAAAACCTTCCTCTGAGCAGGAAGGTTTCTAGTTTTGGCTCTCTAATCTAAATAGATTAAAGTATGCTAATGATTCTCTTTCCACTAATATAGAGAACTGATAGTCCATGGGGTAATCTGGCAAAGAGATAGACAAAGTACCACCACCAGATACTCTTAACTACTTATATGAAGCAAGGAGCTGGGAGACTGTGTATTTTTTACAATTTCACAAATGGGATGAGACTGTCTAGTTGTTTGTAATGTAACTGAACAAAGTACTAGAAAAAAACAGTTGAGCTCAGAAATTTCAATTCCAGTTTATATGCTGTGTCAAAGGCCTGAAGACTTCTATGTGTGCCCTGAAGGAAACCCTTATCTTCTGTAACAGTAAGGCTGAGATTGCTAAAAATCAAACTCATAATCTCATCCTACTTGTGGCTGATACAAAATGTTACTTGAATTCCCAGTTTGTCAGCCTGTCTACTGTTTAACTGAGTATACTGATTGGTAAGGAATGGGGTCCTGAAAGCTGGGGTGCGTACATGTGGGAAGACATTGATGAAGCTGGGGACGTTGAGCCTCTAATTTTGATGAAATCTCTTTGACAGTGAAAACAGCTCCCTACCTCTTCTGAGGGGCTGAACCCTGCATTGACCAAGGAAACTGGAATAGCTTCCCTTGAAGTAGTTGCCACACAAGATAATGCTGGTTCTTTTCAGGACCCTCCACACCACCCCTCTTTGCTTCTAGATCGAAAACGACCCCATAATCCCCTAAAGATGAGGTATAAATGTGACCCATGAGAAGGTGCTCCACATTCCAAAAGAACCACTCAAGTTTTATAACTTATTCAGAAAGAAATTTGGGGAACATACATGGGGATGGCTTTTAAATATCTGGAATATGAAAGGAACACAAAATTGACTCAGACCAGATTTATGGGTGGGCTCAGCACTCAGAGATTCTGTGCTAATGTTGCAGTTCAGGGAGATGAAAAACATTCAGACTGGTCGGTTGCTTGGTTGGCTAAAACAGGAATCAAAAGGTGGCCCACAGTTAGTGAGTTGGAAATTCCAGACCTGCCTTGATTTAAAGTAGAAGAAGAGATTAAAAAATCTTCAGGCAAATGGAATGTGAGAGTGGATTTGTCATTTGAGATCATCTACTCACTCACAATTGAGGAGTCCAGAGACATACCTTTACGATGAGAAATGAATTTGTGAGGAAGGGGTCTCATCATGCTTGAAGAGCTCAGCAATCTCTCTTCTCTGTCATCCAGGCCCGACAGTGGGAAATGGAGTCACTAACTGGAAAAGTGGAATGTAATGGGAGTAATTGCATCCCAGGGGGCAGAGGCCACGTGGCAGCACTCCACTGCCAAAGCCAACGTGGGCATAGTTACTCTAATGCGCAGAGTAAAAGCAAAGAGCACAATAGTCTGACTCACACAGACCTACTAATAGTTGATCATGCTGTTCCTAGAAGTGAAATAGTTAGGAACCCTATTAAATTTTTGCTTGATCTGAATAAGCAGGAACGTTCTAGGTCAAGTGAACAAAAGTCATGATCCCTTAATGACTAAATGTGAGCCAGTTTACTGTCAGTCCTAGGACCCCTTGAATGAAGGGGAGACCAGGTTCCCTTGACAGAAGGATTCCAATACCCCACGAAAAATTTAGGCTGTTAATCTTTCTCCTAGCTTTCTTCAAAAGGCATATTGTCTTCCACCAGAGTAACTGTGCATTAGAGAAAAGGAAGTAATAAAAAATTTTGAGGACTTCTGGACACTGGCTTTGAACTAATACTAATTCCAGAAGACCCAAAATGTCCCTAGGGTTCAGTCAGAATAGGGTCTGTGGAAGTCAAATGACCAATAGAGTTTTAACTCAGGTCTATTTTACAGTGGGTAGGTCCAGTGGGTCTCAAAACCCATTTTGTGGTTATTATGCTGTTATTGGATGCATACTTGGAATAAACATAGTAACTGGTAGAATTCCCACATAGATACCCTGATCTGTAAAGTGAGGGCTATTATCATGGCAAAAGCCAAATGGAAGCCTGTAGAAGGCCGGCCCCCAAGAGAAGGCACCTGAGCATTCTTTAAATCAATGTCAACTGAATCCGAGACACCATGCAGAGCCACGTCTTGGAAACGCATCCACCAAAAATGCTGGATGTGTTATCAGTACTGACTTTTAACTTGTTTCAGGTGTCCGGGGGAAGGCCCTTGAAATGTAGATTCAGCCAAACCCCAGGAATGAGGGAATGAGTGGGGCCTGGGCCCACTTAAGCTCCTTTGATTTTAAGTCTTTTCATTTGAAACCCCTATTTTAGTATAAATAAACATGCTGCATTTGGGTTGGAACTCTCTGTCTCTCCATCAGAGAGCAGAGATTCCACCCAGCCCCAGCTTTATTTCTACTTCCGTGTCATCTATTCTTTTCTATTATTTCTCAATCCCCAGCTCTTCTACTCAAAAACTGGACCCTAATCTTCTCTCCACGCTGGACGTGGGAAGGAGAGAAAACCCGCCCCGCCAACAGAAGCCAATACTAGTAAAGCTTCCTTTAGCTAGGCAAATAGTAACTAAGGCAATATCACAGTCCTGAAAAGATTGCTGTTATTTGTGCCACCATCAAGAAATTGAAGGCTGGCCGAAACTGGTTTGGCTCAGTGGATAGAGCGTCGGCCTGCGGACTGAAGGGTCCCGGGTTTGATTCCGGTCCAGGGCATGTACCGTGGCTGCTGGCTCATCCCCAGCAGGGGGTGTGCAAGAGGCAGCTGATCGATGTTTCTCTCTCGTCAATGTTTCTGACTTTCTATCCCTCTCCCTTCCTCTCTGTGAAAAATCAATAAAATATATTTTTTAATTTTTTTAAATTAAAAAAAAAAAACAAATTGAAGGCTGTAGTTGTGATTCCACCACATCCCCATTCAGTTCACCTACTTGGCTTGTGCAGAAGACAGATGGTTCTTAGGAAATTAAAGTAGGTTACCGTAGGTTTGACCAGGTGGTAACTCCAATTACCACTACTGTACCAATATGGTTTCATTACTTAAGCAAATGTGCACACCCCCTGGTAGCCAGATCATAGATATAAATAATAAAAATGGCTGATGCTGCCCGGGCCTGGTGGCTCTCAGTTGGTTGTAGCATCATCCCATATCCAAAAAGTTCAGGTCTTGATTCCCAGTCAGAACACATGCCTAGATTGTGGGTTCGATCCTCATTGGGGGCATGTAGGGGAGGCAACCAATAGGTTTCTCTATCACATAAATACTTCTCTCTTCTCCCTTTCGCTCTAAAATTAATTTTAAAAATCCTTGGGTGAGCCGAGACCGGTTTGGCTCAGTGGATAGAGCGTTGGACTGCGGACTGAAGGGTCCCGGGTTCGATTCCGGCAAGGGCATGTACCGTGGCTGTGGGCACATCCCCAGTAGGGGACGTGCAAGAGGCAGCTGATGGATGTCTCTCTCTCATCGATGTTTCTGACTTTCTATCCCTCTCCCTTCTGCTCTGTAAAAAAATCAATAAAATATATTTTTTAAAAAAATCCTTGGATGAGGATAAAAAAAAAAAAGGTTATTGCTTGGTGTACACAACCTTGTATACCACACTACAGTTTTACTTAGGTTTCAGAATGGTGTATTACAATAAATGACTTTTTTTTTTTTTTGCAACTGAATTAGGGAGAAGAGGAAACTCTCTTATATTTTAGATAAAGCCTTCCACTCCAATATTATTGAGGACTTTTTAAGTATATTTATTCCTTTGTGTTGATGATAAAATTATTTCTACTTTGTAAATATATATGTATATTGCTATATTTCTCCATCTAATGACTTAAAGTAAAACAGTCTTTGCAAAAGACTTTAAAATATAGCTCTATGTATATGAGCCTTGTATGTGTTACGAACACTACATTATTTACGGTGTTCTATTTTGCTGATTTTGCCCTTAGACCCAGAATAGTTCCTGACTTTGCTGTTTATGCAATGTTCTATTTAAAGAACTACTTCACTCTGAGATTTTTAGAAATCATCTCTTTTTTTTATCACCACTTCCATAAAATGACTGATTAAAATTAGTCATTGCTGTAAGTAGCATTAGTATTTGGAATAGTCCAGCATACATCAAAATAAAAGTTTAGAGAATAATTACCAAACTCAGATTATTGGTTTCCTATTGATTATTCATAAGACAAAGAAGAACAATTATAGCCAGAAGTGCTTCACTAGTCTTTCCATTTATATTTGCATACCTAAAACTGTCTCCTACTTCAGAGTTGGGAAATAATAATACTCTATGTTCCTGCACCTAGCACTCCTGCACACTTGATAAGCAAATACCAATACAAAATTACAGGTATTATGAAGCAGGTATTCCTTTTCTTGACTATTACTATAATCCTGCTTGTTATATAAATATTACCTTATTGTTTAAGATCTCTTCTATTTCATAACTTAAGCAACTCACATAGTTCATTTCATACCACATTTATTTCAAACAATTCTAATATTCTGCACATCTCCTAACAACTTTGTAATAATGTCCTACATTGCTATTCAACTCAGATATTTTTACAATATAGGACTTGGGAAATACAAGCACGGAGGGTTGCTTGGCCGGCATAGCTTTAGTGGTTGAGCATCGACCTATGAGCCAGGAAGTCATGGATCAATTCCCAGTCAAGCCATGTGCCTGGGCTGTTGGGCTCGATCCCCAGTGTAGGGCATGCAGGAGGCAGCCCATCAATGATTCTCTATCATCATTGATGTTTCCAGCTCTCCCTCTTGGATATCAGTAAAAATATATATTTCTTAAAAGCATGGAGGTTTGATCTTAAGTGGGACATATAGTATTGCTTATATGTTAAGAAAATTTCTAACTGAAAATTATTTTGTTCCATTGCAGTTAATTAATATACTGGTTACATTCTGGAATGATATAAAATACTATTGATTATGACAGAGGGACATACCATATTCCTCACTTATCCTTCTAGCTGCAAAAGTGTGACTATATAAACATTAGCATTCAAAAAGATGCATTATGTTCATTTGCAAACAAAGTAAGTGTCCTTGACATAATATATTCTGCACTATTGTTTAACTCACTTGCTAACTTATCAGATAAATGGGAATGTAAGTACCAAATATTTAAAACAACTTTGTACAAGTTGCATTGAGTATATATAAAATACCAAGCTCATGCAATAAAGAATAAACATGTACTTCAAAGAGATGAAGGAAAATATGTGAAACAAAAGTTGCATCTGCCAAGTAATCTATATTTTGTAGTCAGTTGTCAAATGTAATTAATTTGTGAGTGCAAGGGACAGCCAGTACACAGTAGCCTCCAGACATTTCCTATGTCCTTCACTAATAGCTAGGATGAACCTGCTTACATATTTGCCTTCTCCTGCATTGCATATAGATTAAAAATCTCATGCACAGAGATTTAGTTATTTTTCTCCTGGAAAAGAAAAACAGTAAGACTAAGAGCAGAGGTTTGGAAACAACCATTCACCATCTCCAATGATCTCAAACTTATTTACCAAAAGAGGTAATTCCAAATTGATTAAATAGTTTAAAAGAATATGCACCTTGAAGCACTCTTTCTGGACAAAGGGTGCAATAAAGCAAGCTACCACAATGACATGGAGTACAAGTGCTAAAACAATTAGAAAACCTGAGTCACTAAAGCATAGTGCATGTTCTTTAGAACACTAGAGGCCTGGTGCACGAATTCATACACCAGTGGGGTCCCTCAGCCTGGCCTGGGTCCTCTCGCAATCTGTAAACCCTCGGGGGATGTAGTAGTGCACTAAGCAACAGGCAGCCAGGGAGGAGCCTGAGCCCAGACCAGGCACTGCACCGCTTCTGTGCTCACCAGCCGTGAGCCAGACATCTGGCACCCATCCTTCAACTGAGAGGCATTCCTGCTATGGGAGCACAGTGACCAGCAGGGGGCAGTTCCTGCATTGAGTGTCTGCCCTCTAGTGGTCAGTGCACATCATAGCTACCAGTTGATCGGTCGAGTGTTCCACCGGTTGCTCAGGCTTTTGTATATATAGATGATTTCTCAGGTTCATTATAGTTCAATGTGTATTCCTGGGTATTCTCTAAGATTTTATGCACAGTTCATAAGTATCTATAGGATTTAGGCATTATTTGTGACATTTATCACAATTCGTAATATACTTGTTTTTTATTTTTATAATTACACCTAGATTTCAAGTTACAGAATCTTTATATAGTTAAATTGGTTATGTCCCTTACTATAGAACATAAAGAATACATATGCAGTACTTCATGGTTTTCTTCCTTTGTTTCTTCCTTTCTTTTTTTCTTGCCACAGTAATTGGGAGTGCTGATGTAAATTATGAGTGCTAATTAAGAGTAATTAAGAGTGCTAATGTAGGACTCTGAGCATGGAGCTGCACATCATGGTGAATACAATACTTTATTGTGTTGAATTTTTTTATATAATGAATTTTCAATATAAGCATTAAACTTGGGGTTATTTTTCTAATTCATTGCCTAAAGTTCATCAATTGCGTCTTGGTTAGTGGGCCCAGCTGAAAGCATAAGAATCATACATAAAGTATTAAGTTCTAAATTCAAATAGGTAAAATTCATCTTACTCCTCTGTGTTGTGACTCTTACCTTGAAAATGGAAGAAGCTTATCTGAAAAATGAGTGGAGTCTTTTGAGAGCAACAGAACGTGTTGCATCAGCCAGGCTGGGTGTCTATTCCGGTTTTGCATGTTACCTCAGAATGTGGCTTAGCGTCTATGAGCCTCAGTATATGCCTTTACTTACTATTTACACATTGGGTTTTTGAGGATTGAATTACACAGTTTTGTTTTGAAAGCAATACCTGAAATCCATCTACTTCATATTCACTAGATTTATGTTTTAAAATATCTTAAAAGCATGAGATGGTTATACTGAATTGCAAATCTATATTCAGGACCATCTACAAAATGTGACAACACCCAGGAAATATAGGCTTGAGAATTTATTATTTAACTTAGAATTTATTATTTAAGTAAGTTTTGTAACTTAGAGGAAATACGTTTTTGAGACTTTAGATGTGTAGCTGTTGTTGTTTTGGTCTTGTGTCTAAGTGAAGGACTGAGGTCAATTTTTGCCTATTTGGAATGAACATGGAGAATTACATAGTCATATTGGGGAGTTTTCCTCCCCTGTTACTACATTAAAGTTTCTGCTTTAGCTTTAGGTCTGAACCACCGTCTCTCCTTTATTTATCTCTTTCTTCCAGCATTGGTGATCTAAAGGCAATCCCTTCCTGTGTGTCCTCTACCTTTCTCTGTGACCCTGCAGGTTCTGTTGCAAGCACATGAGGTAGACGGCAAAGAAATAAGGCTTCATCTGATATTGGATACATGATGTAGAAATTTGATTATTTTAAAAGAAAATTAGTTTCTCATAGTCAGTGATGTCAGTAGGAAACTGAAAGGACCATATTCTACAAAATACTAAAGTATTATAGAACACAACAAATTATAATGTCTTCTATCACAATATATGTTAAATGTTTCACTTCGTGCATATTGCAATTTGACTACTTCCTGAAGTAGTCAGTCATTGACAAAATAGCACCTGTTGAAAGGAAGCTTACCCTCTGGACCTATGCTATCATAAAAACTATTGAACAAGGGAAGAATTACAATTTGAACAGCGGTGCTTTGTCTGGGGGGAATTTTAGTATTGCTTGTGGAGGGTATTTTGGGAGACAGCAATAAAAACACAGCAAGCTCACTGAAGTATATAAATTAATTTAGCACTTGCTATGACAAAACTAGAACTAGCTAATAAAATGTGTCAATCATATAACCTTTAAATAAAGGTGCAAGAGAACAGTTATTGTAGACTTTAATGGTACTGCAATATTTGATCTTTTCTTCCAGGCATGACCTTGTATCATAAATCCCAGGTTGTTTTGCCAGTGAACAAGAACTTATTACAGCTGAAAAACTGTCGTGTATTTCTTTTACCTTTATGTTAAGTATTTTCACAATTTTAAATTAATCCTATATAATAAAAGCTTAATATGAAAATCGACCAAGCAGCAGAATGACCACCACTAACTATGACATGCACTGACCACCAGGGGGCAGACTCTCAATGCAGGAGCTGCCCCCTGGTGGTCAGTGCGCTCCCACATGGGGAGTGCTGCTCAACCAGAAACTGGGCTCATGGCTGGTGAGTCCAGCAGCAGAGGCAGAAGCCTCTTCTGTCTCCATGGCAGCACTAAGGATGTCTAACTGCCAGACTGCGAGAGGGCACAGGCCCAACTGAGGGGGACCCCCCACCACCACTACCAAGTGCACAAATTTCATGCACTGGGCCTCTAGTATGATAATAAAACCATTAGGGTTTTATAGATAGATGGAGATACATATGTTAAGGCAGAAAATGTCAACAAAGTCTTAAAATTTCCACAGACTATATTGAATATGGTTTCCTCTTGATATAGATAAGAAACAGTTATCTACTTAGAAATATGAATAACTCTCCCTCCCAAAAATCAATTAAATTCTGCAGAATATTGATTTAATAATTTAACCAAACAAATATAAATATTTGCTTTTTCACTTCAATAAAATCTATAGACATGAGAATTAATTTATGGCCTGATATTTTTAATTTAGATTAAGCTTTCATATTTCCTATAATAAATATTATTACACAGAAAATAAGATAAATGTGCTGTCACCTGCAAATCATTATATTTTAAAATAGAGCCTTATCAAGATAAAAATAAAATATAATAGTTTTAACAATACCAAATAGTCATATACACATAAACAGATACATATCCACATATAAACATATCCTATATAATAAAATCCTAATATGCTAAGTGTCCATTCAACCAGATATTATGCTAATGATATGCTAAGGCCACTCAACTGTTCGCTATGATGTGCACTGACCACTGCGGGGCAGTAGACTGGTTGATCAATCACTATGAGGTACACTCAGCACCAGGGGCAGACAGTCAACCAGTTGACCAGTTGCAATGAGGTGCACTGCCCACAAGAGGGCAGACGCTCTGACCAGTCAGTTAGCTTGCTTCTAGGGTCTAATAATTCAGAACTGAGCAAGACGGACATGCGCTGGAGCCGTCCCACGGTCCCTCCACACCAGGGGGCAGATGCAGCGAACCAAGTGATAAGGAGCAGCAACCAGGCAGGCAGCAAGGAGAGAGGGATCCTGGACTGCGAGAGGGCACAGGCCAGGCTGAGGGATACCTCCCTCAGTGCACTAATTTTGTGCACCAGGCCTCTAGTGTACATATAAAAGAAACATGTGTCTTAGAAACAATCTTGGAAATGTTTGACTAGTAGAGAGAAGTAATTGACTAATGGAATTTTTTTAAATATCACTAGGTCTGTCATATCCTTTAGAAAAAGTTTTATTTTCAACTCTGAATGTCTGAATGTCATGGTTTGAAAAGTACATACTGACATCAGAGATCAACATGCTTTTCCTGATCCAGTGCATCCCAAGGCCACATGTTCTTCCATGTTTGTACAGCCCTGAGTGTTGGAAATTTTCCATTGAAGTATGCCTCCTTCTCTATGTTCTTTACTAATATTAGATTATCATCTAGTTACAGCTGCTGCTTAATATCCATCCTCTTTTTAATAGACATTAAGCTAAAGAAAAGTATAATAACATGCACATCTCTGGTTTGTTGTATTACTGTATATATATATATAGTTAGGGGCTCGGCGCATGAAATTCATGCACTTAGGGTGGGTGATCCCTCAGCCCAACCTGCCCCCTCACACATACTGGGAGCCCTCAGGGGATGTCCTACTAACCACTCACCCCAGCCTGCCCAAGGCTTACGAGGCTTTAGGCCTTGGGCACCCAGCCATCACCCTGCAATGAGGCCGATGGCTAGATCCATCCCAGCCACATATCCTCCCACCCCAGCCTGGGCCTCCGCCCCAGCCAGCTTGAGCCTGGATAGCATGGGCCTCGGCCCCACCCCCCCAGCCCAGACCTTCTCCCTGGCCAGCGTGCACTGGCCGCCTTGGCCCCGCCCCCACAGCCATGGCCACCTCGGCCCTGCCTCCCTGTGGCCCAGGCCACCTCAGCCCCACACCCCTGGCCCTGGCCACCTCGGCCCAGCCCCCTCCCACTGCCCAAGCCGCCTCAGCTCAACTCCCCCCCAGCTCTGGCCACCTCGGCCCTGCCCCCACCCTGCTGCCCAGGCTGCCTCGGCCCCACCCCCACTCCTGATTGGCTGGTGGGTGTGGCTTGTGGTGTAGTGAAGGTACGGTCAATTTGCATATCACTCTTATTAGACAGGATATGATATATATGTATGTGTATATGCACATATATACATCACATATATTTGCATATATGTTACATATCACATATATATATCTCCATCCTACTCTATCAACATTTACTTTTATTAAACTTAGTTTTAAAAATATGGTTATAGTAAGAGAAAATGTAATGATCATCAGAGGAAGATGTCTTTATCACCTAATGTTTAATGGTCTTAAAACTTTCATTAGTGCTGCTATTTACACTGTTTGTTGCTGAAAATTACCAACTTAAGATATCATTCAATTTTAACAGAAAACATTCCCATCTTATTTGCCTGGTGAGGTTCATAGTCTTCTTCTCTGGTATGACTTTTATTCTTACATTGCTCTTTCTGATGGAGTTGGGTAGTTGTGATAGTTTTCTTTTTCTCTTCTCTCTCTCTCTCTCTTTCTCTCTCTCTCTCTCTTTTTTTCTGTCTTTCTACTCAAGTGTCTCCTTCCCCATACATCATTTCTAGATTTCTATCTTTGATACCACTAATCCTTTCCTCTTTCTGGTCCACTCTATTTCGTATATTCCCTAGTACTAATTCTTGATATCTTATATTGAGTTCTTCACCTCCAGAATTTGTTTGGTTCTCTTTTAAAGTTTCGATCTCTTTGGTAAAGTACTCATTTTGTTCATTGATTTGTTTCTGAATCATTAAACTGCCTATCTGTATCTTCTTGCAACTCACTGAGTTTTTCAGAACTACAATCTTGAATTGTCTATAATTTAAATCATGTTTCCATGTCTTTAAGCTCATTTTCTGGGAATATTTTATTTTCTTTCTGAGCTGCCTTGCTCTCTTGGTTATTCATGGTATTTGATGGATTCCTTCTCTATCTATGCATCTATGGATGAGTGGCATTTCTCTAGTAGACTTATATGAAGTCTTTCTATTATTTTCTAGTAGGTAGTGTTGAATCACATTTTTTAGCTCTTTTGCACTTTCTAGTTTTTCAGATTTCCATGAGGAGGCAGAAAATGAGAAGGTGGATAATTCACATGTGACCCAGTTGCCCCAGTTTCAGAGGACCAACCCCTCAGGGAAAGGTGTTGGGCAATGGAACTTTAAACCTGTGAAACTCCAGTCCTGTCCTCCACAGCAGAGACTGCCGTCAGCATAGTCATGAGTGGGGATGGGCTGGACTGGGGTAATCAGACGACTTCTAAGTTGTTTTGCCCTCCTGATAATGGTGACCACAGACCTTTGCAGAGTTCCCCCTGAGTCTCCAATCCAAGGACTAGTCATAGAGTGAACCCTTTGCTCAGACAAAAAGTGATTCTGTAGTAAGAGTTCTCAGTTTTGCAGATAATGTGCTCTGCAACCTGATACGAAGGGCAAAGGGAGACGAGCTCTGGGAGGTTAAGAGGCAGCTAGGCTCCACCATTTGTTTCCCTGTCTGAAATTTCACCAGGCAACCACAGCCACACTTCTGTGCAGCCATGGCTCATACTGACCACTACGGTAAGAATGCCCATCAAATCTCTTTGCTCTTCCCTTTGCTGAAGGGAGTGCTAGCCACAGCTGATTCCTCCAGACTGAGCACTACCATGAGCTCCCAGCTGTAGGGCTGCATCTGTAGCTCATCTCCCCAGTTTGCTCCCACTTGCCAACCTTTAGATGTTTTTATTATTCTTAACCTCACTCTGCCTAGTTTTCTAGTATATAAAAAAAAGTAATGCCGCCCTAACTGATTTGACTCAGTGGGTAGAGCGTCGGCCTGCAAACTGAACAGTCCCGGGTTCAATTCCAGTCCAGGGCACATGCCCTGGTTGCAGGCTCGATCCCCAGTAGGAGGTGTGCAGAAGGCAACTGATCGATCAATAATTCTCTCTCATCATTGATGTTTCTCTCTCTCTCTCCCTCTTCCTTTCTCTCTGAAATCAATAAAAATATATTTTTAAAATACAGTAAAAATAAAACACTTGACTTAAAAGAAGAAAGAAATGCTATTGATACCTAACTCAGGGTTATTAAAGTAGACAATATGCTAATATGTGAAAAAATGACACTCAGCATAATATCAGCATGTGGCAATCCCTCAGTAAATATTAGGTTATTTTATCCTTTAATTTACCCTATATTGATATTTTCCTTTGTGGTTTTCAAAGCATTTCTTTAAGTGCCATCACTTGTGATATAGGCATTTAGGAGTCAGTTTCTCTGCTTAAAATATGATGAGATATCACTTTGTGAATATGTGCTCTGTTTTTTCTTCCAAAAGGGAGACAGTATCTAAATCACTGCAGTTAAAGGTAAAGAATGATTGAAGAAGACTGCACTAGGGAAAAGTATTTGCATTTCATATCCAAGGGAGGGAGGGGAAGGAGACAGGGATATGCCAACTCACAATAAAGAAAACATGCCTGCTTCCCAGAAGAAATAATAAAGAAAATCTCCCTAAGACCCACACCTAGCAAGTTGGACAAAAAATGTATGCATTCAGTATGTCGAGTGTCTCGTTATACAATAGCCCAGTGCAAAGGGAGAAAAAGGGAAGGTCTCTGAGGCCACGTTGCCAAGGTACATACGGGTTATGCTTGCTCTCTTCAGGCAGGTTACTTGTGGGGATTTTTCTGTATTCTACTTCCTGTGTCTACTTCGTGGGAGAACACCTTTCTCCGAGAATTAAGGAAACATTTGTAAAGTGTGTAGAATAGCAGCTGGCATGTCATCAGCACGATTTCTGTGTTTGCTAACGTGAAGAGGAAGGCGGTAAAATTAAAAGTGCTGGGGTTTCTTTCCCGTTTGCTTTACCCCGTGGGCCAGGGAATGCCGACCTGTAGACACCCGAGAGACCTTGGGACACATGGACGTGACTGAGCCTGCTTGGTGGAATGTGTTGACCGACGCGGACGCCCACATTTCGCGCCTCAGACTTTCTGGCTCAGAGGAGCTGGAAGTCCAGGGCTCCGCACACGAGCGGACACTGGCCGGTGTCGTCGGGAAGGGGCCTGACGACGCGCCGGCAGAACTTGCTGTGAAAGAGGGTGGGCCGGCTCGTGCCCGTTTCCGTCCCGTTGTCGGCTCCTCTCCCTCACCGCCCCCGGGGCTTCTCTGTCCCCGGGAAGCTGAGGACCGAAACCTTCCGGCTCCTCCGGAAAGCTCTCCGCTTTCCTTCTTGGTGACCTCGGGGGCTTTCAGCTCCGGGACCGGCCCGGCCCGCTGTGTTCAGCAGGGGGACCTGGCGGGTGACACGGAGAGATGCTGGGAGGAGGGCCTCTCCGCCCAGGCTGAGGAACGGGGTGCCCTCTTGTAGTCACCGTGCTGCGGAAAGCGGCTGGGAAGCTCCACGGCTGATGACGGGGCGTGCGGTGGGAGCCGGCAGCCCTGATCGCGAGCCACACGGGCTGCTCCGTGAACGGGCTGCCCGTTCTGGGGAAGGAAAACCTGCTTCTGTCTCTGCGGCGCCTCCAGCCCACGAACCTTCCTAAAACCTCATAGCGAATATATTCGCTTCTTCAACAAAACTTCTGGAACTACGTGAAACGGAGGGCAAACTTGTGCCATAAAGTCATGGGAAGGGTCTTTGATGCCCACCGAAATTATAAAACAGCGGCAACATTAAATTTTAACTGTCGCCAAAACCCGTCTGGCTCAGGGGATAGAGCGTCAGGGGCCTGCGGACTGAAAGGTCCCAGGTTCCATTCCGGTCAAGGGCATGTACCCTGGTTGCGGGCTCGTCCCCAGGAGGGGGTGTGCAAGAGACAGCTGATCAATGTTTCTCTCCTCGATGTTTCTAACTTTCTATCCCTCTCCCTTCCTCTCTGAAAAATCAATAAAATATATTTTTTAAGTGTCCATAGTATTTTTTTAAATATACTTTATTGATTTTTTTTTTTTTTTTACGGAGAGGGATAGAGCTAGAAACATCGATGAGACACATTGATCAGTTGCCTCCTGCACGCCCCCTACTGGGGATGTGCCCACAACCAAGGTACATGCCCTTGACAGGAATCGAACCCAGGACCCTTCAGTCCCTAGGCTAACGCTCTATCCACTGAGCCAAACGGGTTAGGGCAATATTTGGACACTTGTGTCCCAAAAATGTATTCACCTTCTCCATATGCTGAATCTGGAATTCAATGCTTTTTTTCATGATTCATTTCATATAGATTTCTTACTGTGAGACCCCTATTAAAGGAGCTCATTTCTCTTTCCTCCAGGAAACTATCATTTCCTACAATGACCAGGGTCCTAAGGACTTGTGTTGTGATCTGAAGGATTTATTACAATGTGTCACATGCAATTTATCAAGTCTGTGTTTGCATACAGATCATGATTCTTCTTAAACAAGCCTTTCCTCATTCCAAAGAAGGAACTTGAGGTAAAAACCAAGATGGCGGCATAGGTAGAACACCTATCTTGCCGTCATACTCAGCAATTTTAATACTACAACTTAACGAAAGAACAAACACCTTCCAGAATCACCAGAAAGCTGGCCGAGTGAAAATTCCACAAATAAAAAGTGAAAATAAGACACTGTGACTCAGAGGAGTGGCGGTGAACAGCGTTGAAAGATTCGTGCGGAGAGAGGTTTGGAGCGCGCGCCAACAGAGAGGGCAGGCAGCTGAAAACCAGCCAGTTTTCTCGAACGGGGAGACAAAGAGGTCCCACTGGACTGATTCTCCAGCTCTGGGCAAAGTCCAGGGAACCCACTATCACACGGGGTGAAAACTGGACAGTGGGAGGGCACGCCGAAGCTCGGGTGCTGCAGGGGTCTCCCGGCTTGTGGAGAAGGCAGCTTCCTCGAACAGCTCAGCTGCGTGACCATGACCACGCAGAGAGCGCTCTGCGACTTGCTCTCATTCGGAAAACCGTCAATCTGCTTTGTTTTACGACCCTGGGTGAGAGGTTGGGTGTGCAGACTCATTTGGGGAGAATTTGAATTCCCCGGCAGCCGGTGGAGCTTGGCAGCGGCTCTCTCTCAGAGGTGCTGGTGGCCATTGCCCCTGGAACAGAGTCCCTGGGGCCACATAGGGCGGAGCTGACGCTGTCTGCTTGGCCCGGAGACTCTGCCCATCCAACCTGAGCACAGCTGAGCTTCACAGACAATAGGCCTGGAGGTCAACCCCTACAAGTGCTAACAACGATTAACCTGAGCTTAACTTCAGCAAGTCTGTGCAACCCATATCCACCTCAGGTAACTGGGGAGGCTGACCCACTGTCCCTTGTAGGATGTCTACCACACAAAGCTAATTGACCAACTCAGGGAAGCAGCCACCATGCAGCAACATGGAAAGAAATCAGATGTGAAAGAAATGGAGGAAAAAAAACGACTGGACATGGAATTCAAAACCACGGTTATAGGGCTTCTCAAGAGGCTCCAACAAAAGGTCGAGGCCTATAAGGAATTAAGCAAGACCACAAAGGAGATGAATGAGTCCTACAAGGAAATGAACGAGACCCTCAAGGATATGAACAAGACCTGCAAGCAAATGATCAAGACCAAAGTGGAAATGAATGAGTCCTACAAGGAAATGAAGGAGACCCTCAAGGATATAAAGGAGACTCTCAAGGATATGAAAAAGGACCAACCAGAAATTAAGCATACACAGACTGAAATAAAAAATATTATACAAGGACCTAAAAGTGCTCTGGAGCACCCCAAGAACCAAGTTAAAGATTTGAAATACAAAGAGGTAAAATCCACTCAGCTGAAAAAGCAAGAAACCAAAAGAATCCAAAAAATTGAAGGTAGTGTAAGAGGCCTCTGGGACAACCTCAAACATATCAACATCCAAATTATAGGGGTGCCAGAAAAAGAGAGAGAGCAAGACAATGAAAACCTATTTGAAGAAATAGTGACCGAAAACTTCCCACACCTGGTGAAAGAAATTGACTTAGGAGTCCAAGAAGTGCACCGAACCCCAATATATAGGAACCCTAAGAGGACCACACCAAGGCACATCATAATTAAAATGCCAAGAGCAAAAGACAAAGAGAGAATATTAAAAGCAGCAAGAGAGAAATAGTTAGTTACCTATAAGGGAGCACCCGTACGATTGTCAGCGGATTTCTCAACAGAAACGATGCAGGCCAGACGGGAGTGGCAAGAAATATTCAAAGTGATGAACAGCAAGAATCTACAACCAAGATTACTCTATCCAGCAAAGCTATCATGCAGAATTGAAGGTCAGATAAAGTGCTTCACAGATAAGAAAAAGCTAAAGGAGTTCATCACCACCAAACCAATATTATATGAAATGCTGAAAGGTATTCTTTAAGAAGAGGAAGAAGAAAAAGTTAAAAGTGTAAATTAGGAACAACAAATACACATCTATCAACAAATGAATCTAAAAATCAAGTGAATTAATAAGCTGATGAACAGGATAAACTGGTGAATGTAACAGAATCACGGACATAGAGAGGGAATGGACTGACAACTCTTGGGGAGAAAGGGATTGTGGGAAGTGCAGCAAGAGACTGGACAAAAATCATGCAGCTATGGGAAAGGACAGGGGAGAGGGGTGAGGGCGGAGGGTGGGATGGGTACTAGGTGGAGGGGAATTATAGGGTGAAAAAAAAGGGAACAATGTAATTAATAAACTGAACAATAAATTTAAAAAATAAAAAATAAAAATAAAAATACATTTTAAAAAAACAAAGAAGGAACTTGAGATTTAATCCCTTTCCTAGAGCTCTCTCCCTCTCTCTTTCACTCTGCTCTTTCTCCTTTTATTCAGAACCTTCTGTTGATTTCACCACAAATGTATCACACCATTGTCATGAGCCACTTCCTGTTGTAGAGAATGGAACTTGCATTTACAAGTTCATATTCCAAAGTCACTTTCTTCCTAGGATAATCAGATCATCCATTGGTGTGTTAGCTTCTTGGGACCCCAGCCCTTCTTCCCCTGTCAACTTCCTGTTAGTTAGTAGTATTAGTAGTATTATAGTGTCAAAACCAAAACTGGTTCCTGTTAATTTCAGCCTGTCAAAATCCTACTCACCCTATAATGCTATCTCAGTTGCCACATTTTTATTCTTTAACACTTGGATCACTAGCAAATTGTGCTTGTTCTCACTGCATTCGAACAATGCAGCAACTACTGTTATTCCATTGTCTGCCGGAAATATATAATTATCCATATTCTTTTGTTAACTCTTCTGTATTAAATTTTTTCCTATGTAGGGAATTATTTATTATTCTATTTTTCCCCAGTTTTGTCTATGTGCATGCATAAGCAGAAATTACATGTTTATCAACATAGTTTCTACTTATATTCCTAAATTCTATTATTTTATTTGTAACTTTAGTTTTGCCCTCTAAAAAATACTTTTTTTCTTTTTCTTTTTTTAAAAATATATTTTATTGATTTTTTACAGAGCAGAAGGGAGAGGGATAGAAAGTCAGAAACATCGATGGGAGAGAGACATCGATCAGCTGCTTCCTGCACGCCCCCTACTGGGGATGTGCCCGCAGCCAAGGCACATGACCTTGCCGGAATTGAACCCGGGACCCTTCAGTCTGCAGTCCGACGCTCTATCCACTGAGCCAAACCGGTCTCGGCTAAAAGGTACTTTTGTACTTGAAAATAATACATATATAAAATATGAAATATATACATAAAGTATGAAATAAATAACTAATAATATAGAAAGTTAATTTTAAAATACCCTTTATTATTAAGAGTAACTATCCAGTCATCCTGAACCTCCATTAACAAAACTTATTCCACTTCTGTGAATGAATTAAAACAATCTCCCAGTTTACAGTGGTATTAGCATGTGATTTCAGTTTCATACTTTCTACTGTTAACAGGGAAATGTGAATTGTGGAAGGAAAAGATTCCCAGTGTTGTTATATACTAATGACACTTGATTTCAGTCCCCACTGAGCCATGTACATGGTATGCAACCTTGGGCAAGTCACTTAACCACTTTGTGCCTAAATGTCTTCTTGGTACAAAGGATAAATAAATTCTGGCTCATGAGAATAGGTTTACTGTTAAGTGTTTTAATTTATGTAAAACACTTCAACACCGCATGGTGTTCTTAGAGACTGATGATAGCTTGTTGCCAAAGGCTTACTCAACGCCAGTGATTGGTCCAAATACAAACATGAATTTTCCAACAGTTCCGAAAGGGGTATTGGTTATTTAACAGAAGCTTAAATGCTCCTCTGCTACCAGGGGATCTCTGAGACTTCAGTTCTTCCGTTCTTGCAGAAAATATTTCAATCAAGAGATAAATGCAACAAAGCAAGAATTTATTGGCTGTAGCAAAAATACACTTGGGATATAGTATCTGGACACTTAAGTCACAAAATATGTGTTCATAAGAAAGGCATAAAAGAAGCAACTGGAGCCCCTTGCTGGGTTTCTTTGGCTCACTGGGAAGTCAGAGAAAAAGGGAGCCTTGGAGACAGGTTCTGGGAGTTAGACTGGGACAGGCTGCTACTACCCATTGCTCCTCTGGTTAAAAGTCTCCTGGGGTCCCATAGAGGGGAAAGGGAATGGTGAGGGTGTGCTCCCCTGGGGGAAGAGTGCACTGGGTCCTTCATTCTGAGTGTATTTAATCTCTCTTGCAGGTGGAAATATTAGGGGAGGTCCCACAGGAGTGTCTCAGTAGAATATTCATCAGCTTTCCAAGGGTGCTCTTTTAGGGTCCTGGTCTCCACTGATTGGTCAGCACCCGGTCAGGGGGTCATTAGTCATTGCAGCTGTTCCTGAGGCAGCTACACCGTGCATTGCTGGGCCTGGAGCTGAAATACAACCGCAGCCTAGATGTTACCTCTGGGGAAGGAAAGGTCAGGGCGGGGGTCTAAATCACAAGGCTAGGTATATGAAAAGTCAGGGGTCCAAATCGCCTGACCAGGGTTACCCTGGGGGTAAGATTCTTATCTTCCCAGTTTTGCCCCTTGCTAGGTATCCAGGGCTTTCTGCTCTAGTTTCTTCTGTACCTGGCCCAGTGTCCTTGGTCTGCTCATGCCCGCCTAACTGCCTGTAACAATTCTTTTTCTCACTCATTTATTCCACAAATATTTTTGAGCTGCTGCTATGTGCTTGGTGGTGCCATGTGCATAAAGTTGTCAGGTGAATCTCCTGTCATTGTGCAGCTTACATTCTGGAGGTGGGTGGGTAGGTAAACGCCTGTATCAATAAGGTAGTCCCCTGATGTTGGGTAAAGAAACACTGAACACAACCAAAGGAATAAAAGGTGACCACAGGCATCCCGTAGACTGCGGAAACCCCCAATTTGAAATTTTGATAATGCCAAGGAGACAGTCGTGAGGAGATTTAGGTTTACATTTTTCTAGGGAGGAGAAACAACAAGCAAAAATCACAAAAAGGAAATAAAAACCTTGCTGTGTTTGAGAGAATCAGAGAGAGATCCTCCGGCTGCAATTCAGTGTGTGAGCGGCAGGAGGAGGAGGAGGAGGAGGAGGAGGAGGAGGAGGAGGAGGAGGAGGAGGAGGAGGCAGGGGCTGTCTCTGAACTGCCTTCAGGCTGTAGGAAAAAGTTTGCGTTTTATTTTAAGGCAGTGGAATGCCGCTGAAGGGTTTTTAAAATAGAAAAGCATAATCTGATTTTTGTGGTAAAATTTCACACTGCCTGCTGGGTGGAAAATGGATTATAGGAGTGGAAATGAAAAGGCAAAGACAAGCGTTAAGAAGCAGTTTCAATATCTACATATAACAGAATGGCAGCTTGGTTAGAAAGTCAGAGGATATATTTGGGAACATCGATTTACTCAGAAATTTCACTCCACAGAAAAATCTCGTGCTTAGTAATTTAATTAGTGCATGATGCTAATTAATGAATTACAACATGGTCCTACTGTGCAGAATGGAAGTTTAGAAGGACGAGCAGGGGTAAAATAACATTTGATAACTGATATTCATATGTCAGACGATAGCTGTATGGCACCCTGTCAAATATCTGGGACTTGGATGGTATAATATACAGTATTTTATATGCATTTTTTCCCCACATAGATTGACTTATTTTAGTACATGAGTGGCAGCTGAAAGCAGTTTGAAAGCTGCCCCACACAAAAAAAGAAAGAGAGAGAGAGAGACAGAGAGAGAGAGAGAGAGAGAGAAAGAAAGAAAGAAAGAAAGAAAGAAAGAAAGAAAGAAAGAAAGAAAGAAAGAAAGAAAGAAAGAAAGAAAGAAAGAAAGAAAGAGAAAGAGAAAGAGCGAGCTGCCACAATCCTGGAAGAATGGAAAAGCAGAACTTTTGGAAAATAAACTGAAATGTTTTTACTACTCTCAGCTGTTAGAAAGTTGCTGGGGAATAAAACAGCCACTTATGATAGGAAAAGTGGTTTAGTTACTGTTATTTAAATTACAAATCTCCAAGTCATATGCATTAAAATCCTGATGGTTATATTTATTTGGATACAGCATTTCTAACAGCAATTGTCATTATTGTAAGGGGGAAAAAATACTCACCCATATGTAACCTAACAAAAAACAGAATTGCTAGCTCTACTTTCAAAGACATTTTTTGTTAAACACCAGTGATAGGGAGGAAGTTAGACCTGAGCGGCGGGGGCGGGCCTGCCCCCCGTCCCGGCAGGGACGGGACCGCACTGCGCGCAGACCGCCCCTCTGTGGGCGGCCCAGCAGGCAGGTTGGGGGGCAGCCCGCTCTCTGCGCAAGCTCAGAGGAGAACCTGACCGCAATGTGACCTGACTAGGGCCCTGGACTAATTACAATAAAATTTGCATTTCGGTTTGACCCCCGTCCCCATAGGTTCCGGCCCTTCCCCCCCCCCCCCCCCCCCCAATACATGATGGGTCAGGGCATGCCCAGAAGAAAAGTAGTTTCTGTCAATTATCCCTGAATGCAAAGGAGGCTCCGCCCAGAAAATCCTTGTTTTATACGGGGAGGGGGGGGCGGGGGGGGGACAAGCTTTCCCGGAGGCTCTCCCTCCAGGTAGCGCGGGCAGGCTGTACCCTTTTCCCTTCCCTTCCCCCACGGGCATGCATCCCTCAGCCTCTAGGGGGCCCCACAAGACTTGCAACCAGGGCAGATGAGCAGCTGCAGCTGGTCCCGGGCTAACCCCCTGACCCTGTCCCTAAGGCCCCCTTTCTCTGCCTTCCCCCTGAGCTAAAGCAGCCCGGTCTCTCCTGGGATCTCTCAACTGGCCTGCTCTTCATTTGAAATATATCTTCAATAAACTCCATTTTGCTTTACTTTTATTTTCGTTGAGCTTAAAATCTTTTCTGTGTTAATGAAAAAGTTGAGGTCCCAGCTGGTAACCCCAGTCGGTAACACCAGCACTTGACTGGGCTCTCAAAGATTTTACAATTGTCTGAGAGGACCAGGCATTAACAGAATTATTTGAATGTAAGATGGAAAGTGGTTTTTAAAAAAAGAGGGCACAAAGAGTACTCCATAGCCCAGCGACAACACAAATGTTCCCACCACCACATTCAGAGGGGACTTGGTAGGAGAGATGGTGGCTCTTAAGGAAACGACCAAGAGTGTAGCAGCTGAAGTAGAAGGGCCTTCCAGGCAAGGAGGCAGCATGAGTAAGACAAGGGTGACCTAGAAAAGAGGGTGAATGAAACAAAATGGCAAGAAATTCTATATTATGAGAGGATGGTGGGGTGCTGTGGGATTTGATTCTATGAAAGTAAGGGAGAACTTGTATTCAATAACTTTATTCTATATGTGATAGGGAGTCTCTGAAGAGGTGAGGTCTCAAGGATACTTTAATATCTACCAAAAATGAAAATAAAAAATTCGGATTATCATTCAGCAGTTATTAATGATTAAGTGACTAATTTAACATTAATAATAATAGCCACATCTACACAAAACTTGGTATATATTAAACAATAATGACCAAAATATATGTGCTAGCATATATAAAACTATATATATGTATACAGATATACACACATACATACAAATATATTTATTGAGATTATAAATTGATTCTAAACTGCCCTAAATTTATGTACCCATATAACATCATAGTTGATAGTCTTTTTTTTTACTATGTATAGCTGCCAAAGCCGTTTCTTAACTATGTATAAATGATAGCTAAGTGTTATTAGTTACAAAATTCTAGAGATAGGACTTCTGCTCTAAGTCCACTCTTTCTCAAGCTAGCATTTGAAGCTCTATGCCTTATTAATTTACTAGATATTTAATAGACGACAGTGTATTTGTTTGCCTGGGATTCTGTAACAAAGTACCATAAACTGACTGGGTTTGTCAATGAGAAATTGCATCAGACAGAGTTGAATAGGCAAGTAAGTCTTTATTCCTGACCATTACAATAAGGATGAGAGATTGAACTCAGTAGTGTTGAAATAAAAGGCTGGAGAGTTTTTCAGCACTAGGGTGCGCTAGAGGGAAAAACTGAGGTAAAAAGAGGGTAGGTGGGCCAGTGTGAGGACATCACTGTTTGCCAGTTGATGCTTATTGAGTGACGTCAGGCTCTGTTCTAGACACTGGGGATGTGGGATCCTGCCTTTCTTGATGCCTGCATTTCCAAAAGAGGGCTGCCAGGCTCACCCTCAGAAGCAATTTCAAATATCATTGCAAAACGAACTCTTTAATTTACCAGGAGAAACCTGAGATTTAGTGAGGTCAAAATGACTCGCCCCCTTGCTGGTTGGGGGCAGAAGCAGAAGAGAACTATTCCTGCCCTTTTGTCCTTAAGCTGCATAGTATAAAGAAGGCACGACGAAACAAATAACGACTGTGCTCGATCCCCTTACAAACTCTTAACAGCAGGTATTTTTGAGAGAGAAGAACGTAAGACTTCTAAAATACAGAACTGAATTCAGACTAAAAATTGCGGTAACTTGGCACATCCCAATAAAACAAAACTCATGAACTATAACAACAATACTTTTAACAAGCAAACTGCATCGTTTTGAAAACTTCCCCATGCGCCGCTCAAACATTATGTGTTCACAGCATTGTCCCCAGACATCACTTGTTGGGGCAGCATGTGGAGACAGGGGGCCTTCACTTCACTGAGTGCCGCTCTCTCGGCGGGCACTTTGATGTCCCTAACATGAAAGACGACAGCCTAGCCCTGGCCAGTTTGGCTCAGTGGTAGGGAATCCGCCCACAGACGGAGGGGTCCTGGATTCCATTCCAGTCAGGGGCACGTACCTCAGATCTGAGATAAGAAATGCGGGTGTTTGGAGTCCGAGTTCCTGTCTTGCGGAAATCGAAGGATGAAGTCAGGACAAAAATGATCAATGGAACCAAAGTTCATTGGGAGAAGCCAGTACCGGAAAAGGAGCGGCTGGGGTCTCGGGAGCAGGCCAGTGTCCAGGGCTTCCCTTCCATGTGACATGGGGAGCGGCTCAGCATCCGCGCCCAGGGAAGTCCATTAGCCCAAGTGCGGAGGCCCGCTTGGCCCACCCCCGTGGCTGCAGGGCTGCGCCCCTCCCGCAGGACCACCGGTACCCGGTACCCGCGATCGCTAAATCGGGGAGAGGAAAGGGGGGCGCACTTTTTGTATATATGCTTGCCTCACTGCCTTGTGATTGGTTATCTGCAGGCTGTCTGTCTTCGCAATATCCGTTCATTTTAAAGTTCGCCCCTCACCCTTCCTTCCCACCCCAGTCGGGGCCCCCTCAGTAAGGCCACCCAGCTGGGTTCTCGGTTTCACTTCCTCCTCCCAAGGTCCCGCCCCTATTTACTTAACTTTTTTCTTACCTTCCTACCCTGGTCTAGAGGCAACCACCGGATGTGTCTCTCTCACTTTGATTTCTCTCTCTCTCTCTCTCTCTCTCTCTCTCTCTCTCTCTCTCTCTCTCTCCCTCTCTCTCTCTCTCCCTACCCCCTCCCTCCCTCTCCCTCTCCTTCTTCCTCTCCCTCCCCCTCTCCCCTCTCTTCCCCCTCTCTTCGCTCCCTCTCTCCTCCCCCTCTCCCTCTCCTTCTCCCTCTCTCTCCCCTCTCTTCCCCCTCTCTTCGCTCCCTCCCTCCTCCCCCTCCCTTAAACTCTCTCTAAAAAAAATAAATAAATGGAGACATATCCTCAGGTGAGGATTAACAACAACAACAACAAAATAAAGGACTTTGTCTTGAGAATTGAGTCAGTTCCCCCTCAGATCTTAAAAACAACTACAACTTGTTGAATTAGAATGGGGCTGCAGGGAATTTGTTGGCTGGATTACATGGGAAAGATAGTATATCAACTAGGCAACTGGTTCTTATTACACTAATAAGGGTAAGACAGTTTCACGGAGTATTTTCCTTTTATGAATACCTTGTACTTTGACCTTAATCACATCTCTTGCTTTATCATCTTGTAATTGTTTACAACATTTTGTGATTGAATCAGATAACAAACCATGGCGATGCCTTGTTAAGAATAGGAGTCTTTGGTGGTGTGTATTTTCATGGTTGAGCTGGTCGTAGGCTTTGCTATCGTGTAAATATTGATGTCTACATATGGGAACACATCATCCTATTATGACAGCCAAATAAGCCTTTTGGTTTCCTCTGCTCCAGTTATTCTTCCTGCTTTGATAGGACTGTTATCCTTCTCAATCATGCTTCACTAGATGCACTAATTATTTAGCCCATTAATATTTCCCTAAGGAGCATATATCATTTGTTAAATAAATAGATGAAAAATAAAATTGTTTTCTTTCCCTCATATGTCATAAATCAGTAAGAATCGATGCTGTAACTGGTGGAACTATATATTTTTGTTCAAAATTGCTATTATATAATGGGAGGTAGATACTCTTCATTTTTAACTTTCCACTTTTTAGTACACATATAAAGAGGTACCTTCTGTCAATTCAGACTCAAATCTTCTCTGGTTTTATCATTTGATTTGTCTTCTAATTATTAAATTAAATGTATTTAAAAATATACTTTGAGCATTTATATGTCTATATGAGAGAAAGCATGTATATTTTCTCCAAAAAAGTATTAAGTTATATGCTATAGTACAAAGCTAAATTCACACAAATTTGTTATAGGTCAACACAACATTCTCATGTGGAAGAAATAGTTAGCTTCAGTAACAACTAAATTAACCTTTTTCTCCTTACAAAGACTATATCTATTAGTCTAAGTATAGCTATAAATATAGTTATGTAAATAAAATTAAATTATGTAATTGAGTATTTCTTTAGCCTATGAAATATATTACTACTAAAAGCAAAACAAAGAACTTCTTATCTGTACTGCTAGAGTGTGAGGTGTCAGATATATTATAACTGAATGTGCTTCTTTTTTAGTTATTTGCAACAAAATAAACAGGCAAATATTAAAAATGGATTCACTGAATGTAAATTTAATAGTATACGTTTTATCTTTATGGATCTGCTACCACTAATCACATCATCAATGACATGGTGTAGCATGAGTTCGTTGTCTAGATTTCATTACCTACAACACTATTTCATATTGATATATTACATTGTCTATGCCTGAGGCACTTTTTATTTTCATAACATTTTACTTAAGCCATTCTATTTTAAAAAAAAAAACAAATATTACTTCTGCATTTTACAGTACAATGTAATTTCTTTTACTTTTGTATATTCTTTAGGAAATTCAATTAGCAGTTTGCTATTTATATTATCACAGTGTTACCAAAATCTTTATTAAATGTGAATATATTAACTTTTTCAATGACAAAAATATGTTGTCTTGCATTGGGTATAAGAGAATGTATTCCCAGAAGGCTTGAAATAAAAACTTTTATTTTTGCCACATTTCAACTTGACATTGTGGACCAAAGGGACCAGATGCTGACCTGACAAGCTCCGGGGAGGCCTGCATGGCGGTCTTGTAAACTCAGAGACCTAAAGGAACCACAAAGGATGGTCTGAAATTAAACTTTAACTAAACGCAGTTATGGCCAAAACCGGTTTGGCTCAGTGGATAGAGCGTCGGCCTGCGGACTGGAAGGTCCTGGGTTCGATTCCGGTGAAGGGCATGTACCTTGGCTGCGGGCACATCTCCAGTGAGGGGTGTGCAAGAGGCAGCTGATCGATGTTTCTCTCTCATCGATGTTTCTGACTTTCTGTCCATCTCCCTTCCTCTCTGTGAAAAATCAATAAAACATATTTTTTAAAAAAAAACGCAGTTATGGTGGGTAGTCACCTCTTAGGCCGGTATCTTCACTGACAAGGTCAACCTTTACTTTACCTGAGCCTATCTGTCTTTTTGTATCTATGGTAACACACCCTTTGAAATGTCTGGGTAACTTGTAACTTCCCTTTTTTCTGGAGCCCCTGGGGCAAAACCAAATGTGCTGAGTCCCAGGACAGATACCATAAATTCCTTCATTATCATGTTAATTGTTCCTGCACACACACACACACACACACACACACACCAAGTATGTGTCTATCATTTTACTTTTTATCCAATCCCAAGGGTTTCCCCACTTTGCCTTCTCCCACCTCTCTAGTCTGTCACCAATGGATTTCATATAACCCACCTACATCCCTTTCTTTGATTGCAGCGTATAAATACAGACATAACCCACCATTCTCTGGAGTATTATCCCAATTTGTAGAAATTCTTCTTCCTGGCATATGTCAACAGTCTGGCTCAAATAAATTCACAAAAATTCTTTACAGGTTTCAATTCTTTACAGGTTTTTACATTAACAATGTCATGTTAGCTGTTGATTAATTATATTTGAGTCAAATATTGTGGTTTGTCAATTTTTATGGTGGCCCGCCTACTTTTAGATTATTTCTTCCATATTTCTAACTACAAGTAGAGGGTCTCCTTAGATTTTCTATTATGAAAACACTAGTGGCCCAGTGCATAAAATTTGTGTGGGGAGGAGAGGGTCCCTCAGCCCAGCCTGAGACCCCTCAGGGGATGTCTGGGACCTCTTGGAGGATGTTGGACATCCCTCCCACAATCTGAGACCATTGGCTCCCAACCGCTCACCTTCCTGCCTGCCTGATCACCCCTAACCACTCTGCCTGCCAATCTTCTCACCCCCAACTGTCCCCTCCTTGCTGGTCTGATCACTCCCAACTGCTGGCCTGCTCACCCCCAACTGCTCCCCCTGCCAGCCTTCTTGCCCCCAACTGCCCTCCCCTCCTCATCTGATCGCCCCTAATCGCCTCTGACTTGGCCCTGCCACCATGGCTTTGTCCAGAAGGATGTCTGAAAGGTCTCTGGTCTAATTAGCATATTACCCTTTTATTAGTGTAGATGTAAATATGTTTAATCAATCCATAATCAATTAAATATAACTTTTCTGCCTGGGTTTGGTACTTGTCATATATACTTTATCCACAGTTAATATTTAGTTATCTACTTTGGTTAATAGACTGTATGCTTATTAGAAGTGACTACCTTATTCAACTTTGTATCTTCAGCAAAATTACTTCAGTTCTTATCATTTAGTAGCTGCAAGGAATGTTTACAGAATTAAATTCAGTGAATGATCACTGCATCAAACAAATCTAAACTATAACTATATCAAAATGTATATAGCATGTAAAAAACACTATAAAAAAGATGGAGTATCAAAGTAAACATTTCAAATTATTTTAGACAGGTCTTAAGAGAAGCAAGAAACTAAGAGTGTCTGGAAGTATCACATCAGTGATGAGCAGCATGAAAGGTGAGTTATTAAATCACCCAATTTCCAGAGGTATACAAAAATAATATTCCAAAGAATGCTAAACAAAGAAGAGCAAAGATTAGAATGTAAATGCCATATGTCTTAAGAAAATCTTCACATAGAGTATTAACTTCCTTATGATTTGTTAGATATTAATCTTTAAAGAATAATCATAACTCAGAATTTTATATTCACTCAACAAAGGAAAGTAGATGTTCTAAACTTTCTGACAAAAAAGGGAGGAGGAGTAACAGGAAGAACATCAACAGAGTGTGCAATAAAGTTCTTTTGGTTAAAATAATTTTTACTTATAAATTCAATGTCTAAATAAAAGTTTGTTATTTAAAAAATGCTTTCATGCACCAATATATTAAGGTAGGAATTTTAATCCTATCTAATAAAAGAGTAATGTGCAAATTTGACCATACCTTCACCACACACACAAGCCACGCCCACCAGCCAATCAGGATAAAATTATGCAAATAAAACCCAACCAAGATGGCTGCTGCCACTGAGAGCAGGAAGAAGGCTTGGGTTTCCCTGGCAACAGAGGAAGCCACCTGCCAAGCCAGCCTAGGCCTCCACTCTAGGCTACAATGTTTCAAACAGAAATGGCTGTCAGCACAGGAGGCTTGGCTTCACTCCAGGCTACAGAGTTTCAATTGTAGACATAGATTAATCCCAGATACCAGGGCCTCCGCTTGGGTCACTGGGGGGCATGGCCAGCCTGCAAACCACCACAGGCCCCCCACCCAGGCCACCCCTCACCCCAAGGGAACCCCTACCCTGATCTGGGACACTCTTCAGGGCAATTAGGGGTGACCAGGCTGGCAGAGGAGGGAAGTTGGGGGCAAACAGGCTGGCAGGGGAACAGTTAGACATCAATTAGCCTGGCAGGGTAGTGGTTAGCGGGTGATCAGGCTGGCAGGCAGAAGTGGTTGGGGGCAATCAGGGAGGTAGGCAGGTGAGCAGTTGGGAGCCAGCAGTCCTGGATTGTGAGAAGGATGTCCGATTGCCCATTTAGTCAGGCAGTCAGACATCCCTCGAGGGGTCCCAGATTGGAGAGGGTGCAGTCTGGGCTAAGAGACATCCCCTGCCCCCCATGCACGAATTTCATGCACCAGGCCTCTAGTAAGAATATAAAGTCCAAACACAAAAAGTACCTTACCTTGGGTATAGAAAATCTATTCCATGTGTATTATTCTGTTTAGATAGATCTTCATAATTTATGTATTTGTACACCAATGACTAGGAGACTATATTAATAGTGTGTTACAGTGGTTTCAGGGTTCCAAGCAAGATTTAAAGCCTTATTGTTCCCAAATTAATCTTAATCTTTATAGAAACTCTCTTTAATGTGTAGTTCATAGTACCTTGAGAGGTAACTTTGCACTACTGTGTGAAATAATGGTCTACTGGGAAACTTTGTATAGCTACACCATATATATATGGTGTGTTATTAAATCACCTACTTTGTGATTATGCATGAATGAGCAATACAGTTTGAAGGTTTTTTTAAACTTTAAATGGTCTCATTCTTTATTGTTGTCATAGATAATGTTGTCTATCATTAATGAGGCATAGAAAACTAGAATGTCATCATAAAAAGCTTATATTGTTTTTCTGAACCCCCAAATAAGTCCCATAATAATATATATCCTATATAATAAAAGGCTCATATGCAAGTCGACCAAACAGCGGGAGGACTGGTTGCTATGTGCAGATGCTGAACACACAAGCTGACCTCTGGTGGTCAGCCAGTCCACTCCCACAGGGGACACTGCTCAGGCAGGAGCTTGGCTCACGGCCGGTGAGCGCAGTGGCAGTGACGGCAGCACTAAGGTCACCTCAGGGTATGTCTGCCTTCTGGCTTAGACCCACTTCTTATGCCAGCAACTGAACATCCTCTGAGGGGTCCCAAACTGTGAGAGGGTGCAGGCTGTGCTGAGGGAGACCCCCGCCCCAGTGCACGAATGTCGTGCACCGGGCCTCTAGTATCCTGTCTAATAAAAGAGTGATATGCAAATTGACCATCCCTCTGATCAAGCCATGCCCACAAGCCAATCAGAAGCAAATAAACCCCAACCAAGATGGCTGCGGCCACTGAAAGCAGGAGGGAGGCTTGGGTTTCCTTGGCAATGGAGGGAGCCAAGCTGTCTGCGTGCCCTTGCCGGCCTAGGCCTCCACTCAATGCTATAAAGTTTCAATTATAGAAGATATACCCCAATAGAAATGGCGGCAGGCAAGGAGCTGGAGAGAGCAGAGGCTGGAGTTGCCCAGGCAATGGAAGAAGCCAAGCTTCTGCAGCCCTAGCACATAGGCCTCCATTCTAGGCTACAAAGTTTCAATTATAGAATTAAAATAAACCCAAACAGAAATGGCTGCCACCATGGAGCGAGCAGAAGGCTTGGCTCTGCTCCAGGCTACAAAGTTTCAGTTGTAGAACATAAATTAATCCCAGAATCCAGGGCCTCCACTTGGGTCACAGGGAGGCATGGCCGGCCTGCAAATCACCACAGGTCCCTCGCCCAGGCAGCCCCATACCCCCAAGGGGACCCCCACCCTAACCTGGGACACACTTCAGGGCAAACCAGCTGGCCCCCACCCATGCACCAAACCTCTATCCTATCTAATAAAAGAGTAATTTGCAGATTGACCATCACTCCAACATACAAGAGTGCTGCCCCCATGTGGTCAAAGATCCTGCCCCCATGTGGACACAAGATGGCCAGCAGGGGATGGCAGTTGGGAGGGACCAGGCCTGCAAGGGAGGGCAGTTGGGGGCGATCAAGCCTGCAGCGGAGGGCAGTTCGGGGTAATCAGGCCATCAGAGGAGGGAGTTGGGGGCAAACAGGCTGGCAGGGGAGCAGTTAGACATCACTCAGGCTGGCAGGGTAGTGGTTAGGGGTGATCAGGCTGGCAGTGAGGGGCAATCAGGGAGGCAGGCAGGTGAGCAGTTGGGAGCCAGCAGTCTTGGATTGTAAAAAGGATGTCCGACTGCCCTCGAGGGGTCCCAGATTGGAGAGGGTGCAGGTTGGACTGAGGGACATCCCCCGTTCACGAATTTCATGCACTAGGCCTCTACTATATAATAAAAGCCTAAGCCAAACCGGTTTGGCTCAGTGGATAGAGCGTCGGACTGCGAACTGAAGGGTCCCGGGTTCAATTCCGGTCAAGGGCATGTACCTTGGCTGCGGGCACATCCCCAGTAAGGGGTGTGCAAGAGGCAGCTGATGGATGTCTCTCTCTCATCGATGTTTCTGACTTTCTATCCCTCTCCCTTCTGCTCTGTAAAAAATCAATAAAAAATATATTTTTTTAAATCTTAATAATAATAATAATAATAATAATAATAATAAAATAAAAGCCTAAGTGACCATTACAGTGGAAAGGCCAGAACAACCAGCCTCTATGGTGTGCCCTGACCACCAGGGGGCAGACGCTCAATGCAGGAGCTAGCCCCTGGTGGTCAGTGCATTCTCACAAGGGAAGCACCATTCAGCCAGAAGCTGAGCTCACAGCTGGCAAGCACAGCAGTCGTGACGGGAGCCTCCCCACCTTTGCAGCAGCACTAAGGAGCAGCAAGCCGAGTGGTAACGATCAGCAAGTAGGCGGGCAGTAAGGAGTGAGGGATCCCAGATTGCCAGAAGCCACAGGCAGGGCTGAGGAACCCCCAGCGCAGTGCATGAATTTTGTGCACAAGGCCTCTACTATATAATTATAGATATATGATATAGATATATATAGATAGATATCCAATACTTTTGCTTACATGTAGCAAATATTTAACTATAAAATTAATCTTATTTATAAAAATATTTTAAAATCCATATTTTGAGTACTATAATGAATGAGCAAAAAGTCAAGAGAACCTTCAGAAAATTGGTCAAAAAATTTAGGTGGCATACAAGAGAATAAATGAAATACACTATAGAAATAGGCAGAGGTGATAAATAGGAATAGATAATATAAAAAATGACTAAATGCTATACATAAAAAATTGAATCATTACTAATACATTGGTAAATGTGAGTTAAAACAAGTTGGTGCCTCAAAGCTATCAGTTCATAAAACTTTCTATGTTGTATAATACACATGTTGGTGATGGTATTGGAGGAATGGTACTATTATCTTCTGCTGGTAAGCACTGGAACTGTTACATATATTAAGGAAAGTAATCTGGTATTATTCAGTTGAACCAAAATGAGTTTATTATAAGGCTCCAATTCCATCATTTAATTTATACTACAAGCATTTTTCACAAGTTCCATAATGAATAAGTTTCACAAAGAACAAAAATTTTATAATAATGTTTGTATTGTAATCGAAACATCCATTACTAATAAAATGGATACATAGCTAAATGTTTTAAGAAAGGAAGAAAGAAAAGAGCATGCATTGTGAAAAAGTAGAAAATAGATGGTAGTTTATAACATGATATTATTATGAAAATTAAAAACAGACACATCAAATAATAATATATACTAGGTGGGAAAAAGGTAGTTTTACAGTGTTTGAAACACCCAAATATGTAAGAATTTTTATGAGTTTATTGGAGCCAACTGACAACAATTGTTGGGAAGCAAAATCTTATCAGACTGAGAATATGCTCTAGAATATTGCAGGTTTGACCTTTTTCTACACATTACAACCAAAGGAGGAAGCCCGAAGGGGCTGCACGAAATCCATTGATGATAGGTTAGGAAGGTAGGAGGAAGCACAGAGGGGAATCTCTGGGACTGGATAAAAAGTAAAATGAATAGACAAGTAAGTCTAGGATAGTTAACATTTAACTTCATTAATAATAGCAATGAAGGGTTCTATGGTCTCCTGCTCTGGTGGAAAATTGTGCCCTGAGGGGGTCTGGAAAGAGAAAATCACCCTGACATCCCTAAGGTATGTTATCATACAGGCAGAGACAATGAAGAGGTTTAGTTAAGTTTCGTTCTGTCTGGGAAGAGACTGTCCTAGGACATAACTACCCAACATAACTCTCTTATCTTTAGAAAGTTTTCACTTCAGACCATCCTATGTGGTTATCTTAGTTCTCTGAGATTGTAAGGACCACCATTCAGGCCTCCCCTGAGCATGTCAGGTTTAGTCTGTGGCCCCATTTTAATCCACAACAGCTGTAATACAAGTAAATAATATAAAAATTAATAAATAATAATACAAGAATAAACTCTGTTTCACATACTCAAAACTATAATCCTACTTTGCCCATCCCGTATTTAAGGCCACTTATATTTTATATTCTCATGAGCACATTAAAATATAGAATGAACTAAGGAGATCTGAAGAAAAGATTACTTTTTATTTACTAGTTTTATCATTTTTTAATTTTTAGAGTTGACATACATTATTATATTAGTTTCAGGTGTGCACCCCATGATTAGAATTTCATGGTCATCCCAATAAATCACCACCAATCAGACACCATATATAATTATTAGAATATTATTGACTACATGCCCTATGCTGTACTTTACATCTCTATGACTGCTCTGTAACAACCAATTTTTCTTCTTAATCCCTTCACTTTTTTCACACATTTCCCCAACTCCCCCATCTGGCAACTGTCCAAATGTTCTCTGTATCTAGGAACCTGTTTTTGTTCTGCTTGTCTGTTTATTTTGTTTTTTAGATTCAATTATTAATAGATATGTTATTTATTGCCATTTTATTGCTCATATTTTTTATCTTTTCTTTTTCTTCTTCTGAAAGAAGACCCATTAGAATTTCATGTAATACTGGTTTGGTGGTAATGAACTCCATTAGCTTTCTCTTGTCTAGGAAGCTCTTCATCTGTCCTTGGATTCTCAATTATAACATTGCTGGGTAGAGTAATCTTGGCTATGGGCCTTCATTTTCATCACTTTCAATATTTCTCGCCACTGCTTCTGGTCTGCAAAGTTCCTGTTGAAAAATCAGCTGACAGCCGAGACCGGTTTGGCTCAGTGGATAGAGTGTCGGACTGAAGGGTCCCGGGTTCGATTCCAGCAAGGGCATGTGCCTTGGCTACGGGCACATCCCCAGTAGGGGGCGTGCAAGAGGCAGCTGATCAATGTCTCTCAATGTAAAAAATCAATAAAATATATTTTTTAAAAAAAGAAAAGAAAAATCAGCTGACAGTCTTATAGGAGCTCCCTGTTAGGTAAGATTGCTTTTAAGATTCTCTCTCTGTCTTTAACCTTTTGCATTTTAATTATGATGTATTTTGGGCCTTTTGGGGTTCATCTTGCTTGGGACTCTCTGAGCTTCCTGGATTTGTATATCTATCACCTTCACCAAGTTAGGGAAGTTTCCTGTCATTTTTTTTCAAATAGGTTTTTAATTCTTTGCTCTTTCTTTTCATCCCAGCACTCCCATAATGTGATTGTTGGTATGCTTGAAGTTGTCCCAAAGGCTCCTCACACTATCTTCATTTTTGCAGACTCCTTATTCGCTGTTCTGATTAGGTGTTTTTGCTTCCTTTTATTCCACATTGCTGATGTGATTCAGAGCTTCATCTACTCGATTGTTGAAAGCCTTATATTCTTCATTTCATTTAGTGTAACCTTTATTTCTGATTGGTCCTTTTTTATGCTATTGAATTTCTCACTAGGATCATTAAATATCCTTATAACCAGTGTTTTGAATTCTGCAACTCTGCATGTAGTAGATTGCTTGTCTCCATTTTTTTTTTCACTGTCTGCAAGGGTATGGCCTTACAATGACTTCTTTTTTTATATAACATATTTTTATTGATTTCAGAGAGATATAAAGAGAGAGATAGAAATATCAATGATGAGAGACAATCATTTTTCAGCTGCCTCCCACACACCTCCTATTGAGGATGGAACCCACAACCCAGGCATGTGCCCTTGACTGGAATTGAACATGAGTCCCTGTCGTTTGCAGGCTGACGCTCTATCCACTGATCCAAGCCAGCTAGGTTGCTTGTTTCCATTTTTACTTAGTTCTTTTTTCTGGGATTTTGTTCTATTCTTTCATTTGGGACATGTTTCTTTGCTCATTTTAGCAACCTCCCTGTGTTTGTTTCTAGATAGAATTGCTAAGTCTCCCAGGCTTGGTATAGTGGCCTTATGTAGTAGGTGTCCTGTAGGGTTCAATGGCAACAGCCTCCCCAGTCACTAAAGATGGGCACTTGAGGTACACCCCCTGGGTAGGCTGTGTACACCCTCCTCTTACAGTTGAACTTGATTGTCATTGGCACATTCATGGGAGAAATCCGCCCCACCCCCAGGCTATGACCACATATCTTGACCACCATGGAGGATCAGTTATGCAGGGGCCCACAACAGGGCTCTGGTGCCCACTGACCTACCCCTTGAGTGTGTTACACACGGAGGTGGTTGGGTCATGGTACTTTGCCGTGAACGGAAGTTATCCACTGGGTACAACGACTTGGGGGCCTCCCTGGAGGTGCAGGCCAAGGTCAGCCACCACTTGTATTCTGCCTGAGGCCGTCTCACGTGAGCTACAAACCGCTGAATAGATGCCTGCTACTAGCTCTGGGCTTAGAAGGGCCCAGGCAAAGCCAGGCTGTGAACTAGGGCTGGCTGCTGCTGGCGCCAGGCCTGGGGCCCCTTAGTGAGAGGTACAGGGTTCCTGAGGCCAGATGCTGCTTGTTTGAGAAGGTTTAGGAAAATCTGAAGCATGAGCCAAGACAGATTTTATGAAAAAGTGACTGGAAGCAGCTTGAGTGGGCCCATAAGTTGTGGGAATCAACAGGGCTGGGCAAACAGTGTGAGCCAGTTTGATGCTGTCTCTATGGGGGGAGGGCTCATCAAAGGAGCAATGGCCTCTGCCAGCACTCTGCCTGGAAGAAAGCTGTCTCTCCCGCCCGCCCCCCCCCTCAATTACTGCCCTGATGCTGGGCAGTTCAGTTCCTCCCCTCATGTCCCTGGTGCCTTTCAAGCTGCTGCCCCCCAGTTGGAGCTCATAGAGTGTAGTCCAAGTTAGTCCATGCATGGTCCCTGCCTCCAACTAGAGCTGACTTCCTTCTCCCTCAGCCTTAATCACTGCTGCTCTTCCTGCCACTGGAAACCTGGGCTGTGGGGCCTGGTGTTGGGTTAAGACTCCTCACTCCTCAGGGAGGACCTCCACAGCCAAGATATCCCGCCTGATTTTTATCTACCCATTCCACATCTCTGCCTCTTCTACCAGTTTCAATATAGTTGTGTGTTTTGTGGGTTTTTTTTTTTTTCAGTTCCCTCATTGCAAGACTTCCATTCAGTTTGATAAAAGGTGGTTCTGAATGATGGTTGTTCTGTAGTTCAGTTGTAACTTTGATGTGGTTGTGGGTGTAGGTGAGTATCATGCTTACTTATACCACCATCTTGACAGAAGTGAGAAGTGTTACACTTACATGTAAATTGTTGCAAACACATCAGGTAACAATAATCTGTTATGTGAGGAATCTGTTTTGTGTTTGTTTTTCTCTTTCTTTGTGGATCTAAAATAAAAATGGAATGAAAAATAAGAATTATTATAAGCACTATGAGTGAAAATATTGTATAGAATTTACCCAAAGGAAAAGTGAAAATGAGTTGAGTTCCCGAAATCTGCACAGAATGCAGAGGACCAGTAAAAAATATAAATGTGCAATAAAATAATGAAGGATATAAAAAAGGACAGTCAATAGAAATCAAACATATGAGTAGCTCACATCCTCAACTTAGAGAGCAAAAAAAGTGAGACAGAAAAACCATTCAAAATTATAAGGAATGAAGGTTATATCTGTAGAGTCACATGTATCACCATGTTTCAGGAAAATTTAATAAAGTCAAATAAAATCAAAATACATTGTGGTAATATACTAAATCTCAGAGATGAAGAAAAAATATATGGATATCAGGGCAGGAAAAAAAAGTTACCTAGAAGGAATAAAATTCAAAATATCCTCACAGCTCTTTACAGACATTTTCAATATCACACAATACAGAAATCATTCTGGAAAATACTTCCAAGGGAATAAGGCAAACCACCAAAAGACTACTTAAAGTCATGTAATTAAAAATTTATAGCTTTTATTAAAACAAGAAGCACAAAAATGTAAATCATATAAAGATATCACTAGGTTAACAAATTATAGAACTAAGTGTAATTATTACAATTCAATGAGTACTTAGATGTTGCAGATCATTACAGCACATGTATCAACACCAAATTTGCAATGTAAAACTTAAATATACAAAAGAATTTTATTTTACTTAAAATTGTTTTGTGTTCTCACTTCTTAAGCTCCTTGAATGTTTTGCTGTTAAACTCTACCAAGAGTTTAATTTGAACTGTGGGTAAGCCAAGTTATGCTTACTAGGTTCTGCTGTGAATTCTGCCAGTTTGGTTACCAGAAGCACATTTCTCAGAAATGTATTTGATACCACAGTGCAGTTGGAAGTATCCTAGAGGATTCAAACTATTTATTGATCAAATATCAAAAGTGACATCAAATTTTTGTTCATCAGTATGGAGCTTCTTAACTTGAGAGATCAAGTATGTTTACCAACTTTCCTTTTATTCATTCACCATTTATTATTATTATTATTATTATTATTATTATTATTATTATTATTATTTTAAATTCTAGAGGCCCAGTGCATGACACTCATGCACTGGGAGATGGGGAGGGATGGACCCTCAGCCTAGCCTGCACCCTCTTGCAGTCCAGGACCCCTCGGGAGACCCTTTCCACTGCCTCGGAGGCAGGAGAGGCGCTTGCCAGTCCTGAGCCTGGCTTCTGGCAGAGCAGTGCTCCCCCGGGGGAGCGCACTGATCACCAAGGAGACAGCTCCTGCATTGAGCACCTTCCCCTGGTAATCAGTATGTGTCATAGTGACTGGGCATTCCGCTGTTCAGTCATTTTGCAATATTTTTATTGATTTCATAGAGGAAGGGGGATAGAAATATTAATCATGAGAGAGAATCACTGATAAGCTGCCTCCTGCACGCTTCCTACTGGGGAACAAGCTCACAATTCAGGCATGTGCCCTTGACCAGAATTGAACCTGAGACCCTTCATTCCACAGCCTGATACTCTATCCACTGAACCAAATAAACTAGGGCTCACTATCACTTTTTATTTTTAAATTACAGTTAACTTTCAATATTATTTTATACTAGAGGCCTGGTGCATGAAATTTGTGCATGGGGGAAGGGTGTCCCTCAGCCCAGCCTGCACCCTCTCCAATCTGGTGGGATCAGGTCTAAAGGGGCAGTCAGACATCCCTGTCACAATCCAGGACTGCTGGCTCCCAATTGCTCACCTGCCTGCTTTCCTGATTACCCTTAACTGCTTCTGCCTGCCAGCCTGATCACTCCCCTGCCAGCCAGATTGATGTCTAACTGCTCCCCTGCCAGCCTATTTGCCCCCAACTTCCCTCCTCTGCCAGCCTGGTCAGCCCTAACTGCCCTCCCCTGCTGGTCATCTTGTGGTGGCCATCTTGTGTCTACATGGGGGCAGCCATCTTGTGTGTTGGAATGATGGTCAATCTGCAATTACTCTTTTGTTAGATAGGATAGAAACCTGGTGCATGGGTGGGGGTCAGCTGGTTTGCCTTGAAAGGTGTCCCAAATCAGGGTTGGTGTTCCCTTGGGGTGTGGGGCAGCCTGGGTGAGGGGCCTGTAGTGGTTTGCAGGCCAGCTACGCCCCCCAGCAACCCAAATGGAGGCCCTGGTATCTAGGATTTATTTATCTTCTAAAATTGAAACTTTGTAGCCTGGAACGGAGCCAAGCCTTCTGTTCCCTCCATGGCAGCAGCCATTTCTATTCGGGTGTATTTATCTTCTATAACTGAAACTTTGTAGCCGTAAGCCAACATCTGGGCCAGCCAGGGTGTGTGCAAAGCTTGGCTACCTCCATCATCGGGGAAACCCAAGCCTCCCTCCTGTTCTCTCCATGGCTGCAGCCACCATGGTTTGGGTTAATTTGCATACCTGCTCCTGATTGGCTAGTTGGTGTAGTGGAGTGGTTGTTAATTTGCATATAATTCTTTTATTAGATAGGATTAGTTCCAAGTGTACAATGTAGAAGAGGTTAGACCAATGGTTGGCAAACTCATTAGTCAACAGAGCCAAATATCAACAGTACAACAATTAAAATTTCTTGTGAGAGCCAAGTTTTTTAAACTTAAAACTTCTTCTAACGCCACTTCTTCAAAATAGACTCGCCCAGGCCATGGTATTTTGTGGAAGAGCCACACTCAAGGGGCCAACGAGCCACATGTGGCTCGTGAGCCGCAGTTTGCCAACCACTGGCGTTAGACAATTATATGATTTACAAAGTGATCCCCCAATAATTCTTGTACCCACCAGGTACCATACATAGTTATTACAATATTATTGATTATATTCCCTATGCTGTACTTTGTATATATGTGACTATTTTGCAACTACCAATTTGTACTTCTTAATCTCTTTACTTTTTCACCCCATCCCCTAACCCCCCTCCTATCAGTCAAACCTCAATCTCTTCTCTATATCTATAAACCTGCTTTTGTTTGTGAAATTCATATGCCATTTGTTTTTCTCTAGCTGACTTATTTCATTTAGCACAATATACTCTAGATCCAGCTATGTTGCCACACCATTTGTCCTTTCAATAAATGTGTTTAGGACATTATTTTGTTTAGAAGAGTCCTAGACAAGACTATCCTATATAATAAAAGAGAAACATGCAAATTTGACTGTACCTTTGCTCCTGATTGGCTATGCTACCAGCCAATCAGGAGTGGGGGTGGGGCCAAGTGGTGTGAGCATCGGGCCCCAGGGGTGGAGATGAACTGGCAGTGGTGGCGAGCGCCCAGCCCCCAAGCACTGTGAGGGGAAGCGGTGGCGGCAGCAGTGGTGGTGGCGGTGGCAGCAGGGAGCACCGGCCCTCGGGCGCTGTGACCGGAAGTGACAGCGAGCGTCCAGCCCCCAGGGTCGGGTGGTCACAGGCAGCCGAGGCTGAGCTGAGCAGGGCGATGGCTGGGTGCCCAGGCTTTAGGCCTTGGGCAGGCTGGGGGTGAGCCATCAGTTGGATATCCCCTGAGGGCTCCCAGTATGTGAGAGGGGGCAGGTTGGGTTGAGGGACCACCCACCCCCAGTGCATGAATTTCGTGAACCAGGCCCCTAATTTAGTTATATTTTTTAGATAATGTTGGTATATCAGGAACATAAGGATATAGATTAAAGAGGGAGATAAATATGGAAAAAGTTGCCCTGACTGGTTTGGCTCAGTGGATAGAATTTCGGCCTGCGGACTGAAAGATCCCAGGTTCAATTCTGGCCAAGGGCATGTACCTTGGTTGTGGGCACATCCCCAGTAGGGGGTGTGCAGGAGGCAGCTGATTGATGTTTCTAACTCACTATTCCTCTCCCTTCCTCTCTGTAAAAAAAATAAAGAAAGAAAATAAAAAAGAAAATAAAATATATTTAAAAAGAAAAAAGTTATGCCAGCAAAAGAGATTGATTTCAATTTTTTTAAATGAAGATTTTGTTTGGGTTTTATGTTAACCACATTGCTACCTTTTTTTATAATACAATTCATTTAGAAATAATCTCAAATCTACAGGAGAGTTGAAAAATAAATTTTTAAAAAAGATATCTTCTACATTTTTTACCAAAACTTAATTATTTTCTGATTATTTGAGCACCTTTCCAACATTTGTCAATATGTGATAGTACTGTTTTTTATTCCAATATGATTTATTGAAATAAAAATGTAGAATGATTTCCCAGTACCAGACTGCTAAAAATATACTTTACCTGGCTTTGATTTGTATTTAAAGTTACTAGTAGTGTTTTCTTATATGTATGTCAAGTACATATGAGATTAAATTAAAACAGGGGGTAAGAACCACTTTGTGAGGCAGAACACCACTTAACTATTCCCAGCAAGATAGCGATCTGTGAAAATGGGATAGTGTCTGTTATGTGAATGATAGTCAATCATGATAACAAAGAATTCAAGTCATGTAAAAGTTTAGCTTTAGAACGTGATCTGAGCGAAAGGTGGATCAGGGAACTTGAGGGCCTCCTTCTGTCACAGAGGCCTCAGGTTAGCAACAACATAATGACTAGATTACCTTTGCAAGAACTCTAGTGGAGAGTTGAGAAGCTGCATTACCCAGACCAATGTAAAACTAAAAAAGGATTCCAAAAGGGTAGGAAGCCGAAACCAGTTTGGCCCAGTGGATAGAGTGTCGGCCTGCAGACTTGAAAGGTCCCACGTTTGATTCTGGTCAAGGGCATGTACCTTGGTTGCGGGCACATCCCCAGTGTGGGGTGTGTAGGAGGCAGCTGATCGATGTTTCTGACTCTATCCAACTCCCTTCCTCTCTGTAAAAAATCAATGAAATATATTTTTTATAAAAGGGGAGTAGGAAATTGTATAGAATTTTGTCTATTTAACTCTGCCCCTCCCACTGTGTGGTAAAACCAGAAGGAAACCTCCCACATTGTGTATCCTTTTTTAGAATTGAAAAAAAAAAAAAAAAAGAGTGGCCCATGAGTCCAATGTCCTGATTAGTCCTAGGGCTTCCTGAAGAGCAGTTGTCTACCTCCCCAGGTTGCGAGCATTGGCAGGACTAGAAGCATGGTTTGGAAGTCCTGATTTAAAAAAAAAAAAAAAAAAAGTTATTGTAGTGTTAGGACTGCAGTTCCACAGGCAGACAGCAGGTGGAGCAAGACATAATGGACTTCTGAGAAGCATTGACAAGTTGTTTAGGATTTAAGCCAATTAAAAGCACATGCATATACTCAGAGAAGATAAGAGTCTGAAAGGATGTGAGAGGTCCTAGACTTGTAGGTAGGCTGATCAGTGGAGGTCTTCCCCTACACTAAGACAATCCATAAAATACCTGAAAGGTAGTGTTATTTCAAATGCTGAAGTCTCAACAAAAACAAAACAAAGCATTAAAAAGGAGCCCTAAAAGAGCTGTAACTGGTTTGGCCCAGTGAATATAGCATCCACCCACCGGACTGAAGGGTTCCGGGTTCGACTCCAGTCAAGGGCATGTTCCTTGGTTGCGGGCTCCATCCCCAGTAGGGGGCGTGCAGGAGGCAGCTAATTGATGATAATCTCTCATCAATGTTTCTAACTCTCTATCTCTCTCCCTTCCTCTCTGTAAAATGTATTAAAAAAAAACCCAAAAACATAGAAACAGGACCAAATCAAAGGAACAAAATAAAAATCCAGAAACCAACCCTAGAGAAGAAATGCAAATCAATGGCCTACCTCATAAATAATTTAAAAGAACTATCATAATGATGCTTAATGAGCTAAAAGAAAACCCAGATAAACACACAAACAAAATCAGGAAAATGATGCATGAACAAAATGAAAATAATCTACAAAGACACAGAAGCTACTGATAGGAGGGACTTATAACCTAATCGCGCACCTGAATTAATCTAAAAAGTAATATTATTTTAAACCTTACAACACATATACATACATATGTGAATAGGGGGTTAATGGAACTTTTCTTAAAGGTTCCATTTCAAGGCCTGTGCAAAGCGATTCAGGTGGTTACTCAGCTGTGAATCCAGCAAGCAAAACCTATAAAGATGGTCAGTCTGACCCACCAGGAGTCAAAACATTATCTCATCAACATCACCTTATTGCCTAATGACTAATTACAATCACTGATGTCTATGGATGCCCAGGCCTGCACACAGCTGCATTCCTCACTCCAGCCCCTTGCCCTATACTAGTATAATCCTGTCCCCTGCACCTAGTTGGGAGGCAGGATTTGATGCTTGTAAGCACCCTGTCTTCTTGGTTGGCTAGCCTTCTCAATAAATACCTAATATGATTCAACCCTGCCTTCGTTATTGGACACAGTGACAGGCAGCCCAAGCCTAACTAAAGTAGGGGTTTCCCGGTAACTACAAAAATAAATAAATACCCGAAAGAAATTCTGGAGCTGAAAAACATAGTAACTAGAAAAATGCAGTAGATGGTTTTTAATAGCAAAAGTTTGCTCAGTCAGAAGAAAGAATAAATTGATGGACTGAATCAGTGAATCAAGATCAAATCAGTAAATTTGAAAATAGTTTTTTCCAAATTAGTCAGAGGAGCAAAGAAAAAGAAAGAACAGTGAAGAGAACCAAAGGAATTTATGGTACATTGTAAAATTGGCCAATATATGCTTTATTGTAATTCCACAAGAAGAGGCAGAAAGTTTATTTGAAGAAATAATGGCTGAAAACTTCCCAAATCTGAGGAAAGAAATGGGCATACAAATCAAGAAGCTCAATAAATCCCAACTAGAATAAATCCAAAGAGACTCACATTAAAATATGTTATAACCAACGTATAGAAAGACAAAAGAAAAAGTGACAGCCTTGAAAGCAACAAGAGAAATGTGCCTGGTCATCTACCGAGGAGTTAGCACATGACTGGCTGCAGATTTCTCACCAAAATTTTTCAGGGCCGAGTGGAGTCGGATAATATATTCAGAGTGCTGAAAGAAAAATCTGTTTATCAAGAATACTGTATCTTGAAGAAATGCCCTTAAAAATTAAGAGGAGAAATTAATACTTTACAAAAAGAACAAAAGATGATAGTGTTCATTATCACTAGACCTGCTCTGTAACAAATGTAAAAGGGAGTCCTTCAAGGTGAGAGCAAAGGATGCCAGACATCAACATGAAACTACACTAAAAATTAAGGTTATCTGGTAAAAGTGAACTTATGGGCAAATATAGTAACCTAAGTTAATGTAAATTTAGTGCAAAAACTTACTTTTAATTCTTGTTTAAAAGTTAAATGACTAAAACCAAAAACCTCTGTTGATGTAAGATATATATATATATATATATATATATATATATATATATAATGTTTTTCAATAGAAAATATCTATGGAACATACATAAGAGGAAATGAGAAGGCAGTTACAGCCTGTCACTGCCTGCACACACACACGCACACAAAGGAAGTCAGTAACAGAAGGAAGGGAGAACAAAAACCAGTTTAGGCCTGCAGATGGAAAGGTTCCAGGTTTGATTCCCTGCAGGAGGCAGCTGATCGACGTTTCTCTCATTGATGTTTCTAACTCTATCCCTCCCCTTTCCTCTCTGTAAAAAAAAAAATCAATAAAATATATTTTTAAAACAAAACAAAACACAGTGCATACAAAAGACAATGAACAAAATGAAAACAGTAAGCCCTTCTATACCAGTCATTACTTAAAATATGAATTAAACTTCCCAATCAAAACACATAGTTTAGTTGAATGGATCGATAAGACAAGGTCTATCTCTATGCTGTCAAGAAACTCACCTGAAATCTAAGGATACATATTGGTTGAAAGTTAAAGGATAGAAGAAAGCCTTCCATACAACTGGTAACCCAGTCAGAGCAGAGGTGGCTAGTGTACTAATACCAGAGAGAAGACTTTTCAGTAAAAAAAAAAACTAAAAAAAAAAACTGTCATCAGAGGTAAGAAAGACATTTTATAAAGATAAACGATCAATTCACCAGGAAAAGATAACGATCACAAATATGTCCACACCAAACATCAAGCCCTGGATACATGAGGTCAGTTTTGACAGAACTGAAGCACCGAAACAGAAAGCAATAAATGAGAGTGGGGGACCTCAACAGTGGACAGGACAGACAGGAGATGAGGAGGGACAGAGGACTGGAACATGCTACAGAGATCGCCCCAAGGACTCGCAGGCATGCATATAAACACAACCAGACCCTGTGTGTGCTGCTGTGCCACACTTTAAACAATAAACAAATGACAAAGAAAAGAAAGAGTAGCAAATACTCTAGACTCGTCCAACTTAGTATTGAAACCAAAATGTGGGGTTTGAGTCCGGGCTCGCGGTCTCCCCAAACCGAGGGAGGTGTTCTCGGAAAAAACGGGTAGCGGAAGCCGGGTTTATGGGGAGAAGCCGGTCCCGGTCGTGCAGCCGGGTCCGCCGGAGGCCGTGTCCGGAGCGCGCCGACCGCGGGGCAGCCCTGTCGGGGCCCACGGAGCCTTAAGCCACAGGGCGCGGGGGAGCCCCCCCACCGCACCACCACCACCTCCTGCCGTAGGGGCAGGGCCCTCATCCGCAGGGGGGCGCTGGGGGAGGAGCGCGCGCTTTTTCTTACCCAGGCTTGCTGGTTTCTGGTTGGTTCTTCCAAAGAATCCTGTTTCGGTAACACCCTTGGGATTGGCTGCACGCTTCGCTGCTTGTGATTGGTTACTGCAAGCTGCCTGTCTTAGCAACATTCACACGTGTTCAAGTTCAAGTGACCCTAGGCTCCCCGCCCGTTGGGAAACTCCGCCTAGGTGGGTTTCTCGGTTCTCCTCCCACCCTTCTCCCCTCCAGGGTCCCGCCCCCGTCTACCTAGCTTCCTTCTCCTTCTCAGTAAGGCAAGGGCTGGAGAATAAATACAACGAAAGTCCGGGAGTCTTCTAGCTCAGTGAACTATCGAGGGGTCCCCTGGTGTGAAGCCTACTGAGACATCCCTTTTAAGGAGAAGGAAAACCAGTTGCATGTGGCCTCACCTACGACCAAGAAAGAGGCGCAATGCCTGGTGATCCTTGTGGACTGAAGAGACGGGACGAAAAGGGGGCCACATGCTAACCCGACTAGTTCAGGGAAGGCCCGCGTGGTGGCCTTGCAAACTCAGAGACCTAAGGTAACCAAAAACGATGGTCTGAAATGAAAACTTTCTTTTTTCTTTAACTAAAAGCAGTTTATGATGAGTAGTCATGTCCTAAGGCAGTGTTTTTTTTTCTAACAAAGGTTAATCTTCACCTTAAGTGTTTGTCATTTTGCATCTGGGATAACACGCCTAATGCACAAGCCTTTGCAAAAACAAAAGGAATTTCCTTTTTGGGGGAGCCTCAAAGTAAGGGTGCTGCTCCATGGAGACCACAAATCCCCTTATTGTGTTCATTGCTGACTGTTAACTATCCTGGACCCACCTAAATAAAAGAAGTGAGTGTCTATCATTTTACTGTTTCTCCAACCCCAGAAGTCCGCCCCACCTCCACCCCCACCTCCACCTTCACCCCCAACCCCTTAGAACCACTCCCTTTGCTTTCTTTTTGTGAGTTTATTTTTTGGGGAGCAGAATCTCAAGGGGCTGAGATAATGCTCCTAAGAATGGCAGTTTTGCACCTTGTTTTATAGATTACAATCAAAAGAGGAGAGATAAGTGGGTTACATGAAATCCCTTGGTGATCGATTAAGGAGGCCGGAGAAAGCAAAATGGAATGAAGGAGAGGAACCTCTGTGATTGGATAAAAAGTAAAATGATAGACTCATACTTCTTTTACTTAGGTAGGTGCAGGATAGCTAACAGTCAATAACTAATAACTATAAGGAGATTTGTGATCTTCCTGGAGCGGTGCCTGTGATTTGAAGGGTTCGGAAAAAGGAAAATTACTTTGGCATGCCAATATGTTATCAAAGATGTAAAAAGACCATAGGTTCAGATAAGGTAAAGATTGAACTTCGATAGGTGAGGATACTGGCCTCAGACCCGATTACCCACCATAAACTGCTTTTTAATTTTAAAAGTTTTCATTTCAGACCATCGTTTATGGTTACTTTAGGTCTCTGAGTCTGCAAAGCCGCCACACAGCCCTTCCCTGAGCTAGTCAGGATAGCATGTGGTCCCCTTTTCATCCATACGTCACATGCTGCAACATTGATAAACCTTGACGACATTATGTTAAACAAAATAAGACAGAAACAAAATGACAAATACTGAATGATTTCCCTAAAATGCAGTATTTAAAGAAGTCAGAACATAGAAAACAGAAAAGATTAAATACTGCCATTTGCAATCTGGATAGGCCTTGAGAATATTGTGCTAAGTGAAATACATCAATCAGAAAAAGCTGAAAATCATATAATTACACTCACATGGGGGGTTATAAAACTGAAACTCTTGGACACTAACAATAGTGTGTGGGCTGACGGGGCCCATATATGGTGATGGCAGATTATTTGACTTTGGGTGGTGGGCACACAGTGCAATATATAGATCTTGTATCATAGAAATGTACACTTGAAACCTATATGATCCTATTAACCAATGCCACCCCAATAAATTTAATAATAATAATAAAGAAAGTAGAATAGTTGTTACTAGAGTCTGTGGAAGAGGGGGAAAAGGAGATGTTGCTTCATGGATTTAGGGTTTCATTTTTCTTTCAAGATGAAAAAGTTCTAGAGGTATAATTTCACAATGAAAATAATAATAACACCACTGAACTGTGCACTGAAAAAAAAGGTAAACTTTATGATATGTTTTTAGTACAATAGAAAATAATAAAATAAACTTTTTTAAAGTTCGGCTTTAGAAGATTAAGAAGATGCTAATTCCCTTTGATTATTTTACACAAGATTATTTTCAAGTTCTTTTTTCAAAAATATATATTTTATTGAATCTTTACAGAGAGGAAGGGAGAGGGATAGAGAGTTAAAAACATCGATGAGAGAGAAATGTTGATCAGCTGCCTCCTGCGCAACCCTCCACTGGGGATGTGCCCACAACCAAGGTACATGACCCTGATGGGAATCAAACCCGGGACCTTTCTGACAGTCTATCCACTGAGCCTAACTGGTTTCAGCGATTTTCAAGTTCTTACTAAGAAACCTTCCCTTTATTCATGCTAGTGATATATTAAAATAAAATAAGAAAAATAAGAGAAAAAAAAATTTTAAATAATAGAAGTATAACTAAGATCAAAGTGGTTAGTATAACTAATGCTGCGGGAAGCCAGACATTGCCTCACCAACAGAGATGTAAATAGAACAAACAGGAAACCTGGTCAAAGCTTAATGGATCTGTTTACCCATTGTTTAGGTGAGACTTTAGTTGCCCCTCCTTTAGTCTTATGTTAAGTATGAACTGTTTACTCATTGTTTAGGTGACACATTGGTAATTGTAAAAGCTTCCACACCTTTTGTCTTATGCTAATTCTTGCTGGTTGATTTCATTGTTGGAACTGCCTGACCTAAAGGACATGGATGTATCACTTAGCCCTAATAAAAGGGGATAGCAAAGCCAGAGCTGGTGGCGTCCTCCCCATTGAAGTGGACTCCCGCCTGGCCCCCATTATTCCCAAAAATTAATGCTTTTCCAGTCTCTCTTCATTTGTGTGCAGCCTTCTCCAGACCCTGAACCCTGACATGGGAACCCTGGACACGAAGGACATGAAAAGGATTCCACATAATGCTGCATTTTTTCTGGATTCCAGATGTGAGTGCTGTGAAAAGCTACCCAGAATTTAACTTTGCAGCATAAGAGAATTTAAAGTATCCTATATGAAGAAGTGGTTGTACCCAATTGCTTTGGCACAGTGGTTGAGCGGTAACCTATGAACCAGGAGGTCATGGTTTGATTCCCAGTCAGGGCACATGCCTGGGTTCTGGGCTCAGTCCCTAGTAGAGGTGTGCAGGAAGCAGCTAATCAATGATTCTCTCTCATTATTGATGTTTCTATCTTCCTCTCTGAAATAAATAAACACACACACACACACACACACACACACACACACACACACACACGAACACACACACACACATACTAGAGGCCTGGTGCAAAAAATTCGTGCACAGGGGTGGTGTCCCTCAGCCCAACCTACACCCTCTCCAATCTGGGATGTCTGACTACCCATTTAGGCCCAATGCCTGCCTTCCTGATTGCCCCTAACCCCTTCTGCCTGCCAGCGTGATCACCCCGTGGCTGCCAGGGGTTCAGAGCAGGGAGGGATGAATAGGTGGGCCACAGGTGACCTTTAGGGCAATGAAACTATTCTGATACTACATTAATGGTACATTTGTCAAGACCATAAGATGTTCAACACAAAGAATGAACCCTAATGTAAACTACAGATTTTACTTTTGTTAATAATGTGTCGATAAAGGCTCATCAATTGTAATAAATGTATCACATTAATTTAAGATGCTAATAATAAAAGAAGCTTTAATGTGGTGTGGCCGGGCCTCGGGGCTGCGGTGCGGGTCCGGACCCCCTGCTGCCTCTGGGGCTGCGATCGGAACCCCACCAGCCCAACGGGGGGTTAATTTGCATATTGCTCCTATTGGCTGGTAGCATGGCGAAGGTATGGTCCATTTGCATGTTTATTTTTCATTATATAGGAGATATATATATATATATATATACATACATATATCTACAAACATATATATATATATGTTTGTAGATATATGTATGTGTATATATATATATATATATATATATATATATATATATATATATGAGGTCCGGTGCATGAAATTCATGCACGTGGCAGGGGGGTGTCCCTCAGCCCAGCCTGCACCCTTTCCAATCTGGGACCCCTCAAGGGATGTCCAACTGTCTGTTTAGGCCTGATCCTAAATGGGCAGTTGGACATCCCTCTCACAATCCAGGACTGCTGGCTCCAAACTGCTCGATTACCTGTCTCCCTGATTGCCCCTAACCATTTCTGCCTGCCAGCCTGATCACCCCCTAACCACTCCCCTGCCAGCCTGATCAGTGTCTAACTGCTTCCCTGCCAGCCTGTTTGTCCCCAACTTCCCTCCTCTGCTGGCCTGGTCACCCCTAACTGCCCTACCTTACAGGCCTGGTTCCTTCCAACTGCCCCTGCTGGCCATCTTGTGGTGGCCATCTTGTGTCCACATGGGAGCAGGATCTTTGACCACCTGGGGGCAGCCATCTTGTGTGTTAGAGTGATGGTCAGCTTGCATATCACTCTTTTATTAGATAGGATAGAGGCCTGGTGCATGGGTGGGGGCCAGCTGGTTTGCCCTGAAGGTGTCCCAGATCAGGGTGGGGTTCCCTTGGGGCGTGAGGTGTCCTGGGCAAAGGGTCTGTGGAGGTTTGCAGGCCAGCCATGCCCCCCTGGCGACCCAAGTGGAGGCCCTGGGATCTGGGATTAATCTATGTCTACAACTGAAACTTTATAGCCTGGAGCAGAGCCAAGCCTTCTGCTCCCTCCTGGTGGCAGCCATTTCTGTTGAGATTTATGTATCTTCTAGCTTTAAGAGGAGGCCTGGGCCGGCCAGAGTGTGGGGAAAGCTTGACTTCCTCCATTGCTGGGGAAACCCAACCCTCCTTCCTGCTCTCTCCATGGCTGCAACCATCTTGGTTGGGGTTAATTTGCATACTCACTCCCAATTGGATAGTGGTGTGGCTTGTTGGGTGTGGCAGTAATTTGCATATTACTCTTTTATAAGATAGGATATGTGTGTGTATACATATATCCTATCTAATAAGAGTAATATGCTAATTTGACCATACCTTTGCCACACCCACCAGCCACTCCCACCAGCCAATCAGGAGCAAATTATGCAAATAAACCCCAAACAAGATGGCTGCCACCACTGAGAGCAGGAGGGAGGCTTGGGTTTCCCCAGCAACAGTGGAAGCCAAGCTTTCCACCTGCCTTTGTCTGCTGAGGCCTCAATGGTACAAAGTTTCAATTATAAAAGACACATAATCCTAAGGCAGTCACAGAGCTGGAGAGAGAAGAGGCTAGGGTTGCCGGGGAGATGGAAGAAGCTAAACTTCTGCAGCCCTAGCGCCTAGCCCTCCACTGTAGGCTACAAAGTTTCAAACAGAAATGGCTGTCACCATGGAGTGAGCAGAAGGCTTGGCTGCGCTCTAGGCTACAAAGTTTCAATTGTAGAACATAAGTTAATTTCAGATCCCAAGGCCTCCGTTGGGTCGCTGGGAGTGTGGTCAGTCTGCAAACCACCATAAGCCCCTCGCCCAGGCCACCCCATGCCCTAAGGGAAACTCCACCCTGATCCAGGAAACCATTCTGGGCAAATCAGCCGGCCCCCACCCATGCACCAGGCCTCTGTCCTATCTAATAAAAGAGTAATACACAGATTGACCATCAGCTCAACACACAAGAGGGCTGCCCCATGTGGTCAAAGATCCTGCCCCCATGTGGACACAAGATGGCCAGCAGGGGACGGCCATTTGGAGGTTCCAGGCCTGCAAGGGAAGGTAGTTGAGGGCTATCAATCCTGCAGGGGAGGGCAGTTAGGGGTGACCAGGCTAGCAGAGGAGGGAAGTTGGGGACAAACAGGCTGGCAGGGGAGCAATTAGAAATCAATCAGTCTGGCAGGGGAGTGGTTAGGGGGTGATCAGGCTGGCAGGCAGAAACGGTTAGGGGCAATCAGGGAGGCAGGCAGGCGAGCAGTTTGGAGCCAGCAGTCCTGGACTGTGAGAAGGATGTCCACCTGCCCATTTAGACCCGATTCCAATTGGGCCTAAATGGGCAGTCAGACATACCTTGAGGGGTCCCAGATTGAAGAGGGTGCAAGCTGGGCTGAGGGACACCCCCCTCCCATTCCCCGTGCACAAACTTCGTGCACCGTGCCTCTAGTGTGTGTGTGTGTGTGTGTGTGTGTGTGTGTGTGTGTGTGTGTGTATAAAGTGGTTGCAACTATATTCATCTCTCAAATTTGGTGAACAAATAGAAATGGCTGTGCCCCAATAACACTTATTTTTTCTTTTTAAAATTTTATTTTTCAACTACAGTTTATATTCAGTATTATTTTGTATTAGTTTCAGATGTAAAGCACAGAGTGTATATGTTCACTTCTTAAGTCAGGGCCTGGAATGTAGTGTTCCCAGGTGAAAATATCTAAGCCTTCTAGCTCCATGAGGACATGTGAAATATATTTTCTATAATTCTTTTTTCCTGTAGATTCTATGTTGAGTTATAAAAGAACTACGTGCAATTTTGAAAGCAAAAGTAAAGCAGAAACCATTAGCTGTGAGATGCCAAGACAATCAGATATATAGCTTTACGGTGTCATTACTTCATCAAATGGAACACCTTTAAAAGATGAATTGTCTTTGCCGAACTGTCCCCAAGCTCCCACTTCACAGTTCCACATGGTGGAACAGATGCAGACTGCTTTTCAAATTTCCCAATAAGGGTTAGCTTCTCCACTGGGATCCTGTGTGTCAGGTTGAAGAGTTAGTGACTGATTCTCCCATCCTCTTCTTAGTCCTCTGCTAAATCTTCACTTAACTCATATTCTTCCATATTCCATTACATTAATCCCTAATTTATTTTGTTAAAACCCACCAAGCCTGTAATACTTACAGTGGCTTAAGTTTCCTGACCAAATCTAGTCTGATAAAATGTGTTGTTGTGTTGGGTTTGTTTGTTGTTTTTTTTTCAAATATATGTACAGTTTTTCAAATATGTACTTTTGTAACCAGAACCTAGATTCAACTTCCTGCCACCACAAAAACCAAATTAGTGAGACAGATGCTAGTGAAAAAGGAAAGAGGTTTATTTCAGTGCTGGCATCTCGAGAAGATGGGAGACTCTTGTCCAAAGCCCATCTCAGCATCTCAGTGCAGCAGGGGCTTTTATAGGGAGAGAGAAGGAAAGCAGAACAAAGAGTAAAGGGGAGGGGCCGTGGACTGTCAGGCAGTATCCTTGCTAGTCCCCATATGGATTTTTAAGCTCAGCATCTTGAACTGGTCAGTGCTAGCCAGATTCTTACAGGTGGGTGACCTGAGTGAGACAAAGAGGTCAAGGCTGTTTCTTGTACAAGCAGGAACTGGGACTGCTGATGCCTGCAAGGTGCTTATAAGGAAACTGTCAGTATGGGCGTTCCTTTTTATCAGTTTGTTAGTACATTTTACTCTAATCGCACTTCATGGTCAGTCAGAGTAGTATAAAGTTTTTATTCCCTGTTACAAGTCTAATAATTCAATCACACATATGTAATTGACTTAAATATACAAAGCAAACCTTAAAAATAGAAACAAAGTAAGAGTATATTTTAGAATGTAAAGCAGATAATATACTTCAGTCTGACACAGAAGCCACAACTAGGAATCAACCCACCACCTTTTGGTGTGCGGGATGACACTGAAGCCAACTGAACAATGCCAACTAGGCAAAATACATGTAGTTTTTTATGAGAAAACTATGCTATAAAATTATATTTCAGAGGCATCACCTCATACCCAGCAGAATGGCTACCATCAACAAATGACAAGGGCTGTCAGGGATGTGGAGAAAAGGGCCCCCTAGTACGCTGCTGGTAGGATTGCAGACTGGTGCAACAACTACAGAAAACAGTATGGTATTTCTTCAAAATATGAAACATGGAACTGCCATTTGACCCGGTGATTCCATTTCTAGGAATATATCCTAACAAACCTGAAGCACCAATCAGAAAAAAATGTATACACCCCTACGTCCATACCATCATAATTTACAATAGCTAAGATCTAGAAACAGCCCAAGTGCCCATCGGTAGATAAGTGGATAAAACAACTGTGGTACATTTACACCATGGAATACTATGCAGCAGTAAAAAAGAGGGATCTTTCACCTTTTGAGACAGCATGAGGGGAGCTGGAGAGTATTATGTTAAGCAAAATAAACTAGTCAGAGAAAGAAAAGTATCACATGATCTCACATATATATGGAATCTAATGAACAAAATAAACTGACAAACAAAATAGATACAGAGACATAAAAACATGGAACAGACTGTCAGATCTCAGAGAGAAGGTCGGGGAGGATGGGGTGGGAAGAGATCAATCAAAGAACTTGCATGCATAACCCATGGACACAGACAATAGGGTGGAGAAGGCCTGGGACCAGGATGGGAGCAAGCTAAAAGAGGTTAATGGGGGAAAATAAGAGATATATGTAATACTTTCAACAATGAAGATTTTTTTTTGAGCCAAACATAATTTATTTTCTTCCTTTTTTTTTTACTTTAAAAAAAAATTATGTATATAGTTTTACATATGCGCCCTTATTCCCCCGTTATTCCCCACCCCCACTTAGACCCCACCCCCTGTTGTCTGTGTCCAAAAATAAAGATTTTTTAAAATTATATTTCAATATCTATTGTGATATGCCATGCTTAAAAGCTTTACAAAGGGTTTTGTATGTGTGTATGTGTATAAGACTAGAATCTATCTTAACTGTCTAGAGGTACAGATTTAGGAAAATAAAAAAATATATTTGTTTTAGCCGAAACCGGTTTGGCTCAGTGGATAGAGCATCAGCCTGCGGACTGAAAAGGCCCAGGTTTGATTCCAGTCAAGAGCATGTACCTTGGTTGTGGGCACATCCCCAGTAGGAGGTGTACAGGAGGCAGCTGATGGGTGTTTCTAACTCTATCCCTCTCCCTTCCTCTCTGTAAAAAAATCAATAAAATATATATTTTAAAAAATATATTTGTTTTAGAAAAACTTGTGTTTAGTTAGAAATTCCCAGCCCTGGTTGGTGTGGCTCAGTTGGTTGGAGCATCATCCCATACACCAAAAGGCTACAGGTTCAATTCTCTGTCAGGGCACATACCCAGGCTGCGATTTCAACCCCTGTTGGGGTTGGTGTGTGTATGGGAGGAAACCAATCAATGCTTCTCTCTCACATAGATGTTTCTCTCTTCCTCTCCCTTTCTTTAAAATCAATGAAAACATGTCCTCAGGTGAGGATTTAAAAAAATATATTTCCATATTGGCAGCTGGGAAGGGAGTATATATCATTGAAAATAGATTCTGAGATTGTGAAAGGTTAACAACAAATGTTGCTTAGTTGGTTGGAATGTTGTCCCATGCACTGAAGGGGTGTGAGTTCAATTCTAGTCAGGGCACTTAACCAAGTTGTTGGTTATAACCTCAGTTGGGGTGCATACCAAATGATGTTTCTTCTTACATCCTTCCACATCAATGTTTTTTCTCTCTCCCTCTCACTTCCTCTCTTAAAAAACAATGTTTTAAAGTAGTATTATAAAAATTGTGTAACTGTGTGCTGCTAATCTGTGAGTTATTGGTGTAGTCTGAATCATAATGAGAAATTGCAGAGTCAAGAATAAAAGAGTCCTAGCTGGTTTTGATCAGTGGCCTATAGACTGAAGGATCCCACGTTTGATTCCAGTCAGGGGGACATGCCCAGGTTTCTGGCTCAATCATGAGTAGGGGTTGTACAGGAAGCAGCCAATCAATGAATCTCTCTCAAAATTGATGTTGCAATCTCTCCCTCCTTCTCCCTTCCTCCCTGAAATCAATAAAAATTTATATATATATATATATATATATGAAGGAAAGAGATAGCTGCTAGACTTGACATCTTATGTTCATAAAGCAAAGTTGTTATTTACATTCTGATAAGACAATCATATATAAAAGCAGCTTCAGGATTATTTTAAAAAATAGAAACCTATATTAAACTAGATACTGAAAAGTCAACATGAATTGATATTATACTACTAGAGGCCTGGTGCAGGAATTCGTGCACCAGTGGGATCCTTTGACCTGCCTGTGGGATCAGGCCGAAACCAGCTCTCCAATATCCCCTGAGGTGTCCCAGATTGTGAGAGGGTGCAGGCCAGGCTGAGAAACCCCACCAGTGCACGATCAGGGTTAGGGAGGGACACGGGAGGTTGGCCAGCCAGGAGGGACTGAGAGAGGGCTCCAGGGAATGTCTGGCCCATCTCACTTAGTCCCTATTGGCCAGACCCCAGCAGCAAGCTAACCTACCGGTCAGAGCATCTACCCCCTGGTGGTCAGTGCACATCATAGCAAGCAATTGATTGACCTTAGTATATCATGCACATATTATGCTTTGATTGGTTGGACAGACGACAGGATGACGGGACACTTAGCATATTAGGCTTTTATTATATAGGATTCACAAACTTTAAAAGACATTTGCTTGTGAGCACAACTCAAATATCCTCTAGCAGATTCCAAGCTTAATTCAACCTATAAAAATTCAGCTGGCTGAAAAACTAGATACCTTTGTCAAGGTAGTGCTCCAGATTCTTAGGAGATTGGCGATTTATTATAGTAGAAGCACCAGTAGGTCATGCCCAGTGAACTGCTGTCTGCCGGGAAGACAGAGGATTCTCTCCAGGAGCTGTGGGCTCCAGGATCTCAGTGAAGGATTTTCACCCAAGTTTAGGTCTAAGTTATAATAAAAAGGGAAGATAATTGGTAGAAAATGTAGAATCCATTATGTTTCCTATTGAAGTTATTGGCTGGGACCTTGTTTTTTTGATCCACGCAGAAAAGATTTGAAGATCAATGAAAATGAAAGTGAAGCAAAAAAGGATTCATTGAAGACATGTTTCAAATGAGGAGCCAGCCAGTCAAGAGAGAGCGTGGGCCCCAACTCCTGGGTTTAAAAGAGGGGTTTTCTGGGTGAAGCCTTTCATTTGCATTTAGGGATGATTGACAGGAACTATCTTTCTTCTGGGCATTCCCTTACCCAGAATGTATACAGAAAAATCTACAAGGGACCTGTCAAAACCAAAATGCAAATTTTATTATAATTATCCCAGGGCCCTAGTAAGGTCTCTGTGTCATTGAGGTCATGTCGATTTCCTCTGAGCTTGTGCCCATAACTGGCTGGCTCCAAACTTGCCTTCTGCTAGGCCACCCATAGAGAGGTGATCTGAAGTCAATGTTCAGACCCCCAGGGCAAGCCCCACCCCAGCCGCTCAGATCTAACTTCCTACTTAACAATTACACGTGGAAGTAATATAGAAATGTCAGAGTGCTGTGGACCTGGAAGGGCCACTTAAGGTCCAGGTATCCACATTGAAGATCAAAAATTAAGAAAAATGAAGCCATGGCCTGAAATCAGATTGGTCAGAAAGGAGAACATGTAAATCTTATGGAGTAAGAGAGCTATGAAAGAATATGGATGCAATAGTCAAAATTACTGCTAGAAGTCTGCCTCATCTAATAAAAGCTATTTCTTCAGCCAAAACCAGTTTGGCTCAGTGGATAGAGCATCGGCCTGTGGACTGAAAGGTCCCAAGTTCGATTCTGGTGAAGGCCCTGAACCTTGGTTTTGGGCACATCCCCAATAGGAGGGTGTGCAAGAGGCAGGTGATGGATGTTTCTGACTTTCTATCTCTCTCCCTTCCTCTCTGTAAAAAAATCAATTTTATATTTATATATATTTTAAAAAGCTAATTCTTCAGAGCAAAAGGGCATTGAAAATAAAGTGGATCCAGACATTTTCTCCTTTTAGAAGACAGACCTGAGTTTTGGAAGCTAGAAGTTATTAGTTATAGCAATTAAGTTATTAACAACCTAATGTCCAGTCTGTTTCTTATTAGTCTGAGTTCAAATAGAACTTTCTTTATTGTCTTACTAACTTAGATTATCTGAATTAAATCAATACCTATATTAAATTGTCCATAGATATTGCTTATCTTTGCAATACTAAATAAGTACTACTCCACTTGCTCCTACTTGGTGTTGACTAGTTAATACAAGCATATTTTAATGGACTATCATTCTCTAACACAAGATGCCATTGACTGCAAGGCACTGTTTTATGGGACACTAACAGAAAACATTACATATACAATTTTGGAAAAAATTCTAACCACATTGTATGTTTATTTTACACTTACAAAAAGAACTCATTCACACTTATTTAGACCTATATATTATGTATCATTCTTTTGTACACATAAGGAAGTAAAATATAAATTAAGTAAATGGATTAAGGTATGTCTAAAATTTCTTTTCACTCAGAATCAGCAGCGTTCCCATTTTTCAATGAAATATCTTCAGGGACATCAAGAGAGTTGGTCTGTGAAGATTCTAAAAATGACACCTCACTGTTGTCTTGGGGATTTCGTTCCCAGCTGTTAGCACCTATCCTGAAAGTGCCATTCTCATGCACACCCAGTGATAACACATTCCACCTGCTGCCTGTCGGCAGTGACTGTAAGATGAGCCCAGTTTCCAAACCACCTCCCTGGCGAACTGGGGGGAAATGAACTAGAAACTCCTAGCTCAACAGTTTTCTCTCTCAGTTACCTGTGGTAGATCCACGGTTCTTCTCCTGTGAAGGTTCTGTAAGGACAGGGACCCCAAAGCGGGCATCCACAACGGAGTTAAGGCATTATGAAATCCATTTGCCTGATATATGCCATCTTCTGAAATTGATCTTCACATAAGATTTTATTTCCTGATAGGTTTAAAATATGATCAGGGAGAATATTTTCCTTCAATACAGATGAGAATAAGTAAGACATAAATACCACTTTGAATGGTTTACAAGGCCATTGCCAGCAGGTTGTGGTTTTGAAAAGAAGATAATGTTCTATGTAAAGTGGACAGATCATTAGATGGCAAATATAAAACCCCGAAATGTGTTTTTAAATGTTGTGGTAACAATAGATTATTTGAATGGAAATTCATTTTAGGTGGTCAAACTTTTAATTCAGATTATCTAGTTCAATTCTTCAAACATAAAACCTTTAATTGCCATTTATTGTTAGACATTTGGGAATACAATGTAAAGCAAAATAGACTTGAGAACAGTTCCCTTTCTAAGAGAAAACACACACAATTAAGCAATAGACATAAAATGCAGTATATTCTAATAGTAATAGGTTGCTATGAGACCATATACTGTTACAGCAATAGCACTCTCTTCAAATGCACAATATATAAGAAGTCACTTTATTTGCTAAAATTAATATAAGATTTTCTATAAATTTTCAATGCCTCCAGGCCCTTCAGAAATGTTTTGTCATTAATTCTAGGAGTATTTGGTGTGGGTACAATCATTCAGTCAAAGATTTCTTGAGTATCTATAATGAGTATTAGTACAGCTATTGCACCTTCTATCGCCCAAAGACATTTCAGAGAGGGAGAAGCAAAAACATCAATGATGAGAATCATTGATTGGCTACCTCCCGTATGCTCCCCACCAGGGACTGAGCCTGCAAGCCAGGCCTATGCCCCCTCCAGGCAATGAACCGGCACCTCCTGGTTCCTAGGTCGCTGCTCAACCAGAGCCACAATCGCTGGGCACACAAACCATCTTGAGTGTTAGTTCTGCTTGGGCAATAGCGAAACCAAAACCCCGGTTCTGACAGTTAAAACTCCTCTCAGGATTCTCACTTCCTGGTGCGGTTTTTATAATATATTTGCAGGGTCCATCCCCTTCCTTCTACCCTTTCTAGTATACTTTCTTTTTTTCTGAAATTCCTTCTTCCTCAGTGGTTTTAAAATGTTGAAGACAAAAGCCCAGAAGTCCTGCTGACTTATTCTTGCTGGCAGGCAACTCCCCTGAGGCAGAAAGGTGTTAGACCTGCTTTTCAAGAAATCTTGGAGAAAGAGAAGAGAGAAATGGGGTTCGGCAGGAAGAAAAGCTTCCCAAATTATATCTAAAAAATATTATCTGGCCTCGTGAGTTTAGGGAAGGTCAGGAAAGATTATATCTAATCTGGTAACTTAAGTAGAAGGGCCTAAATTGTTTGAGACAGAGGGGAAAAACGCTTGTTTGAGAATCCACAGGCTAGAGAAGATGTATTCTTGTAGCTGAGAGAATTTCAGAATAACCAAAGTTTAGAATGTGAGAAGAGGTAAGAATTAGGGATGGAGAAAAATAAAGACAGAGAAGATAAATAGGCTATTATTTCTATAAGACCATATTAAGTAATTTTATTTTTATGGGCAATTGGATGCTTTAAAAACTTTTAAATCAAGGAAAAGACAAGGTTGATTTACATTTAAAAAAATATATTTTATTGATTTTTTTTACAGAGAAGGGAGAAGGATAGAAACACCAATCAGCTGCTTCCTGAACACCCCCTACTGGGGATGTGCCCGCAACTTCAAGGTACATGCCCTTGACCAGAATCAAACCGAGGACCTTTCAGTCCGCAGGAGGACGCTCTACCCACTGAGCCAAACCGGTTTCGGCCGATTTACATTTTTATTTATTTATTTATTTATTATTTATTTATTTATAAGTGTATTTTTATTTATTTCAGAGAAACATCCTGTGCCCCCCCTGAATCAGCCATGAGCTCCTGGTTCAGAGGTCGATGCTCAACCACAGAGCAATGCTGGCTGGGCTGATTTGCATTTTAGGAATCTCACTCTGGCTTCAATCTCATCTACCCACACTCAGAGGGGAAATCCTCACACTTCTTACTTCTAAATGCTTCTTTTCTCCTATAGTTTTTATTGGACTATAGTTCCACCTGCTATTTACTATATGATATATATTGCAATTCAACCATAAAATTAAATATCTTAGCATAATATTTTGGCATAGTAATTCATTCATAGATTAGTTCATTCTTTTTTTTATTTTTTATTTTTTTAAAATATATTTTATTGATTTTTTACAGAGCGGAAGGGAGAGGGATAGAAAGTCAGAAACATCGATCAGCTCCCTCTTGCACGCCCCCTACTGGGGATGTGCCCGCAGCCAAGGTACATGCCCTTGACCGGAATCGAACCCGGGACCTTTCAGTCCACAGTCCGCCGCTCTATCCACTGAGCCAAACCGGTTTCGGCCATTCTTTTTTTTGTTTTAATATATATTTTATTGATTTTTCACAGAGAGGAAGGGAGATGGATAGAAAGTCAGAAACATTGATGAGAGAGAAACATCGATCAGCTGCCTCCTGCACAACCCCTACCGGGGATGCGCCCGCAGCCAAGGTACATGCCCCTGACCGGAATCGAACCCGGGTCCCCTCAGTCCACAGAACAACGCTCTATCCACTGAGCCAAATTGGTCTCGGCCCTAGTTCATTCTTGATCCAGATTTTTCATTCAAAGTCCATGACTAATAAATTCTGATCCCAGTTTATTCCATACTAGAGAAAAAATATTCTATTCATTCTTCATGGTATTTTTTAAATATTTTTATTGATTTCAGAGAGGAAGGGAGAGGGATAGATAGAAACATCAATAATGAGAATCATTGATGGGCTGCCTCTTGCACGCCCCCTACTGGGGATCGAGCCCACAATCCGGGCTTGTGCTCTTGACTGGAATTGAATCCGGGACCCTTCAGTCCACAAGCCAATACTATATTATCCGCTGAGCCAAACCAGCCAGGGCTTAAAGTATTTTTTAAAAATATATTTTATTTGATTTTTTACAGAGAGAAAGGGAGAGGGATAGAGTTAGAAACATCCATGAGAGAGAAACATTGACCAGCTGCCTCCTGCACAACCCCTATTGGGGATGTGCCCGCAACCAAGGTACATGCTCTTGACGGGAATCGAACCTGGAACCCTTCAGTCCACGCTCTATCCACTGAGCCAAACCGGTTTCAGTTTAAAGTATTTTTTGTTGTAATAGCCCTCACTATAAGGCAGCACACCTATGCTTTTATATCAAACTTAATTCAAGTTTATCTGCTTTTTTTTTTACTCAATTGAGTATAATTTTTAGTAACCACTCAACAAATACTCCTGGGCATTAATATGTAAATGAAGGCTGGTTATAACTAACACTTCAAAACAGCTTTTCAAGCATCTGTATATTTCTTATTAATCTTACTTTTCTAGGGATGAAGCAAATGGCTCAGGTATTTTAAGTTCCTGCAAAGCCCAAAGGCCTTATATTATTGGCTCCCTGTACTCAAGTCTTCGAGTTTCAATCTCATCTACCCACACTTAGCATCATCTCGCCTTCCACACTTACAGAACCTCCCACATATTCCAGGAAATGCCCCACACTCCGGCTCAGGGCCTCTGAACTTGCTGTCTCTGCCTGTAGGCAACACTTAGCCTTCAAGTATCCACACAGCTTGCTGCCTAACTTTCTTCAAGTTTTTGTTCAAAAGCTTTCTCAGGGAGGCATTTTCTAACCACTCAAAATAAAATCACAACAACCACTACTGCACTACTGCAATCCTCATTCCCTTTTCATGATTTCCTAAGTATTTATCACCTTCCGCATGTCCTTTTTTATTTTTCCTCTCCCTCTTTAAAATGTACATTTTCATGAGATTAAAACAAGTATAGATAGAACTGTTCACTATTGCACCTTCAGGGCTTAGATAAATGATTTGGAAATTATGTGAAGAATTATTTGTTGAATGAATGACCCTCTTTCTATATATATATCAAGAATTTCTCATACTTAATATCTATCAAGATTAAATTTTATGCTTATCTTGTCATGAAAATTTATAATTTATGTATAATTATGTATATGATTTACTCTCATAACTTAAGAGATAATTCATAAGGGGTTCTGGATTAATGCATATCTTTTATCTTATGCATACCTAGGTAAAATTGAAAGGCATGTAACAAGTAATAATTTAGTTCCCTCGGTGCGCGCGTGCGCACACACACATGCATGTATTTCATCTTTTTTAAAAAATATATTTTATTGATTTTTCACAGAGAGGAAGGGAGAGGGATAGAAAGTCAGAAGAAACATTGATGGGAGAGAAACATCGATCAGCTGCCTCTTGCACACCTCCTACTGGGGATGTGCCCGCAGCCACGGTACAAGCCCTTGACTGGAATCGAACCTGGGACCCTTCAGTCCGCAGGCCGACACTCTATCCACTGAGCCAAACCGGTTTCAGCTGTATTTCATCTTTAATAGCACCCATGGGCACCTCTCACTGACACCAGCGGCGTTATCTCAGCCCGCAGTCAGAGGGAGAGGCTGTCCTCAACCTGCGTTCTTGTCTTCTATCATTTATGAGACCCGACTGCGTTGTGCTAATGTGAATTTACTGAAACATTAAAGCAAGCAAATGTGTTTAGAAAATTAAAGCATGCACATTTATTAAAGAAGCAAGGCGAGCAAATCTATACATCTGGTTTATGAAGCACAATTGGGCTCTCAGCTAATCTTGAAGAGCGAGTGAGGTGGGGTTATGTACCCTAGTGCCGATAAGGTTTTTTTTTTATTTTTTTTTAATCCTCTGCTAGATATCCTGGTACAAATGAACTCTGAAGGTCTCCCCTTTTCTTTGTTGTGATTCTTCCACAATTTATGAGAGGGATCTGGCAATTCAATCCCGCCTGCTGCCTTTTGGCGAAACAGTGGGCTGAGATAAAACTGCTCTCCTTCCCCTCCTCCCGCTGTTTTAACAACTTCAGGACGATTTGCAGATTCCTTCTTCTCCCTTCCCCTTCCTGCCCCTCTCCACCTGCATTCCTTTGTTCTCAAGATAAGGTCCTGCTACAAGGGATCGGCCAAGCTTTTAGACTTTTTTTTTCATTTTCCTGCCTCAGTTTCCCTATTCCATCTGCCCCAGAATTTACCTAAGCTTTTTATTGTCCTATAACATTATGACATTAAAGGAAAAGATTAAATTATTCTTAAAGGATGAAACAGTAAAATATTTTATTTATTACTCAGTATATTATTATTAAACTTAAGACAAATGTGCACACTCACACAGGATTTAGCTTCAGCCCACAAATTTTATGTTGTATTTTCATTTTCACTGTTTAGATATATTTTATTTTATTTTATTTTTTAAAAATATTTTTTATTGATTTTTTAGAGAGGAAGGGAGAGGGAAAGTCAGAAACATTGATGAGAAACATTGGTCAGCTGCCTCCTGCACACCCCCTACTGAGGATGTGCCTGCAAACAAGGTACATGCCCTTGACCGGAATCGAACCCGGGACCTTTCAGTCCATAGGCCGAAGCTCTATCCACTGAGCCAAACCGGTTTTGGCTAGATATATTTTAAAATATCCTTTGAGAGTTCCTCTTTGATTTAATGGCTGTTTAGACGTATTTAGGTAAACTTCTAGATATGTTTTTAATTAATTTCCAGCTTGTGTTGTGTGTCAAAAATAGAACATACCTTGAATTGTTTTATTTTTACATTTGTTGAGTAGCTTGGAATGGGCTAGAATATGATCTTTCTTAGTGAATGTTCCCTTGTTTTATGTTCCTTTTAGAAGTATATTATGCTGTTTAAGGAAAGAATGTGTTGTAGTATTCAGTTAGGACTAGTTATTTGACGGTGTTGCTCAGTTTTCCTATATAACTCCTGATTTGTATTTTGTTATTAGTAACTGAAATAATAATGTTGGAGTCTTTACCTGTGGATTTGCCTATTTTGTTTTTGATTTATAACAGCTTTTGGCTTCAAGAATTTTTATAATCTATTTACATATGCATACATAATTAAGACTTACATGTCTTATTAGATATATAATCCATTTTATCATTACATCATATCCTTCTGTATTACTAATAGTATTCCTTGTTATTAATACATATTATTTGGATATTAATATTGCTATTTCAGTTTTTTGTTTTTTTCATAGTATGTCTTTTTCCATCTTTGAACTTTAATTTTAAATAGAATAGTTGGGTGTGAATTTATCAAACATAATCTCAGTATTTTACATGAAATGTTGGATCATTTACATTTTTACATTTTATTGTCATAAGTACACTTCATGAGATCTACCCACTCAACAAAATTTTTAAGTGTACAATACATTGTTGACTATACCAACAATGTTATAAGTGTATCTCTAGATACTCAAATACTCTAATATCTCTAGATACTCTAAACTTTATGGGGAGCATGGGACAAAATGGCCAGGCTGCTTACATTCCATATGGGGAGCGGATGGTCAGGGAGGGAGGGAGGGAGGGAGAGAGAGGGAAAGAGAGAGAGGAGCAGAGAGAGAGAGAGAGAAAGAGAGAAACAGAAACACACAGAGAGAGACAATGGCCGGGCTCTTTAGCTCAGTGGGAAGTCAGAGAAAAGAGGGCCTTGGGGACAGGGTCAGGGGGTTAGCCCCAAGAGCTGCAGGGCCCATCCCCCCTGGTTACAAGTCTCAGAGGCTGGGGGATACATACCTGTGGGTAAGGGAAGGGAATGGCACAGCAATGCTCCCTGGAGATGGAGCTCAGGCCAGAGAGAGCAGGGTCCCCACCTCCCGGGCTTAAAAGAGGGCTTTTCTGGGTGGAGCCACATTTGCATTCGGGGATGATTGACAGAAACTGCTTTTCTTCTGGGCATGCACTTACGCATAATATATGCAGAAAACCCTGTGGGGGTGGGCTCAAAACCGAAATGCAAATGTTATTATAATTACCCCGGGGCCCTAGTCTGGTCACATTGGCATCGGGGTCACGTTTCCCTCCGAGCTTGCGCCGAGAGCCGGCTGCCCGCAACCTGCCCGCTGGCGGCTCGTAGAGAAGCACTGCTGGTCCCGCCCCTTTCGGGACCGCGGGCAGGCCCGCCCCAGCCGCTCAGGTCCGACTTCCACCCAACGAGGGCAGTTATTTGTGAGTTTCCTAGTGCCGCTGCTGTGGTTATCAGCAGCGTCCCGCAGGCTTCACATTTCCGTACAAATACTGACAGTGGCGAAGGGCGGGTGGTAAGCACAGTCACACTGTTTAATGGTTATTCACCTTACTAACTATCGATAAGAGCTCTTCTAACAGACCCTGGGAAATTGGAGCATTTGCTGTAAAAAGACAAGAGACTGGTTGGGGCCCATTGCTCAGAGAAGAGAATGCAGGTTGAGAACAGAGGCCAGGACTCTGATTTGATTGCTGTGCGGGGACCCCCTCTCCCCCAGGAACTGGGGAGTTATCAACACTATTGAAAATTAACTCCCTTGTTATCAGACTTCAGGATCCTGGAAGGAGACGGTGGGACCACTGGCCCTGTGGCCTTTCCCCACTCCGTCCCCCTCGCATGCAGCCTCTCTTCCCTATCCCTCCGCACTCAGCCGGCTGGGGGGGGGGGGGGGGGGGGGGGTTTGACCTGCTGCTCTCCCATGTGCAGGCTTATTGGGATAAAGGCTCATATCTGACTCAACCCTGCCTCTGCTTAGTTGGCTCAAGTAGTGACAGGCAGCCCAGACCCACTCGTTGTCCGTTTTTAATACTTTATATACTTAGAGTGGGGGGTGGTTTTCTAGGCCTGTGATTGGCAAACTGGGGCTTGCAAGCCACGTGCGGCTCTTTGGCCCCTTGAGTGTGGCTCTTCCACAAAATACCACATGCACGTACAGTGCGCAGAAGTCGGTTTTCGGCTCTCAAAAGAAATTTCAATCATCGTGCTGTTGACATTGGACTCTGTTGACTAATGAGTTTGCCAACCACTGTTCTAGGGCAAAGTGTTTCCGGTGATGAGTAACAGGTCTCCCCTGCGTGATGCTGCTGTCTCTGCATGCGTTTTTGTGTGTGTTTTTCTGGTCTCCCCCTCCCAGCAGTATCCTGCAGTTACTGATTTGAAGCTCCTTCACTTAGTGGTGACGTGGTCTGTTGGTCCGTTCTTTAAGGCCCTAATAGTCTCAGTACTAAACCTGAACAATGCCCCTGGTCTGGAGGCTGCAGCTTCCTCCGTCCTGCTGACCTTGCCCTGACTGTAGTTGTGGGCCCCGTGTGTCATCCTGGGCAGCTTCCCGAGGAGTAGTTGTGTTTGTTAACCCTGATACAGCCCCTGGGCTGCAGCGAGTTTTCAGCAATGCTCTACAGACTGCAGCTCCCAGGCTCCATTCATTCCCAGAGTGAAGGTTTTGTTCCCCAGTGTGTGAGGAAGAGGCTCTGAGTGGAGTTTCTTTTATATATATTATATATATATATTTATTTATATATATATATATAATTTTTATTGATTTCAGAGAGGAAGGGAGAAGAAAGAGAGAGAGAAACATCAATGATGAGAGAGAATCATTGATCGGCTGCCTCCTGCGCGCTCTCTACTGAGGATCGAGCCCACAACCCAGGCATGTGCCCTGGCTGGGAATTGAACCTGGGACCCTTCAGTCCGCAGGCTGGCGCTCTATCCACTGCGCCAAACGGACAAGGGCTGGGTGGAGTTTCTTGCCCGTGCGGCACGGCTACTTTTCCTCCACCCAACTTTGCACCACAGGATGTTTCTTAGGTATGTCTCACCAATCTTTTATAGGAGCACACAGTCGGGCTCATGTTGAAATTATGCTAGAGGATGTCGATTCCACTATCCTCAGCTCATTTACAATTACATAACAGTGTATTGACCTCACACTGTCCTGCCAGCCCATTCTCCGCTGTCGTCAATGTACAACTATTCCAACCACGCGCTTCTCTTTGCATCTGTGCAGGGGAGTGTTGAGCCTTCTGTCACTGGATGCATTTTCTCTCACAGACTTTGTACTGTTTGGTTGCTCCATGACCCCTTCCCTTCCACAGGTTTTTAAAAAGTTGACAATTTGAGGTGAGCTCAGTTGCAAGTTTTTACAAAAGAATTGGAGTGACGCTCCCTTCAGGTCTATCCCCCGGATTGGGAGCTGCAAGAATGATAAGAATGGAAAGGCTCCCATAGTCTCAGGGTGACTTTCAGAGTGAAAAGGAAAAACCAAATCTACGCTTTCCTAATACTCTTATTTCCCAATCATATTAAATCAATATAACACTGATTTGTAAGCATGGTTTCATGACCTTTGAAGAAGTGTTTCCACCTAAGAGAAATTTCAACCAGTGTCTAGAATTTGAAAAGTGGATGATAGACTATTGGTGAAGCGAAGCAGAGAAAACCGCAGCCTGCACACGCGTCTGGAGAGCGCTGAGAAGAAGAGGAAACTGAGCTGCTCTTGCAGCTCTGGACGCGGAGACAGCAGGTGTGTGAGGGAAGGAGTGAGAGGTGGAGGCAGAAATCAGAAGTACTAACTGAAGACTTGAATGTCATTTACAATTACATAACAGTGTACTGCGGATTCACACTTCCCGCCCCTGCCTTTATTTAGAGAGTGCAGGACTGCCAGGAATTTGACAGCAAGAAAAAAGAAAAGCATTATTTCCTGATGTGTCATAAAATTTCTCTAGTAAAAGAGTGAAGAGTTAGTATAGGAGTAGCTGACTTGAAGAATAATTTCCCTTAGTCTAACATTTGCATGACCTCTATAATATGTGAGGTAGTTTCATGAATGCTGTAAAGGTAAATTAGTGGGCGGGAGGGCATACAATAAGAATAGGACCACAGCCGAAACCGGTTTGGCTCAGTGGATAGAGCGTCGGCCTGCGGACTGAAAGGTCCCAGGTTCGATTCCGGTCAAGGGCATGTACCTTGGCTGCAGGCACATTCCCATTGGGGGGTGTGCAGGAGGCAGCTGGTCGATGTTTCTCTCTCATCGATGTTTCTAACTTTCTATCCCTCTCCCTTCTTCTCTGTAAAAAATCAATAAAATATATTAAAAAAAAAAAAGAATAGGACCACAGTTGTTTAACGGTTATTCACCTTACTAACTATAGATTAGAGGTTTTCTTACAGACCCGGAGAAATTAGAGCATGTGCTGCAAGAAGAAAAACAGCTGCAAAAAGATGAGACACCTTGAGCCCCGATGGGTCCATTGCTCAGAAAAAAAAAAAAATGAATTTTTGAGAACAAACAACAAGACAGGCTTTGATTCAGCTGCTGTGCTTGTACCCTGATCCTCTCCGGGACTTTGCCTCAGGAATGCTGACCATTTTCCAGTCCCAGGAACTGGAGGAGCTGGGTCTTAGCATTATTGAAAATTAACTGCCTTGTTATTGGACTTCAAGATCCTGGAAGGAGACACATGGATCACAGACCCTGCAGCCACCTCTCCCTCCTTCCCCCTTGCATGCAGCCTCTCTTCCTTATCCCTCTGCACTCAGCCAGCTAGTAGGAGGTGGGAGAGCAGGTTTTTGTGGATGACCTGTTGCTCTCCCAGGTGCAGGCATTATTGGAGTAAACGCTCATATATGATTCAACCCTGACTCTGCTTAATTGACTCAAGTAGTGACAGGCAGCCTGAACTCATTAATTGTCTGGTTTCAAAATTGCCCTGTAACTAATTTTTTAAAATTATTATGATAAAAATAATTTTAATGTACCCCTTGTTACCACTTACTGTGTACCAGTACTTTTCTAAGGTGAGAGCCATGAAAAAACAAGACATTCACTGGGCATTTGAAAAGGCCAGAAACAGAAGGCACAATGACAAGGTTAAAAATGTATAAAAGTGGACTGAAAATTAAAACTAGATAAGTGCCGCCCAGCTGGTGTGGCTCAATGGTTATTTTATAATAATTTGAATTATTTTTACAAATTTGACACTATATCTTTATATTTTTAAAGTAAGATGTTAATGTTTCTATTTTTATTTTATTTTTAGAAAAATATATTTGTGTTGGTTTATTGATTTCAGAGAGGAAAGGAGAGGGAGAGAGAAATAGAAACATCAATGATGAGAGAGAATCATTGATTGGCTGCCTCCTCATGCCCCCCACTGAGAATCAAGCCCGCAACCCCGGCATGTGCCCTGACCAGAATCAAACCCTGACCTCGTAGTTGATGCTCAACCACTGAGCCACTCTGGCTGGGTAGATTTTAATGTTTTTAATTGCAGAGGATGGGAGTGAGGATTAAGCCAGTGAACAACAAAAAAATCAGAAAGCTAATTTTACATTCAAAAATGTTTCCTAACCCAGCCAGGGTGGTTTAGTGGTTGAGCATCGACCTATGAATCAGGAGCTCTTGTTTGATCTCGGTTGGGGCACATACCCGGGTTGTGGGCTCAATCCCCAGTAGGGGGCATGCAGGAGGCAGCAGAACAGCTTATGGTTGATGTTTCGATCTCTCTCCTTCCTTTCTCTCTGAAATCAATACAAACATATTAAAAAATAAGTTGGGTAGTTGAAAAAGGCAATCCAAGAATGATTCATTTAATTCAGGAAACCAATTGGGGAGAAAAGGGGTGTGGGAAGTACAGCAAGAGACTGGACAAAAATCTTGCAACAATGGGATAGGACAGTGGGGAGGGGGAAGTGAGGGGGGAGGATGGGATGGGTACAGGGTGGAGGGGAGCTATAGGGAGATAAAAAGGGGAAAACAATGTAATTAATAAACTGAACAATAAAGATAACAAAAAAGAAAAAATAATAATTCAGGAAACCAAAAGTCACATGTAAACTATGTCTCAATCTCTATTCCCTAGAAAACAGACATTGCAATACTTGGCTTTGATTCAGACCGTTAGGAGTCTTCAGCTTCCACTGGAACATTCCAAAGACATTACACAGCAACCCTATCCTCCATGCATGCCTAGAGTACTTTCAAATATTCAGTCATAGAACACAAGTTGTATAGCAATTTGTGTAGTAGTGTGACCCTCAGCTCTCTTTACTCACCATCCCCTCCCTCAGCTTAGCCTCGGCAGGTTCCATTTTGCCTGCCATTATTTATTAACTAGCTCCTGAAATTCCTTGGTTTGTTGGCTAGATTCTTTTTCTAATAAGGGCTTGCTTTTCCTCACTTGATCTGTGGTGAGACCTGATTCTTTTAAATCTGGAAGCTAACATATAGAGGAAGCAAATGTGGCAGAGAATAGCATTAACTTGTCAGGCACTTGTTATAGACCAGGTCATTGCATGAGGTCATGCTGTTGCAGAAATTACCAGGCAACCAGAAAACACACAACGGGCACTCTGAAGATTCAGGAAAAACCCTTTATTTGCAGATGCACTAGCGCCGTGACTCTGGGGAGTCAGTCTCCAAGGCCTGAGCACCAAATGCAGGGGTGGTGGTGCCCTATTTATCCCCTTCGTTTCTTTGTCTCCCGAATATGGACCAGGCTTCCAGACTTTTTGCAGGCTTTGCAGTCCCCATAGGTTGGAATGGGGGGAGTAAGAGAACAACCAACTGCCCAGGCTAGCTGCAGTTAATCTTTTGTGGAGGCTTTTTATGGCCCCTGCATAAAAACAGGTTCTGCAAGGCTAGCTAGGACACAAGCAGAAAGGGGGTTGAGGCTAGCAAGCATATGCATGCGAATGCAGCGGCGGGGGGTAGAGGGGGATGGGAGAGCAGGGGGGGGTGGTCAGGCTGCCTTCACAGTGCTTAGATTCTCCTTTCCAGCAGGGTGCAGGGAAATATGGGTGTTCAATATTCGTAATCCCATTCATACAAATACCCCATTGATCTCAGGATCCCACTTTCCTTATTTTCAAAAAATATTTTTATTGATTTCAAAGAGGAAGGGAGAGGGAGAGAGAGATAGAGACGTCAATGATGAGAGAAAATCATTGACCGGCTGCCTCCTGCAACCCAGGCATGTGCCCCTGATTGGGAATTCAACCTGGGACCCTTCAGTTCGCAGGCTGACACTCTATCCACTGGGCCAAACTGGCCAGCCACTTTTCTTTATAAGGGTCATAATATACACTGAGTGGCCAGATTATTATGATCTTTGAACACATAATAATCTGGCCACTCAGTGTACTTCTCTTGAGTACCTCATTTATTTGATATCAAAGATACTATAAATCGTGCACCTGATCAGTTTTCCCTTTTGCACCGGCTGATAGAAAGCTCAGGGCAAATAGGTGGTTGATCTCCAGCAAAAGTCTAGAATACTTTTGGTACCCATTTGAGATACATACACTCAGTGGACCTGATTTTTAGCACAGTCTTTCTTGTAGATTAGTTAAAAATTGCTTCTACTATTGAAGAATTCTTGAGTAAGTGTGTGAGTGTGAGTGTGTGTGTGTGTGTGTGTGTGTGTGTGTGTGTGTGTGTGTGTCAGCATGTTTAAGGTTAGGGACAACCTGTCCTGAACCCCTATTTGTGGGTGCCAAGTGTGTGTGTAAGTTCGCCCAAGTCTGGTAAAAGCAGACATCTCACATGACATTTCTTATAATTAGCATTGCTTCTGTACTCGTCAAGTACACTCAACTTCCAGCTCCTTACCTTGCATCTGAGCTTCTTCCTAATGAAGCACTGTTGAAAGCCTTAGTAAATAGGGTACCAATATGCCAGTGACTATTACTCATCCTAATTATCCACAAAAAAAGTGCGTCTCTACTGACTTCAGACAGTGAGAATGCAGGCCTGAGGTTTCATTCTGACGGTTTGTCTGTAGGATCACTGTTACTAGACGAGATTTTCTTTCTTTTTTAAAATATTTTTTATTGATTTTTTACAGAGAAGAAGGGAGAGAGATAGAGTTAGAAACATGGATGAGAAAGAAACATCGATCAGCTGTCTCCGGCACAGTCCCACTGGGGATGTGCCCACAACCAAGGTAGATGCCTTTGACCAGAATCAAACCTGGGACCTTTCAGTCCGCAGGCTGATGCTCTATCCACTGAGCCAAACTGGTTAAACAACGACGAGATTTTCTTGAAAATCCAGCCAAAGGTATAGCTTACTTATGGTAAGGCAGTTTTTTGGGGGCAGGGAATGGAGAGGGAAGAATTGTTGCATCACTGGCTACAAGACTGAGGGAAGAAGAATAAGGAATGCTTTAAGAAGGAGAAGGAAATAAAAGTATGTGAATAACCATGGTGGCCACAAATTTACAAAGGAATATAATGTATCTCTGGAAAGGAAGTTTGAAATTACTGTGTCTGGAATTGCCCTTTAGGGTGGGAGAAAAGGAAGGTCAAGCTATTTACCTAGCCACTCCTTCTTGTCACCTGTCTTTCATTGTTCAAAGTTACCCCATGGAGTTTAACACAGTGCATTTCGGGACTGTGTTAACTGGCCTGCTTGACAGCTACTGGGGAAAACAGAGCCTACATGGTATAAAAGAAATGGACCTAGGAGCTAGTAGTTGTGAAGGTGACCATAACAAAGTTCAGTCCTTATTCTGAGGTGAGGCAGAGATAAAAATTTCAGGCTGTGGGAGATGGGGAGTTGTGCAGATAAGGGGATGCATGTACATGTTTGTGATTCTGACATGTATAGTACTCAAAATATAAAATTGTTTCTTTTTTTCCCCTTAGTCATTATCAATTATCATTCTTTTTTTTAAAGGTGTATTTTGTAAGTGTAATCTGAATTAACATAGCCGACTTGGGATTTATATTTTTTGGCCATGTTGATGCCTGAAGAGTGGCTCCTTTATTTGTTTGTTTGTTTGTTTGTTTGTTTTTGGTTTTTTTGGTGGTGCTGAATATTACCATATTTCGGAAGATAAAGTGATTACAACAATTTGCATATATATATATATATATATATATATATATATATATATCACTTATAGTTTACATTCAGTATTATTCTGCATCAGTTTCAGATATACAGCATAATAGTTAGAAAATCATGCTCTTTGCCCTCCTCCCTCCCCCCGCAACATTTCAAGTACCCACATGGCCCATATTGCTGCTGCAGTATTATTGACTATATTCCCTCTGTTGTGATTTACATCTCCATGACTATTCTCCAACTATCATTTGGAGTTCTTCAGCCCACCAAAAACCCTCCCCTCATAGCTGTCAGTCTATTTTCTGTATCTATGAGACTGTATCTACTTTGTTTATTTTGTTCCACATATAAGTGAAATTATATAATTGTTTTTCTCTATTTAACTTATTTCACATATCATAATACCCCTTAGGGCCATTTATGCTATTGAAATAGTAAGATTTCATTCTTTTTTTACAACCTAAGTGATATTTCAATGTGTATATGTGCTGCTGTTTTTTTTTTATCCACTATTCTATTTTTTAAATATATTTTATTGATTTTTCACAGAGAGGAAGGGAGAGGGATAGAGAGTTAGAAACATCGATGAGAGAGAAACATTGATCAGCTGCCTCTTGCACATCTCCCACTGGGGATGTGCCCACAGCCCAGGTACATGCCCTTGACCGGAATCGAACCTGGGACCTTTCAGTCCCCAGGCCGATGCTCTATCCACTGAGCCAAACCGGTTTCAGCTATCCACTGTTCTATTGATGAACACTTGGATTGCTTCCATGTCTTGCCTATTTGTAAATAATGCTGCACTGTACATATGGGTGCATATATATTTTTTGAATTAGTGTTTTAGGTTTGCTTGCATGTAGTCCCAAAAGTGGAATCCCTGGGTCATAAAGGCAGTTCCACTTTTAATTTTTTTAAAATATATTTTATTGATTTTTTTACAGAGAGAGGGGAGAGGGAGAGTTAGAAACATTGATGGGAGAGAAACATCGATCAGCTGCCTCCTGCACATCTACTGGGGATGTGGCCACAATCAAGGTATATACCCTTGACCAGAATCAAACCTGGTTCGCAGGCTGATGCTCTGTCCACTGAGCCAAACCAGTTAGACCCAAGTTTTAAATTTTTGAGGGACCTCCACATTATTCTCTATAATGGCTGCACCAATCTGCATTCCCACCAACAGTGCATGAGACTTTCCTTTTCTCCACATTCTCACCAGCACTTCTTTGTTGATGATAGCCATTCTGACAGGTGTGAGGTGGTATCTCATTTTGGTTTTAATTTGCATTTCTTTGGCTAGTGACACTGAGCATCTTTTCCTAGATCAAATGGCCATCTGAACATCCTCTTTGAATAAGTGTCTACTCAGGTCCTTTGACGTTTTTTTTTTTTTGGATTTTTTTTTTCTGGAGTTGACTTGTCTGACTACTTTATAAATTTTGGATATTAACCCCCTATCAGATGTATCATTGGTGAATATCTTCTTTTATTTACTAGGTTGTCTTTTTTTATGATTTCTTTTTGTTGTGCAAAAGCTTTTTAGCTTGATGTAGCACATTTATTTTTTCTTTTGTTTACCCTGCCCAAGGAGATATTCAGAAAAACATATTGCTAAGAGAAATGTCAGAGATTTGAAGGCCTATGTTTTCTTCTAGTTTTATGGTTCCAAGTCTTACATTAGAGTCTTTAATCTATTTTGTTTTTTTGTTTTGTTTTGTTTTGTTTTAATATATTTTATTGATTTTTTACAGAGCAGAAGGGAGAGGGATAGAAAGTCAGAAACATCGACGAGAGAGAGACATCGATCAGCTGCCTCTTGCACGCCCCCTACTGGGGATGTGCCCGCAGCCAAGGTACATGTCCTTGCCGGAATCGAACCGGGACCTTTCAGTCCGCAGTCCGACGCTCTATCCACTGAGCCAAACCGGTCTCGGCTCTTTAATCTATTTTGTGTTTATTCTTGTAAATGATGTAGGAAGGTGGTCTAGTTTTAGTTTTTTGTTTTTTCATTTATCTGTCCATTTTCTTGCCTTGTCAGTTTTGTTGTTGTTGTCGTTGTTAATCCTCACCTGAGGATCTTTTCCCATTGTGTTTTAGAGCAAGAGTAGAAGGAAGAGGGAGAGACAGAGGGAAACATCAGTGTGAGACACATTGATTGGTTGCCTCCTGTATGCACTCCAACCAGGGCTGGCGAACCTGCAGCCATGGTATGTGCCCTTGACCAGGACCCTTCAGACTGCAGGCTGATGCTCTATCTACTGAGCCAAACTGGCTAGGGCTTTTTGTAAAATATTAATTGACCATAGAGGTATAGGTCTATTTCTGGGCTCTCTATTCTGTTCCATTGACCATTTGTCTGTCTTTATGCTAATACCATACTGTTTTGATTACTATGAACTTGTAGGATAGTTTGATTTCACATAGTGTGATGCCTCCAACTTTGTTCTTTTTTCTCTCAAGTTTTCTAAGGCTATTCAAGGTGTTTTGTGGTTAATATAAATGTTCTATTATGAATTCAGCAATGTATAAAAAAGGTCATACATAATTACCAAGTGGGATTTCTTCCACGGATACAAGGTATGTACAATATCTGCAAATTAATTAATGTGATACACCACATAAACAAAATGAAGCAAAAAAAAATCATATGATCATGTCAAAAGATGTAGAAAAAGCATTTACAAAATTTAGCACCCATTTATAATGAAAACGCTCATCAAAGTAGCAATACAAGAAATATACCTTAACATAATAAAGGACAAAAATGACAATCCCACAGCCATTGTCATACTCAATGGAGACAAATTAAAAGCATTTTCCTTAAGAGCAAGGATAAGATATTTAATATGGCACTGGAAGTCCTAGCTATAGCAATCAGACAAGAAGAAATAAAAGGCATCCAAATTATAAAGGAAGAAGTAAAACTGTCATTATTGCCATATAACATGATACTGTATATAGATAACTGTAAATGTTTCACCAAACAACTAGAATTAATAAGTGAATTCAGTTAAATAACATGATACAAAATTAATATTCAGAAATTGGTTGCATTTTATGTAATCAATAATGTAGTTTCAGAGAGGGAAACTATGACAACAATTGCATGGAGAGGGAAAAAAGTACCTAGGGATAAATTCAACAAAGAAGGTAAAAGATTTGTAGCTATAAAATTATAAGAAACTGAAGGAGATATAAATAAATGGAGAGATACACTGTGTTCATGGCTAGGAAGAATTAACATAATTAAAATACCCATATTACCCAAAGCAATCTGTAATTTCAACACAATTCCTATCAAAATACCAATGGCATATTTTACAGAACTAGAGTTGGGATTTTTTGCATTTTTTATTCTGCATGTAATAGTTCTCCCAGAGCTTATCTGCCTGTTGTACTAATGTAATCAAATCCCCGGGGTAATTGGCAATCCTGGGCCCATGCCTCCAACTGCATAATTCAGGAACTTTAAACCTGCTCAAGTCTCACTTGTTGGGAGTATCTATACAGTAGGACCTCACAAAGAGTCTTGCTTCATCCTTGTGGCTGTCTCAGGCACGCATTTCCAGGGCTCACTCCTCGTTCCCTTGAAGTTATTAAGCAAACTTTGCCTTTAAAACTGTGGCTATCAGTGAGAAAATGATGTCTGTCCCACATCACAAACTGTGAATTATCTAGTTGTCTAAATTTAAAGGGAGCCCTCATTTTAGCCAAAATTTACTGAATTTCAAGTGAAAGTGGAGACATTTTTTTTTTGCCATCTATCTTTACTTTGTTGTTCAAGAAATTATTGTGCTTTTCATCACTGATTGCATTTTAGAAGTCCTCAGACTTAGGCCAACAAACATTTGGCTTTGATCTCAGAATAGAAGTTATATCTTGAAAACATTCCTAAGGTATATGTCATGTTGTGTTTCCTCTGAGAAAATAGTTTTGAAGCAAAAATGGCTCTGTGGACAGAATGAGTTCCCCTCAAATTTATATGTGGAAACTCTAACCCCAATGTGATGGTATTTGGAGATGAGGCCTTTGGGGGTGAGTAGGATTAGATGAGATCGTGAAGACTGGGCCTTTATGATGAGAACAGAGGCTTTATAAGAAGAGGAAGCGACAGAGACTCCTCTGTCTGACACGAGGACCCAGGGAGAAGGCACAGATATGCTTGCTTCCTGTTTAGGAACACATTATATTCTAGCATCCTACAGTTCCTTAAACCTGTTCAGACAATAACTTTTGGCTTTTCTACTGGAAGAGCTGTATGGCAGGCACATCACATAGGTTGACATCAACTTTAAAGGAAGATCAATTCTGTCAGGTAAGTATAGATCCAGGCAATTAACAATGCAAATCCCCAAAGTAAAAAATATCAATTTTAGATTGCAATATACTTTTTCCTATTATATGTTTTAAAAGAACTTTGACTAAAAAATAATTTAAAGCAATATTAAAATAATAATAATAATAATAATAATAATAATTTAAAGCATTGACTATGGTTTGCTACTTTTCCTATTTTCAACGTTTTTATTTTAAAAATCAAATATATACAATAGTAACTAGAACAATATAATGAACCTTACCTTTGAATCACCTGGCTTTACAACTGTCAACTCATAGCTAATCTTGTTTCAGCTGTACTGACACCAATTTCCCATTGTTGAAAGATAAGATTCTTTTCAAAATTATAAGCACAATATCATTAGCACACTTTAAGATTAAGAAAATTTTCTCCTTGCTATGACATATCAAGTCAAGGTTTAAATTTATAAGTGTAAAGCTTGATAAAATCGATATGTAGTGATTTGTAATTCATGGAAAAGATAAATCATTTTACCTGCTTTACTTTCTTTTAGTAGTAACTATTTTTAAGTTAAATCAGAATGAGATAGCTTCACTGTACACTAAAATGCTCCATAATATATTTATTTATCCCTAAATGTATCTAACTATTATAACTTTTAGTTATTTATTCTAACTTTTTCACATGCCATTGAGAGAAATGTGTTACTAGCATATGAAAGTGATGAGAATATGGTATTTTAGTCTTTGAGACAATTTTATTGGCATGAAATAGTATGCATATTCTAATTTTATGTATTGGAACCTGAACTCAATTTAGTTTGTAGTACACTTTAGATAGCTAACCATATAGTCTCCAATAACATTTTAATATTATCCTATAATATTAGTAGATAATACATAACTAGTGATCCTATTATCAACTATAATATTTTGTTCTTTGAGGGGAGACAATTGTTGGATTCATAAGTGGAATTTAAGAAAATCCATTTCTGCTGAAACCGGTTTGGCTCACTGGATAGAGCGTCGGCCTGCAGACTGAAAGGATCGGGGTTTGATTCTGGTCAAGGGCAGATCCCCAGAGGTGGGTTTGCAAGAGGCAGCTGATCGATGTTTCTCTCTCATCGATGTTTCTGACTCTATCCCTCTCCCTTCTTCTCTGTAAAAAATCAATAAAATATATAAGAAAAAGAAAATCCATTTCTCTGCCTTTCTCTTCACCTGCTCTCCCCAACCCTCACATATACATTTCATGTGCTCAATAGCTGAATGTGGTCATGGTTATCATATCAGATAGTAGATATTATGAATATTTGTATCATCACAGAAAGTTCTACCTGTTTGGATCGTTCTACAGATTATGAATAATACATAGACATTTCAAATTTTATCACAGTCACTTCTTAGCTGTGTGTTTCTAAAAACAAACAAAATCAAAACCATCTTAACTTGTCTAGGCTTGATTTCCCCATGTTAAGTGTAAGGACAATAGCAGTACCTGTATCATGAAATTTTCACCAGGATAAATTACTACATTAAATTACTAAAATCCTTTGCAGAGTGATGAATACATTGACAAATTGAATGTACAATTTGGCAATGACCAGATCATGTATAAAAATAGAACTTTGACCCACAACCTGTAGCAACCAGGCTGGGAAGCCAAGCCCATCTGCAGTAAGTCAAACTACAGTGATTTGCAACCAGTACAGGAAGCCAAACAATAATCCCTATGACAATCAGCCCCCACGTGACCCAGACTTGTTAATAACTTGCATATTACTTCCTAACTTTTGTCCTTATCGCACTTTTTAAAACCCTTTATCCACTTCCAGATCAGAACCAAATGAAGAAAGCTATATATCACCCCCTAACCAATGGTCGGCAAACTCACTAGTCAACAGAGCCAAATATCAACAGTACAACGATTGAAATTTTTTTTGAGAGTGAAAACCGACTTCTGTGCATGGGCCACGAAGTTTCCATCGCACTGTATGGGCGCTCCCACACGTGGTATTTTGTGGAAGAGCCACACTCAAGGGGCCAAAGAGCCGCATGTGGGTAGCGAGCTGCAGTTTGCCGACCACTGCCCTAACCAATCACGTGGGTTGCCCTGCGTCTTGGCAGCCTGCCTACAGCTTCCTCCTGTCAGCAGCCTCCAAGCAAGGTATATAGAAAGCCTTCCCTTTTCCCCATTATACAGCTTTCTCACTCCTCTGCCTTTCTCTGCCAAAATGCAGGCGATAAACCTGCCTTTATTTAGCATTTAATAAAGCCCTTGGATTACTGTCCTCTGTCAAAGATGATATGCTGCCAAAGGGGGATTCAGTATATACATTTCAGAGGCTGTACTGAAAATCCAACCTTTAAAAAGTACACTACCACCTTTTTTTGTATGACTTTCAGGTTTAAAAAAGAAAGTGTGGCCAAGACTGGCTTGGCTCAGTTGATAGAGTGTTGGCCTGCGGACTGAAAGGTCCTGGGTTCGATTCCAATCAAGGGCATGTATCTTGGCTGTGGGCACATCCCCAGTGGGAGGTGTGCAAGAGGCAGCTGATCGATGTTTCTCTCTCATGGATGTTTCTAACTTTCTATTCCTCTCTCTTCCTCTCTGTGAAAAATCAATAAAACATATTATAAAAAGAAGAAGAAGAAGAAGAAGAAGAAGAAGAAGAAGAAGAAGAAGAAGAAGAAGGAGGAGGAGGAGGAGGAGGAGGAGGAGGAGGAGGAGGAGGAGGAGGAGGAGGAGGAGGAGGAGGAGAAGGAAGTGTGGTGTTAACAATGACACATGTCGCCCTAGCTGGTTGGGCTCAGTGGATGGGGTGTGGCCTGCGGACTGAAGGTCCCGGTTTGATTGTGGTTCAGGGCACATGCCAGGCTGTGGGCTCCGTTCCCAGTGGGCTGTGTGCAGGAGGCAGCCGAACAATGATTCTCTCTCATCATTGATGCTTCTCTCTCCCTCTCCCTTCCTCTCTGAAATCAATAAGAATATATCTAAAAAAAAACACAACATGTCATTTATGGACTTACCTATGTTTGGGCTGGCTCTTGACACATATGCTATTTTACTCCTATTTTGTATCAACATCCAACTTTCTCTAAGGAAAGCCCAACTATACTCATGACTTTGTAATAAAGTACTGACTTTGAGCAAATAACACTCATATAGAACTGCAGTCTATTTGAGATCAAATAGTAAATGTCTTATAACAGGCGAATAACACAGAATCCTGTTTCTACATAGGCTTAAAGCCTCCTTATAACTGTGATAATTTCTATTAAAATTATGGATAGCTTTGTTTACCTTTCAGAGCAAAGGAATGCTGCTTGTATATTCAAACAAATAACATACGCTCATGGATTTTCCAACCACATCCTAAAGGGAGATTCTGAATTTTACAAGATGGATATCCGGGATCCACTCACACTGATAAGTCACCTTTGCAGGAACTTAGGTGTAAAATTGTATAATGTATATTAGCGATGTTGGAAACAATGATTAATACAAAAATAGTTCTAAAAATGTGCCATAAATTGGAACCTTAGAAAACTCCTCACAATATAACTTGTCTGGATAGTAAATGAGTAAGGCACACTAAGTCTATACTTGAAGTTTTCAGAAAAACAAGATAAAGGGTTTTAAGAAGATGGACATTTTAAAAAATATATGTATTTTGCAAACCAATGGCACCAAGATAAATTCAACTAAGAAAAATACTGCATAAGAAACAGTGAACAAAAGTAGATACAAGGCTCTTGACCCATTTGTTAAAGAAGTGACTTTCCTCACTTCCCCCTCCATATTGCATGTTTGGAGAATTTCAGCTCCCCCCCCCCCCCCCCCCCCCCCCCCAGCACTAAGTAAAGGAATGCCAATGCTGAGCCGTGAAATGCATGTTCCCGATTTCCCGCCGGGGACCTCGGTTCTGTGTGTGGACGCAGAAAAGAGTTTAAGGTTAATGAAAATAACAGTAAAGCGCCGTGGGGTTTGCTGAAGATACATTTCAAATGAGACGCTGGACGTGGAGACAAAGGCCGGCTGCTTTGGCTCAGGGGGAAGCGGAGAAAAAGGGGCCTTAGGGGCAGCTGCAGCTGCTCATCTGCCCTGGTTGAGTCTCATGGGGTCCCTCAGAGTTTGGGGGACTCATGCCTGCGGGGGAAGGGAAGGGGAAGGGGAAAGGGAAGGGGACGGCCAGACCGCGCTATCTGGAGGGAGAGCCTCCGGGAAAGCGCGCTTGGCAACCCCCTCCTGGGTTTAAAAGAGGGGTTTTCTGGGCGGAGCCTCATTTGCATTCAGAGGTGATTGACAGAAACTACCTTTCTTCTGGGCATGCCCTGACCCGTCATATATATGGGAAAAACCCCTGGGGGCGGGGGTCAGACAGAAACGCAAATTTTATTATAATTAGGTCACACTGAGGTCAGGTTCTCCTCTGAGCTTGCGCAGAGAGCGGGCTGCCCCCCCAACCTGCCTGCTGGGCCGCCCACAGAGAGGAGGTCCCGCCCCTGTGTGTGTGTGGGGGGGGGGGGGGGGGGCGGGGGGGGGTGCTGCACCTGCTGCTCAGGTCTAGCTTCCTACCTAACAGGCAGGCGTTTTAGCTACTAGTAAGGGAATATCAGCAGGATTGAAGGGAGAAAATGTCTCTTAGAGGGAAGAAGGGGAGGGGGGGTGGAGGGGGAAGGGGGGAAATGGGAAAAGACTAGACAAAGAATTAAATAATTTATGCATAGCCAAAACCGGTTTGGCTCAGTGGAGAGAGCATGTGGAGGGACCCTGAAGGGTCCCAGGTTCGGTTCTGGTCAAGGGTATTACCTTGGTTGTGGGCACATCCCCAGTAGGGGGTGTGCAGGAGGCAGCTGATTGATGTTTCTCTCCCATGGATGTTTCTGACTTTCTATCCCTCTCCCTTCCTCTCTGTAAAAAATCAGTAAAATATATTTTAAAAATAAAAATAAATAAGTCAATAATCTATGCATAACCCATGGACCCAGACAGTAGTGTGGTAAAAGCCTGGTGGGGGGACAGCGGGAGCAGGCCGATGGGGGGAAAGAAGAGACATCTGTAATACTTCACACAGTACAGATAAATTTTAAAAAGGAGAGAGTAAAATCTCTTTTCCCCTTACAGCACCAATAAAAGCAGACATTATTGTGAATTTTTTTAAATAAACAGGATCTAGCAAAAGTTATTCCTAACATGTCTTCTCTGAAAAGTAAAACTTTTTTTCTCCAAAGTTAGAGAATTTAGACTGATTTTCTTACATGGTAATTTGCTGCACTAATATTTGCACTGGTTTTTCTGTTTTCTAAAAGGTATATGGACACTTTTTTCTCTAAGACTAGAAGGGATGACTTCAGACCTATTATATGCACTTAGAATAAAAAATTCTGCTGAATTTATTATGCAACTATTTTACTTTTGACATGTGTATTACCACTTTTTACAACATTGTTAATGACTACATTTATTTAGTTGTGAGACTAAAAAAAAGCAATGCTTTAAAAGATCTTATTTGGATCACCTGCACAAATTAATTTATAGAATTAACTGATAAACTTCCAGTACTGTTCAAATATTTTGAGTTTGTATTCAGTCCTCTTGTCAGAGCTTGAGAAGTTTAGGGTGTGCATTAACTGAATTTAAATACATGCTAAAATTCACAAGAATTTAAAGTGGTTGCTTTGAATATTCTTTCATAAAGTTATAAATTCATTTGTTAAAATAAAATGTATAATTGCATGTAAATACTGTCTGCCTGTGCAAACTTTGTAATATTTAAGATGATACACTTTGAACTAAAATCAGACAACGAATGGGCCTGGGCTGCCTGTCACTACTTGAGCCAATTAAGCAGAGGCAGGGTTGAGTCAGATATGAGCGCTTATCCCGATAATCCCTGCATATGGGAGAGCAGCAGTTCATCCACAAAAATCTGTTCTCCCACCTCCTACTAGGCGGCTGAGTACAGAGGGATGAGGAAAAGAGGCTGTATGCAAGTGGGGACGCAGGGTCTGTGGTCTGCATGTCTCCTTCCAGGGTCTTGAAGTCCTATAACAAGGTAGGTGAACTGCAATGGTGTTGAAAACCAGCTCCTCCAGGCCGAGCCAGCTGTAGCTCAGCGGTTGAGCATGGACTCAGGAACCAGGTCACTGGTTCCGTTTCCGGTCAGGGTATATGCCCTGGTAGTAGACTCCATCCCCAGAGCAGATACTCTGGAGGCAGCTGATTGATGATTCTCTCTCATCATCAATGTGTCTATCTTTCCCTCTCCCTACCTCTCTGAAATCAATAACAATATATTTAAAAAATTAACAAACAAACAAACAAGACCCCCCAGCTTTGCCAGCTCCTGAGACCTGAGAATGGTCAGCATTCCTGAGGCAAACTCCCAGAGAGGGTCAGGGTCCAGGCACAGCCATCAAATCAAAGCGATCCATCCTTTGTTCTCATAATTTATTTATTTATTTAAAAATATATTTTTTATTGACTTTTTTACAGAGAGGAAGGGAGAGGGATAGAGAATTAGAAACATCAATCAACTGCCTCCTGTACACTCTCTACTGGGGATGTGCCCACAGCCAAGGTACATGCCCTTGACCAGAGTCGAACCTGGGACCCTTGAGTCCACAGGCTGATGCTCTATCCACTGAGCCAAACTGGGTAGGGTGTAATTTATTTTCTTTCCTGAGCAATGGACCCACCTGGACCCCAAGGTGTCTCATCTTTTTACAGGTCTGTTTTTCTTCTTACAGGAACATCTAGTTTCCCGGGGCCTGTAAGAAAACCTCTTATCTATAGTTAGTAAGGTGAACAAACATTAAACAACTGTGGCTCTATTCTTACTATGTGCCTCCCCCACTATAAGCACCTTTTTTATAGAGTACATAAATGTGGGTTTGTTAATGTCCCTGTTCATTTTGCTCTAATAGGATTTGTAATATAAGGAACACACATGTTTGGAAATCCTTGCGAAATATCTATTCATAAGCTCTTCCCGTCTGCCTTGTGATGCTGGTGTATGACATCCTTTTGTGTTCTCTGTGAAAGAAGTTATGGAAGAAAGTTATAACCAATATATATATGAATAGGACTGCTAATGGCAGAGAGGAACAACTATATATACAAAATACACAGGGTGTGTTGTTTTTTTTAAAATATATTTTATTGATTTTTTACAGAGCGGAAGGGAAAGAGATAGAAAGTCAGAAACATCGATGAGAGAGAAACATCGATCAGCTGCCTCTTGCACACCCCCTGCTGGGGATGTGCCCACAGCCAAGGTACATGCCCTTGACCGGAATCGAACCCGGGACCCTTCAGTCCACAGTCCGACGCTCTATCCACTGAGCCAAACCGGTCTCGGCCAGGGTGTGTTTTTGTTAAGGGGGAAAAAAAGAATCATTTTTCTCTAAAGAGAAATGACTGGTTGACTTGGAACAATGAGTTTGCCGACCGCTGACCCAGACTCTCAGTTCCAATAATTACAGCCTGTTGTTGTTCCTGGTGATTAAGCCCCGTCCCAGTGGTTGGCAAACTCATCAGTCAACAGGGCGGCAAACACACGCCTGAGGAGCCCCATGCGGCTCACGAGCCGCAGTTTGTGGACCACTGACCTAGAATAAAGGAAAAGTGTAGGCGAAACCGGGGCAGATATAGACAGCGTGTGTGTTCGCTTGCTTCCCTTTAATCACTCAGTTTTTCTACATCCTACATTCTTCAGGGTAACCACATCATCTTCATGGGCTTATTGCTCAGTCTTCTCAGACCCAGACTGGCCTAATTTATAAGTTATTATGTTTCAGCAGCATCCAATAATTTTAGACGTCTCCCCCAGTGCATTTGATCTAACATATTGCCCAAAGTAAATTTCCAATAGTGATTTTTAAAAACATCTATCTCTATTAATTTCAGAGAGGAAGTGAGAGGGAGAGAGAGAAACATCAGCGATGAGAGAGAATCATTGATCGGCTGCCTCTTGCACTCCCCCAGTTGGGAATAGGAGCCCACAACCCAGGTATGTGTCCTTGACTGGAACTGAGCCCGTGACCCTTCTTCAGTCTGCAGGCTGATGCTCTCTCTCTACACTGAGCCGAAGCAGCTTGGGCTGATTTTTAAAATATTAGATCATTGAGATTTTATCACTGTTTTTATTATTTTTCTTAATAAACAGCATAAGAAACATTCAGCCCTAACCGGTTTGGCTCAGTGGATTGAGTGTCCCAGGTTCAATTCCGGTCAAGGGCATGTACCTTGGTTGCAGGCACATCACCAGTAGGGGGTGTGCAGGAGGCAGCTGATGGATGTTTCTCTCTCATCGATGTTTTTAACCCTCTATCCCTTTCCTTTCCTCTCTGCAAAAAAATCAATAAAATATATATATTAAAAAAACACACATTCAAACCTGTGAAGAATTTTTTATGAGTTTATTTAAGCCAAACTGTGGACAATTGCCTGGAAGCAGAATCTCAATGGATTGAGATAATGCTCTGGAGAACGGTAGTTAAGCACCTTGTTTCATACATAATAAAGGAAAAGACATAAGTGGGTTACATGAAATCCATTGGCAACGCCTGGTAAGGGTGGGACCCCTGGAATTGGATAAAAAGTGAAATGATAGACACATGCTTCTTTGTGGGCACAAGGTAATTAACAGTCAACAATCAACTGGGTAACAATGAGGGGATTTGCGGTCCTCCTGGAGCGGTGCCTGTGCGGGGTCCAGGAAAAGGAAAGTCACTCTGACATTTCAGTGTCATGTTATTGTAGATGAAAAAGACAAGAGGCTCAGTGCAGGTACAGACTGACCTTGGTCAGGGAAGACGCCGGCCTGGGACGTGACTATCCACTGTAACCTGCTTTTAGTTAAAAAGTTTTAATTTCATACCATCCTTTGTAGTTAGTTTAGGTCACTGAGTTTGCAAGGCCGCCATTCAGGCCTTCCCTGAGCTACACCACATAGAGTTCTTACAGTAAATTTGGGGGTATGTACCATTGTCTATTCATTTTATAAGAATGGAATCTAATATAACTTGTGAAGTAGTAGTGTTTATTTTATCCTTCTGTTAGCTGTTATTAAAATTAGAATAAACGTAAATTCTCAAATTGTTTGAACTATGAACTGCATATTTCTTAAAATTATCTATGCATTTAACCGTGAGAAATAAATTGTAATTAAAACTCAATGTGTGTATAAGCTTTCCTCAACTTAAATATTTAATATTTAGACACAGACTATGTGTTTAACTTTAGCATGTTGCTGTGATGAATTTACTCAGTGTAGTGTGCAGAACTGTTATTTAACCTTTGCACTAGGAGGCTAACCTTTAGGTTCCTTGCCCATTGTTAGTTTGGCCAAAGGGCAGGGGGGGAGAGAGTGCTTGGTATATATTCCGTGGGGAGTCAATGGCTGCGTTTTCTATGACTACAGTGGCTTCCGGTGGCCACACTTCCATGGCTTAAGTGCCTACGGTAAGGTCTGATAAAAGCAATCTCTTCCCTGTAAAGCTAGGCAAGACAATAGCTTCTAACTATTGTGTGTCATGAAAGTTTCACCATCATTTTAGTTCTACTCAACTCTGGATCTACTGCTGTAGATAATAAATCCATTCAATTATCTTAAAATAAACTGTGTAAAATGTGTTCAATGCTTTGTTTTATTTCTTCCTCTCCTCCCTCCCTCTCTCCCTTCTTATCTCCTTCTTTGTCTGTAGTAATATTTTTGCTAAATCACATATAATTGTTATGAACTCAAAGCTAATTTTTTGGAAATGATTTCAGTATGAGAAAAAAAAAATCTCACAAACAGTGAATGACCAACTGTTTCATGTTGCCTTATCTGCAAGATTTACAACTGTTTTCATATTTTAAAACAATCACCTAAAAATCCTGAAAAATCTGTAAAATTTGTATTTAAAATACTTTTACTACTTTTACAAAAATAAGCCTATGCCTTCTTTTCTTCTTTTTTAAAGAGAATTACATTACTGTATGCTGTCACCATGGTACAAATAAATTTCAAAGGAAATATTAAAATTAATTTTTTCAAGTTTGCAGCTGAGATGTTCACAGCCATATCTAATAGCCTATCTTGGGACCAATCGCTGAAACGGGCATCCAAGGGAAATCATCGCCTGCTGCTGTGGAACAGGAGGACCACAGGTGGTGCCCAGCAGCGGGAATGGGCGGGAGGAGCGGAGAGGCTAAGCCAGGACTGCTGCAGGTTGCTGTGTGGAACCTTGTGTAGGGATGCTTCCAACATCAACTGGCTACTCAAACAATGTCCTGCAATGTCTTTCAAACAAAACAAAATAATAGGCCTAAAAAAATAAGACACGGATTTAGCATCATATCTTTTAAAATATATATATTTTATTGATTTTTTTACAGAGGGATAGAGAGTCAGAAACACTGATGGGAGAGAAACATCGGTCAGCTGCCTCTTGCACACCTCCAACTGGGGTATGCCCACAGCCAGTACCTGACCTTAACTGGAATTGAACCTGGGACCCTTCAGTGTGCAGGCCGACGCTCCATCCGCTGAGCCACACCGGTCAGGGATAGCACCTTCTCTTTAAGGTGTGAGAGTGGAATGCCTTCATGTTGTAGAAGAAATCCACTTTAAGGCAGGTTTCAGAGTAAACATACACAATATTAAATGAAGGTTAACAATGAATATTGCAATTCACTTTGGTTTATTATTACATGCAATTAAAATCATTATCAACAAATGGCATCAATTAGTTACTTTCTGGTATGTGGTTATAAGCAGTTTAGGTATCCAGTGAGTATATATATAGCACTATTAACTCCATTATTGTTGTTATTTATTAAACTAGTTGCAGGAAATTAGAATATATTATCTGTAAATTGCCTTAGTGTGATCCGTGGCTCAAAATAAATAGCCACGTGGATGCTCTTCTTCTATAAAACATCAGAACACCTGAATGTAATCTGCACAATTTAGTTTATTAGAAAAAGTTAAGAGAAAAAGTGAAAATTTGAATAGTGTCTTTATTTAAAGATTAACCCTAAACTGGTTTTTGAAATAATTTTATGATTTTAAATATTTTTGAGTGAAAATATTGCAGACAGATATATGATGAATCTTTTAATTGAAATTAAATAAAATTAAAAATGCCAGCTATATTATCCTTACCCTATGATTGCTGATTATTTTATTTGAAATATAAATTTCAAGTTGAGAAAAAAGTGAATACACACATTTTATTATATGAGAACTGAAAAATAAATGGAAGGGCTAGCAGGACGAAAAAGGAACAGACAATACAGAGACTGGAAGGTTCAACTGAGATGAGATGCTGATTCCCTTTTACCTCCATCGTCATCACCAATCATACATGCCAAATGGATGCAAAACTAATTATATTTTATCCTGACATCTAAGGTAATATTTTGGACAGCTTTCCTAAGACAAACCGAATTCATTGTGAAAGGAAACCCTCTCCAAATATAATGTAAAATAAAAGCAAAAAAAGAAAAATATTAGAACAAAGTTGAAGAGGCCGCCAAGGGCGGTTTCGCTCAGTGGATAGAGCATCGGCCGGCGGACTGAAGGGTCCCAGGTTCGATTCCGGTCAAGGGCATGGACCTTGGCTGCCCGCACGTCCCCAGTGGGGGGTGTGCAGGAGGCGGCTGATCGATGTTTCTCTCCCATCAATGTTTCTAAATAAAAAAAAAAAAGTTGAAAAGGCCAAGCAAAAATTCAAAATAGAGAAAGAAGTGAACCAGAAAGCAGGCTCTCACCAGACCCCCAACCTGCCCCTGCCTTGATCTGCCCGGGCTTCAGAACTGGGAGAAACAACCGCTTGCTGCCCAGGCCCTGCAGGCTCTGGCATTCTTGGTACAGAGGCCCCAACAGACACACTGCAGGCCCGTCACTCACACAGCTACTGCTGGAGGGGCATGAGCCAACGGAAAGAGGGAGGAGAGAAACCAGGTGCTCTTCCCTTCTTCATGCCGCACCTCCTGCCCGCACCCTCTCCCTCCTCCTGTCCGCACCCTCTCACTCCTCCCTGCCCGCACCCTCTCACTGCTCCTGCCCGCACCCTCTCCCTCCTCCTGCCCGCACCCTCTCCCTCCTCCTGTCCGCACCCTCTCACTCCTCCCTGCCCGCACCCTCTCACTCCTCCTGCCCGCACCCTCTCCCTCCTCCTGTCCGCACCCTCTCACTCCTCCTGCCCGCACCCTCTCCCTGCTCCTGCCCGCACCCTCTCACTCCTCCCTGCCCGCACCCTCTCCCTGCTCCTGCCCGCACCCTCTCACTCCACCTGCCCGCACCCTCTCCCTCCTCCTGCCCGCACCCTCTCACTCCTCCTGCCCGCACCCTCTCACTGCTCCTGCCCGCACCCTCTCACTGCTCCTGCCCGCACCCTCTCCCTCCTCCTGCCCGCACCCTCTCCCTCCTCCCTGCCCGCACCCTCTCCCTCCTCCTGCCCGCACCCTCTCACTCCTCCTGCCCGCACCCTCTCCCTCCTCCTGTCCGCACCCTCTCACTCCTCCTGCCCGCACCCTCTCCCTGCTCCTGCCCGCACCCTCTCACTCCTCCCTGCCCGCACCCTCTCCCTGCTCCTGCCCGCACCCTCTCACTCCTCCTGCCCGCACCCTCTCACTCCTCCCTGCCCGCACCCTCTCCCTGCCCGCACCCTCTCACTCCTCCTGCCCGCACCTCTCACTCCTCCTGCCCGCACCCTCTCACTCCTCCCTGCCCGCAAACTCTCACTCCTCCCTGCCCGCACCCTCTCACTCCTCCTGCCCGCACCCTCTCACTCCTCCTGCCCGCACCCTCTCACTCCTCCCTGCCCCCACCCTCTCCCTCCTCCTGCCCGCACCCTCTCCATCCTCCTGCCCGCACCCTCTCACTCCTCCCTGCCCGCACCCTCTCACTCCTCCCTGCCCGCACCCTCTCACTCGTCCTGCCCGCACCCTCTCACTGCCCGCACCCTCTCACTCCTCCCTGCCCGCACCCTCTCACTCCTGCTGCCCGCACCCTCTCACTCCTCCCTGCCCGCACCCTCTCCCTGCCCGCACCCTCTCACTCCTCCTGCCCGCACCTCTCACTCCTCCTGCCCGCACCCTCTCACTCCTCCCTGCCCGCAAACTCTCACTCCTCCCTGCCCGCACCCTCTCACTCCTCCTGCCCGCACCCTCTCCATCCTCCTGCCCGCACCCTCTCACTCCTCCCTGCCCGCACCCTCTCACTCCTCCTGCCCGCACCCTCTCACTCCTCCCTGCCCGCACCCTCTCCCTGCCCGCACCCTCTCACTCCTCCTGCCCGCACCTCTCACTCCTCCTGCCCGCACCCTCTCACTCCTCCCTGCCCCCACCCTCTCCCTCCTCCTGCCCGCACCCTCTCCATCCTCCTGCCCGCACCCTCTCACTCCTCCCTGCCCGCACCCTCTCACTCCTCCCTGCCCGCACCCTCTCACTCGTCCTGCCCGCACCCTCTCACTGCCCGCACCCTCTCACTCCTCCCTGCCCGCACCCTCTCACTCGTCCTGCCCGCACCCTCTCACTCCTCCTGCCCGCACCCTCTCACTCCTCCCTGCCCGCAAACTCTCACTCCTCCCTGCCCGCACCCTCTCACTCCTCCTGCCCGCACCCTCTCACTCCTCCTGCCCGCACCCTCTCACTCCTCCCTGCCCCCACCCTCTCCCTCCTCCTGCCCGCACCCTCTCCATCCTCCTGCCCGCACCCTCTCACTCCTCCCTGCCCGCACCCTCTCACTCCTCCCTGCCCGCACCCTCTCACTCGTCCTGCCCGCACCCTCTCACTGCCCGCACCCTCTCACTCCTCCCTGCCCGCACCCTCTCACTCGTCCTGCCCGCACCCTCTCACTCCTCCCTGCCCGCACCCTCTCACTCCTCCCTGCCCGCACCCTCTCACTCCTCCCTGCCCGCACCCTCTCACTCGTCCTGCCCGCACCCTCTCACTGCCCGCACCCTCTCACTCCTCCCTGCCCGCACCCTCTCACTCCTCCCTGCCATGGAGCAGATGCTGCCAGGCGCCAGCTGAGATGGGAGGAGGCCTCCATCCCTAGACCCGGCGCAGAGCGGGGCAGAGCTCTCCCACGGCAGCGGCGGGAAGAACACGGTGTCGGACGGGGCGGAGGGGATTTTAAACAGGGTGGTAAGGAACATCCTTTCTGAGCAACATGTGTTGAGGCGAGGTTCTTTCAGGGTTTCACACTGGTCTCAGGCTGCTAGAGGTGAACCAAACCTTGTTCCCTTTCGTTAATTTATCTTACCAATATACTTTAGTTTTGCCAAACCTGACGGGCTTTCTGAAAGAACAAGATGTCCTTTTATTATAACTTAACAGTGAAACGGAGTCAGATGAAAAAATGCTTAAGCACGGGGTTCTCTGGAACAGCAACCCTGACAGACCGAAGAACAGTTCTGAGAGGAAAGTACGTTTTTCTTTCTTTCTTTTGGACACAGCAGATCAGCCTTGTCGGAACAAGGCCACCAAAAATTTTGGTTGCCTCCCAAAAAAAAAATTGGGAGAGAGAGAAACATAACCCCAGCTTCCAGTAACACACTCCTCGAATGAAAGCAACTCCCATTACAGTGACGGGGGCTAATCAATGACAAAATCCAGTGCTTGTATAACAGTTGCCCGGTACCTCTGCTAATAGAAGTCTAATTTTCAGAAGCTATAAGCGGAAAAAAATTTTAAGTTTCTCCTTTTTTGAAACTTGGATTTGGTGCAGTGCACTGTGGGTATGTAAATAAGGCGCGTCACCTTGCTCTCGATCCCGGAAGTATCTTGGTATTCGCGGGCGCCTCGCCTCAGCGTTATGCGGCGAAGCGGAGACGGCTGCCTGGGGTCTAAACGCCGTCTTGATTCTGAGTCTGATTTGTTACTTTGCTGTTAAACTGGAAGTGGGGAGAAAAAAAAAAAACTAGTAAAGTTCCTAATACAAAATTCAGGACGGTGTTTCCTCCTTTCGGAGTGTGTAACTGGGGAAGGGCACCCGGGATGTTACATCGTGACATTTCCTTTGTTTTAAGCTGCATGGTGGGTACACTGGTGTTTACTTGATGCAAGTGGATAAGAGAGAAACTCGGTACAAATCAACCCAACTCTTTTAGTACAAGAATTTAGTGATTACTTATTAACAATATATTGTTCTCTAACCGTGCACCTCCAACGAGCACACTCTTGAAATATCATTTTTTCCTCTAGCTTTTGCGTTTCCATCGACAGCACTTCTCTAGTGTTTCGTGGTTAACAAGATTGTTTATGTTCTAGTTTCCATGTTTTAAAAACAGCCTGGCACTTAATGTAAGCTTTTAAAAAAATATCTACTTGGTTTCAGAGAAGAAGAAGAAACATCAGTGATGCCGGAGAATAATTACTTATTTTCTCCTTTACCTCTCCCCACGGGGGTCCGGCCCTCAACCCAGGGGACCCCTCACTCAGAACCACAGATGAGCCATGGGTCCTCCTACAACTATTGTTTATCAGAACCACTGAGCCCCCACCGACCCTCGTTCACTAGCTCTATTCTGCTTCAGTTTTAAGTAAGCTCCTTTGTTTCTTTTCTTTGAACAGCAAAGTAAGCCTTGTCGGAACAAGGCCACCAAAAATTTTGGTTGCCTCCCAAAAAAAAAATTGGGAGAGAGAGAAACATGAATCTGTTCTGGTAAACGCACACCTCAGGTAAAAGCAACCCCTATTACAGTGACGGTGGCTATTTCATGCCAAGACCCAGTGCTTGGATAAAAATTTCAGGTTACTCTGTAAATAGCTGTCTAAGTTTCGAAAATATAAAGTGGAAGAAAATCTAAGTTTGTCCTTTTTAAACTGGGATTTCCTCATCAGTCATTTACATAATATGCAAATTTTACTTGGGTGTTACTAGAAGTTGACCATAAAATCTTGTCTAGGAATGATTATTTTTTTAAAATAAAAAAATATTTTTATTGATTTCAGAGAGGAAGGGAGAGGGAGAGGGGGATAGAGGGATTGAAACATCAATGATGAGAATCAGATCTGCTGCCTCCCAGACCCGCAGGCCTATGCTGTCTGTATTCACTGAGCCAAACCAGCTAGGGCGGAAATATCTTTTTGAAACACTGTTTATTGTTGATTGGTTTCTTAGGGAGTGACCTTGGACACAGTGCAACCTTCAAACTTCCAATCTCTTTCAGGTAAATAGGCCTTAAGACTATTAAATGTCTTTTTTTCAAACAGCCTATTATAAGCAAGCCTTGCCGAAACAAGGCAACCATTTTGGTTGCCTCCCCCCCAAAATAATTGGGAGAGAGATCCCTAGTACCCTCATGCCGAATACCTCGAGTAGAAGCAACTCTTACTTCAGTGACATTGCCAAGATCCAGTGTTTGAACATAAATTTCCAGGTTACTCTGTAAATAGCTTTGTAATTTTCATAAAAAAATGTAAGTGGAAGAAAATTTGTCTTTTACTCTTGGGTTTCCTCTTGAATGTCGTTTTTCCATCAGCCCTTGCATTTACGTGCTATGCAAATATTATCTTGGACTTTACTAGAGCACACTGTTCATAAAGTGTCGTCTAGGAAGTCTTTTTCATAAAATGCTCCTTATTGTTGGTAGCATTTCAGGTATCTGCCATTCGCCCCCTCTCGCCCCGGCCCTCCCCCCTTCTCAGCCAGCATCTGGCTCCGCAGCAGGCTTTCATTACTTCCCCCATTGCTGGGTACACCCGCCCTGAGAAGTGTAAAGTCCTTGGTAAATCTCCCCGACTTCCCCACTTGACCTAAAGCAGGAAGACTCCCTTCTTTCCTTAGAACAAAACATAAAGCCTTGCCGAAACAAGGCCGCCAAAAATTTTGGTTGCCTCCCAAAAAAAAATTGGGAGAGAGAGAGAAGCCGAGTAGTGTTGGAACTCACCACTTGAGTAAAAGCAACCCCTTTTACACTGTCAATGTGGTTCGTTGATACCAAATTCCAGTGCTTGAATAAACACTTCCAGGTTACTCTGTAAATAGCAGTCCAATTTAGGAAAATAAATGGAAGAAAACTTTAAGTTTGTCCCTTTTAATCTTGGATTATCATTTTCCACCAACCTTATTTACATAATATGCAAATAAACCTTGGATTTTACTAGAAGCAGCTGCCCACAAAAACCTTGTCTAGACAGTAATTTTAATAAATTTTTTTAAAAAAATTGCTGATGGTATTCGATACCTCCCAATCTCTAGCCTGCTTCATCCAGACCCTACCTACCCTAGCCAGGTTCTCCTGCACTCTAGCGCTGGCATCATTAAATACCTTAAATTCTCTTTCACTTAACTACGGACACCAAACTGGTTTGCCAAAAACTCCTTCTGTTTTTAAACACTTGGAAGGAAGCCTTGCCGAAACAAGGCGACCAAAAATTTTCAGCTGCCTCCCAAAAAAAATTGGGAGTGAGAGAGAAGACAACTGACGTTCTAATTAACCACTCGGGTAAAAGCACCTCCTATTTCACTGAGAGGGTGGTTAGTTAATACCAAAATTCAGTGCTTGAATAAAAATTTCCAGGTCACTCTGTAAATAGCAGTCCAATTTCAGAAAACATAAGTGGAAGAATACTTTAAATTTCTTCTTTTTAATCTTGGATTTTCACTTTCCTGTCAGCCACATTTACATAATATGCAAATTTGCCTTGGATTTTACTGGAACGGCCCTCAAAAACCTTGTTTAGGAAGTAATCTTCAATAAAGTTTTTTGTTTCTTTTCTGAATTGCTGATGGTATTACAGACACTTGCCATTTCTAACCCCGCTTCTTCCAGCCCCAACCTACCTTCACCAGGTCTTCTGCACCCTCGTGCTGGTGTCAGAAAATACCTATTAAGTATTTAGTTCCTTGTGGACAATAGCACTAAAGTAGCTCCACGACTCTTCACCACTTCTTTCTTTAGACACTCTTAAGAAAGCCTTGCAGAAACAAGGCCGCCAAAAATTTTCAGCTGCCTCCCAAAAAAAAATTTGGGAGTGAGAGAGAAGACGACTGACGTTGTAATTCACCCCTCGGGTAAAAGTAACTCCTATTTCACTGTGAGGGTGGTTAGTTGATACCAAAATTCAGTGCTTGAGTAAAAATTTACAGGTTACTCTGTAAATATCAGTCCAATTTCAGAAAACATAAATGGAAGAGTACTTTAAATTTGTTCTTTTTAATCTTGGATTTTCACTTTCCTGTCAGCCTCATTTACATAATATGCAAAATTTGCCTTGGATTTTACTGGAACTACCCTCAAATATCTTGTTTAGGAAGTAATCTTTTTCAATCAAATTTTTTTTCTCTTTTTTTAATTACTGATGGTATTTAACAGATACTTCCCATTTCTAACCCACTTCACTTCTTCCAGCCCCAACCAACCTTAACCAAGTGTTCTACAGCCTCGCTCTGGGACCGAAAAACACTAACATATTGCCCCTTACGAATAATAATACTAAAGTAGCTCCGAACCTCCCAGGGCATCCACCACTTCTTACTTTAGACACTTAAGAGAAAGCCTTGCCGAAACAAGGCCGCCAAAAATTTTCAGCTGCCTCCCAAAAAAAAATTTGGGAGTGAGAGAGAAGATGGCCAACGTTGTAATTCACCCCTCGGGTAAAAGCACCTCCTATTACGATGTGAGGGTTGTTAGTTGATACCAGAATTCCGTGCTTGCACAAACATTTCCAGGTTACTATGTAAATAGGAGTCTAGTTTACAGAAAATGAATGGAAGAAAACTTTAAGTTTGCCCTTTTTACTCTTGGATTGTAATTTTCCAGTCAGCCTCATTTACATAATATGCAAATTTACCTTGGATTTTACTAGAACAAGCTTCTAACAAAAACCTTGTCGAGGCAGTATTTATGTATTTATTATTATTTAAACTTCTTTATTGATTAAGGTATTACATGTGTCCTCATCCCCCCATTACCTATCCAACCCCCTCTCCCCCACCCATGCTCTCACCCCTTGTCTGCGTGTTCCAGGGCTACAAGTCCTGTGACCTCTCCCCCTCACTCCCCTCCCCTTCTCTTTCCTGCCCCCCCCCCCCTTCATCCTGAGGTGTGACAGTCGGATGGGTGCTTCTCTGCCTCTGGATCTGTTTCTGTTCATCAGTTTGTTATATATAATAGACAAAATTTACCTTGGATTTTACTAGAACGAATTGCTCACAAAATCCTTGTCCAGAGTAATTTTTCTAGCTTTTTAAAAAAAAAACTGGAATGCTATTACAGACACCTCCCATTTTTTACCTCGGTTCTTCCAGCCTCTAACTACCCTAAAGAGGCCTGCATTCCACTGTCGGTGTCAGAAAACATCTTAAATTTGTGCTTCTGTTTCCTGTAACTAGTGACAATAAAATGCTTCTCCAAGAACTTCCTCTTCTTCTTTTAGACCCTTAGAAACAATCCTTGCTGAAACAAGGCCATCAAAAAATTTTAGGTGCCTCCCCCCCCCAAAAAAAAACAATTTGGGAGAGAGAAAGAAGCTGATTTGTGTTCTAATTCACCCCTCGGGTAAAAGCACCTCTTATTGCACTGTAAATGTGGTTAGTTGATTGATGAAAAACAAACCCCAGTGCTTGAATAAACACTTCCAGGTTACGCTGTAAATAGTAGTCCAACTTTCAGAAAGAAAACTTTAAATTTGTCATTTTTGACCTTAGATTTTCATTTTCTGGTCATCTTCATTTATATGTAAATTTGTCTTGGATTTTTACTAGAAAAAACTGCCTACAAAAACCTTGTCTAGGAAGTAATCTTTTTCAAAAAAGTTGTGTTTTCCTAAATTGTTGATGGTATTACAGACACCTCTGGTTATTCTCCACCCCGCTTTTTGCAGGCCCCAAAGAGGTCAACCCAGTGCTGGCGTCAAAAAACACCATTAAGCCTCCACTTCTATTTCCTGTGAGCAACAGCTTTAAAACGGACTCCTGAACCCTCTTTCTTTTCTTAGACACTTTAAAGAAAGCCTTGCCGAAGCAAGGCCGCCAAAAATTTTCAGCTGCCTCCCAAAAAAAAATTTGGGAGTGAGAGAGAAGACGACTAACGTTGTAATTCACCTCTCAGGTAAAAGAACCTCCTATTACATTGTGAGGGTGGTTAGTTGATACCAAAATTCCGTGCTTGGATAAACATTCCCAAGTTACTATGTAAATAGCAGTCCAGTTTTCAGAAAATAAATGGAAGAAAACTTTAAGTTTGCCCTTTTTCTCTTGGATTATCATTTTCCGGTTAGCTTCATTTAAATAATATGCAAATTTATCTTGGATTTTTACTAGAACAAGCTGCTCAGAGAAACCTTGTCTAGGCAGTATTTATTATTATTATTTACATTTCTTTATTGATAAGTTATTATATGTGTCCTCATCCCCTCTTCACGTCCCCCGCCCCCCGCCAAGCCCCCATGCCCTCACCACTTGTCTGTGTGTTCGCATGTTCGCAGGCCTGTTAGTCGCGTGGCTGCTCTCTCCCCTCACTCTCCTCCCCCTGTCCCCTATCTTCCCTCTGAGGGTTGGCAGTCTGACCGGATGCTTCTCTGTCCGGGATCTGTTTTTCTTCATCAGTTTGTTACATACTGTGTGAAATTTACTTGTGTTTTACTAGAACAAATTGCTCACAAAATCCTTGTCCAGAAGTAATCCTTCTACCTTTCTTTATAAAATTGGTAATGTTACTTACAGACACCCGCCTATTTTTACCTCACTTCTTCCAGCCCAGCCCCTCCTTAACAACCCTAACAAAGATTCCTACACTGCGCTGGCAGTACTGCTCCCTAATAATAGCATCGAAACGGTTCTTTTTTTGGACACTCTTAAGAAAGCCTTGCCGAAGCAAGGCCGCCAAAAATTTTCAGCTGCCTCCCAAAAAAAAATTTGGGAGTGAGAGAGAGAAGTCGACTGCACTTCTAATTCACCACTCGGGTAAAAGCAACTCCCATTACGTGTGAGGGTGGTTAGTTGTTACTAAAATTCTGTGCTTGAATAAACACTGCCAGGATACTGTGTAAATAGTAGTCCAGTTTTCAGAAAATAAACGGAAGAAAACTTTAAATTTGCCCTTTTTATTCTTGGATTGTCATTTTCCAGCCAGCCTCATTTACATAATATGCAAATTTACCTTGGCTTTTACTAGAACAAGCTGTTCACAGAAACCTTGTCTAGGCAGCATTTTAAAAAAATGTCTACCTTTATTATATCTGAAACTATTTTTTATTTGTTCATTGATTAGGGTATTACATATGTATCCTCATCCCCCCATTACCTTCCCAACCCCTCCCCCCACTCATGCTCTCACTCCTTGTCTGTAAGCAGGCCTAGAAGTCCTGCGGCTGGTCTCTCCCCCTCAGTCCCCTCCCCCCACCTTCCCTCTGAGGGTTGAGTCTGATGAATGCCTCTCTGCCTCTGGATCTGTTTTTGTTCCATCAGTTTTATGTTATATAATATGCAAAAATTACCTTTGATTTTACTAGAACAAACTGCCCACAAAATGCTTGTCTAGAAGTAATTTCTTTCAATAAGAGTTTTTTTTTAACTGCTAATAGTATTACAGATACCTCCCATTTCTACCCTGTTCCCTCCAGCCCCTACCCACCCTAACAAGGCCTTCTACACTAAAATGCTGGTCACTCCTGGTGAAGTAAGAACGCTAAAATGTTCCTCCAAGGGAACCCCTTTTTTTTCAGACACTGGGTACTAAAGCCTTGCCGAAACAAGGCCGCCAAAAATTTTAGCTGCCTCCCAAAAAAAAATTTGGGAGAGAGAGAGAAGCCTTGGGAAGCTTTAATTCACGCCCGGAGTAAAAGCAACTCCTATCACGTATAAATGTGGTTAGTTGATGCCAAAACTCAATGCTTGACTAAAAACTTCCAGGTTACCCTGTAAATTTTTAGAAAATGTAAGTGGAAGAAAATTTAAATTTGTCTTTTAATCTTGGATTTCCTCTTGAATATCATTTTCCCAGCAGCCTTTGCATGTACGTACTATGCAAATTTTACCGTGGATTTTTATTAGCGTCATTGCTCATAAGATGTTGTCTAGGAAGTGTTTTTCAAAAAAAAATATTTCTTAAATATATATATATTTCTTATTGTTGATAGCATTACAGGTATCTGCCATTCTCTCCCTCTCGCCCCGGCTTTCCCCACCCCTCAGCCAGCCCCCGCAGCAGCTCTCCATTACATTAACCCGTTGTGGTGCCGCTCTTGTTGCGAATCAGCATGTTAAGTCTTTGGTTCATCTCCCCTCGCCCCGACTTCGATTTTCTCCTCAGCTCCATAACTGAGTTCCCCCCCTTCTGTTTTTATAACAAAAACACAAAAGCCTTGCCGAAACAAGGCCGCCAAAAATTTTGGTTGCCTCCCAAAAAAAAAATTGGGAGAGAGAGAGAAGTAGGCTAACGTTGGAATTCACCCCTCCAGTAAAAGTAACTCCTATTTCATTGTGACGGTGGTTAGTTGATACCAAAATTTAGTGCTTGAATAAACACTTCCAGGTAACTCCGTAAACAGCAGTCCCATTTGCAGAAAGTAAATGGAAGAAAACTTTAAAGTCGTCCTTTTTAGTCTTGGATAATCATTTCCCCGACAGCGTCATTTACATAATATGCAAATTTACTTTAGATTTAACTAGAACAAACCTTCTCTGGAAAACAACTACTTAAAAGCAAGTTTTTACAAAATCTATTATTATTCTGCCAATAATAATATAGGTACTCCCCACGCTTACCCCTACCCGCTCTTTACCTACCTTAATGAGGCCTCCTGCACTCTAATGTTATGCAGTTGTGAAGAACCTTAGATTAGGTCACCTATGACTAATAACATTAAAGTGTTCCTCTTGGAACCCCTATTATCTTCTTTTCAGACATCTTAGTTAGCCTTGTAGGGACAAGGCTATCAAAAAATTTGGTTGCCTCCCAAAAAATAATTGGGAAGAGAGAGAGATACACACCAACATTGTAACATGCTTCTCAGGTAAAAGCCATTCTTATTGCAGTGATGGTGGCTAATTAATGCCAAGATACTTGAATGAAAATTCCCAGTTCAGTCTGTAAAAGGCAGTCTAATTTTCAGCAAACATTATGGGAAGAAAATTTTTAAGTTTTTCCTTTTTAAACTTGGATCTACTCTTTAATATCATTTTTTCATTATCCTTTGTTTACATAAATGCAAATTTTACTTTAGATCTTACTGGAACCCGTTGCTCATAGAAACTTGTCTAGGAAATATTCTTTTTTTTTTTTTTAAAGAGAGGTGGGTTTTTGTTTGTTTGTTTGCTTTAAATATTTTTTATTGATTTCAGAGAGAGTGAGAGAGAGATGGAAACAGCAATGATGAGACTCACTGATTGGCTGCCTCCTGCATGCCCCCTACTGGGGATAGAGTGTGCAACTTGGGCATGTCCCTTGACCAGAATCGAACCTGGGTCCTTCAGTTCGCAGGCCAACTCTCTATCCACTGAGCAAACTGGTAAGGGCAGAAATATTCTTGAATGTACAATGAGCTGTTGTTTTTAAAAAAATATATTTTATTGATTTTTTACGGAGAGGGAGTTAGAAACATTGATGAGAGAGAAATATCGATCAGCTGCCTCCTGCACACTCCCCAATGGGGATGTGCCTGCAACCAAGGTACATGCCCTTGACCAGAATCAAACCTGGGACCCTTCAGTCCGCAGGCCGACCCCCGACGCCCTATCCACTGAGCCAATCAGTTAGGACTACAATGAGCTTTTTGATTTTCTCATTCACTGGCTTAATCCTCATTCCCACCCTTTGTCATTAAAAACGTTAAAATCTTACTTTAGGAATACAAAGATACAGTGTCAAATATGATAAAAACAGCTCCATACTTTTGTTGGTAAATTTTAATTGCATACTGGCAAATACTTGAAAATTCTTTGGGTGTACATTTTATTTTTTCCTCAAGGAGCATATGATTAGGTTGTGAAAGAATTCTGTACGAGAATTTTTTTTTCAGGTACACTCAGATTCTAGTCAAAATTAAGCATATCCATGATATTAGGCAAGTCATTAAACATGCTATAATAAGTCCATTTTGCGCTCTCTTAGAAATATGTTGGAAAGTCAAGTAATAACATATAAAAACATTTTCATCATTATGTAAAGATATGTTTGAAAAAATAAATAGCCCAGCTCTGCAAGACTTAGTAAACTGGTTTGGCCTTTTTCATAGTATGAATAGGGAAAATTTTTGTGTATGGGCTTAGAGTGGTAAGACAATCAATTCCTTTTAATAACCCTAAGGGATAAATGTCTTTAAATATCTGAACCTTAATTTTATATTCAGATGCAAAATGCAGGTGCACAATATGCATTTGAAAAAGCAGTAGTTTAGAAACTATATGTAAAATGCCATTTAAACAATGAAATCCTACATTAATATTGCCACGGGTAGTTTTGTGGGCCTTGAAGTTTATGCAATATAAAATAAAGGGTACATATTGTAAATATTGTTGGATATGCACATGGATGTTTATTTAGAATGAGGAAAATTATAATAACACTAATAGATGGAACTGGAGTGCATTATACTAAGGGAAATAAGTCAGAGAAAGATAAATATCACATTATCTCACTCATTTGTGGAATATAATGAACAACATAAACTGATGAACAAAAACAGATCCAGAGACAGAGAAGCATCGATCAGACCATCAAACCTCAGAGGGAAGGGTGGGGAGGGTTGGGGTAAGAGGGAGAAATCAACTAAAGGACCTGTATGTATGCAAATGGGGCTAACCAGTGGACATAAAGATCAGGAGGGTGAGGTGAGGAGTGAGGGGGGTGGAGGGATAATGGGGGGGATAAGAACATATATGTAATACCTTAATCAATAAAGAAAAATAAAAAAATAAAAAATAAAACTGGGGATTACCACAAATATAAAATCCAGAGAAAATGCCATTATACTCTTTATAATTTACTCCCTGACAGCTCTATATTTCCCCCTATATATTATTCGTGTGACTACTCCTTGATCGCCTTTTTATAAAGATAATTTGAAATGTTTTCTTTAGCTATACTGTTGAGAGATTTCTTTGAAAGATCTTTTATTCTTCATATCTATGTACTTCCATTGCTGCCTGCTCCAGACGACACTCAAATAGCCAACACTTCCTCTCTGCCTACAGGGAGGCCCTGGAACCAGGAAAGCAACAGTGCCACTAGAATGGGCACAGGAAGAAAGTGTCACAAATTTATAGCAGAGTGAGTAAAGGTACTGTTATAAAAAATAAAGCAAGAAATGTTGAATAAAAAGTATATGAATAAAAAAATATATATATTTTGGAAAAAAAAGTTAAACAGAGTTACCTTATAACTGGCAATTTTGCTCTTAAGAGAAGTTAACACACATGTTTACACAGAATATTGTATATGGATGTTTAAAGATACATTATTTTAAAAAAAGAGGGAAAACAATTCAAATGTTGATTAATAAATAAAAATTTGGTATATCCATAAAAAAATAAATGTTAGTGCAGAGACACGGGGGGGGGGCAGGAGAGGGCATGTGCTGGGGGCTTGGGAAGGCTGGGGGAAGTCAAGGGGGGAAAAAAGGGAAACATATGTACTACTATTTGTAATACTTTAAACAATAAAAAAATAACAAAATAATAATAAAAGAAATGTTAGTACAGGGTTACATTTCATTTATTATTGTCTTCCTGGTTCCTAGCACAGTTTCTGACCCATAATAGGTATTCAACAAATAACTGTTCAATGAATTAGGAAGTTTATGAATAAATATATCTGGCACTAAATTATCCCGACTCTCAGAAGCCACTTCCAAACTCCTGGTTCTCATAATAATTATGAGTGGACAGGACCACACCTGTTTGAACATCCCTCATGACAATTCAGTTACATGCACTCTGTGCTCTCTTTTCTACTCTACGCATTTACAACAAAAGTACCTGCACATACACACATGCTAGTGAGCTAACTCTGATGGAGGTGCAGGGACAGAGTAACCTAACACCCTGTTGATTTTACAAAGTTTACTCAAGCATTCTAAAAGCAGAGCGAATACACTGCGAAAGCCCCTTTAAGGGACCTAGTCCATGTCTTGCTGTGAATCTTCAGCTTCATTAGCTTCCTGGAGTCTGGCGCTAGGGATTGGCAAGACCAGGGTCTTGTCTCACTGAGGGAAGATTTCAACACGAGAGACATGAAATTGCAAGTGCCAAAGCTTTATTCAAGCGAAAGTCCCTCCGAGGGACTCTGGGGTGGGCACCTCCGGCCAGTGCCCCCAGGGGGTGTAGGTTCTGGCTTTTGTGTGGCTCTTGCCCCGCCCAGGCTTTGTCCTACTCGCCCTGCACCATTGGTCCTGTGGGCGGTGCGCTCCCTGCAATGTCCTGGTCTGCTTCACTGGGAGCTTAGGACTTCGTGTGTCTACAGGTGTCTTGTAAGATTCTGTCCTTTTGTCCCTTTGGGAGTCCTTTTCATTGCATTTTCTTGTCTGTTTTTGTCTAACTTTGATGGCTGTTTTTGTTTTCTCTTCTCCTTTTCCCTTGTTTGTTTGTTTGTTTGTTTATTTATTATTTTTTGCCCTTTGTCTGCTCAGCTCATATCTATCTAGCTACTATAGCCATGCTAAATTCATCTCTGAATGTATACTCCCATGAAAAAGATGATTTTTCTCGAGAGGCGTATCAGGAATTTTTATGTAACTCAACAAGTAATTTGGGGAAACCCTGAACTTCCTCATTCACTGTTAGCAGATAGTACGTCCCCTAATAGGTGGGCAGTTACTGATGGCTTTCAGAATTAGTAACATGCTATTAATTAAAGAGACTCAGCACTGTGTTTGCCTTGGTGAAAACTCCTCATGGAATCCACCCTGGCACAGCCAGCTCCAGATCTCCTTTCTCCGTTGTACAGTTTAGGCCTTGGTACACACTTCTACATACTGACATATTTCATAATGTTAGGTGCTCTTCATCTACTGGAAAGAGTATGTCTGGTTTACTTTTGTATTCTCAATGTCTAGCACTTTCTTTGACCAACTATAATCTTACTAAACATTTTTAGACTTAATTAATATTAAAATACATGTGCATTTTATTTCAGCTTAAAGAACAATGTCTAATAGTACCCATAGTTAGCCACGATGCTACAATAGCTTCACAACCAAACTCTCTGCTTCCTTTTATCTATTTTTACAATGGACTATCTTTTATGCCCACAGCATTTACAAATTACTCTATCCTATCTAATAAAAGAGTAATATGCAAATTTGACCATACCTTCGCCACATCCACAAGCCATGTCCACAAGCCATGTCCACCAGCCAATCAAGAGCAGGTTATGCAAATAAACCCCAACCAAGATGGCTGCTGCCACTGAGAGCAAGAAGAAGGCTTGGGTTTCCCCGGCAACAGAGGAAGCCAAGCTTTCCGCCTGCCTTTGCCGGCCTAGGCCTCCACTCTAACTTACAAAGTTTCAAACAGAAATGGCTGCTGCCCCAGAGCGAGCAGAAGGCTTGACTCCTCTCCAGGCTACAAAGTTTCAATTGTAGACATAGATTAATCCCAGATGCCAGGGCCTCCATTTGGGTCACAGTGGGGCGTGGCCGGCCTGCAAACCTCACAGGTCCCTTGCCCAGGCCACCCCTCACCCCAAGGGAACCCCTACCCTGATGTGGGACACTCTTCAGGGCAAACCAGCTGGCCTCCACCCATGCACCAGGCCTCTATCCTATCTAATAAAAGAGTAATTTGCAGATTGACCATCACTCCAACACACAAGATGGCTGCCCCCATGTGGTCAAAGATCCTGCCCCATGTGGACACAAGATGGCCACCACAAGATGGCCAGCAGGAGAGGGCAGTTGGGAGGGACCAGGCCTGCAAGGGAGGGCAGTTGGAGGCGATCAAGCCTGCAGGGGAGGTCAGTTAGGGTTGACCAGGTGGGCAGAGCAGGGAAGTTGGGGGCAAACAGGCTGTCAGGGGAGCAGTTAGACATCAATTAGGCTGGCAGGGTAGTGGTTAGCAGATGATCAGGCTGGCAGGCAGAAGTGGTTAGGGGCAATCAGGGAGGCAGGCAGATGAGCATTTTGGAGCCAGCAGTCCTGGATTGTGAGAAGGACGTCCCTCAAGGGGTCCCAGATTGGAGAGGGTGCAGGGTGGGCTAAGGGACATGAATTTCGTGCACTGGGCCTCTAGTCCTATATAATAAGAGAGAAACATGCAAATGTGAGCATACCTGAGCAAATCAGGAGCAGGGGGTGTGGCCACAGCATGCTGGGTTGGGGGGGGGGCAAGTAGGGGGCGGGGCAGCCAGAGGAAGGAAGGCCTATTGCATGAGAGCTGGGTGCAAACTATGGAATGTGTGTTATCCTTGTGCAGGGGCCATGCTAATCTCTGTATCATTCCAATTTTAGTATATGTGCTGCCAAAGCAAACACACTCTAAGCTCTGTCTGCACGGTATTTAAGGGCTTGGAAGATCCCTCCTTTCCAGTTACAGTGACTGAGTTGTGTCCTTTCGTGGTGACCTACCTTGGGACGGTTAGGGGAATTTGATGCCACGGGATCCCCTCACGAGGCTTGCATGTTGGTTACTCTGGTAGTTAGGCTGCGACTGAGCTGTGGGGTTTACCTGTTGCATGGTTCATGCAACTGAGTGCCTGGGGCACCTGGGGTGATGAGCTGGGAAGGGGGGCCTGGGGATGGGACCAGCGTGCTCGCCTCGGGATGGCTGAGTGGAGGTAAGAGGAAGGTATGCTCTCTCACCTGCAGGCAATGGAATGGAAGGTGTTGGAACCGGCAGGGTAAGATCTGCATTTTAGAAAGTTCACGTGGGGCAGCCACAGTGCTGAGCATGGGCCACCAACAGGTCAGAGAAAAGGGGGAAGCGGAGTCTGTGCCCTGGTGGAGCCTGATATCCTGGCACACCCCTGGCACATAGCCTGGCACAGAGGGGGCCTCAAGGGAGGAGGGCCAACGACAGAGGATGCTCCAGCTGTCCTGAGGAGGACCGTGGAGCACGCCGCTCTGCAGGGAAAGATGCTGTCACAGCTTGGCTGTTTCCAACTTCTAACTCAGTCCACCAGAAACAAACCAACAGCCACCCTTGGCGGGACCCTGAGCGCCTGGAAGCCCTTCCAGCCGCAGTCTCTGTCTCCCAGGAAGGGGTCCCTTCCTCAGTCTCGCCTTCCCTCCCTCTCTCCGGGGGCCCCATGGCCACACCAGCTTCCTGGCTGCCCCAGAAACAGCCCTCAATGAGCCTCTGGGCACTTTGCCCCCTGCACCGCTCCATTCCCGCCTGGGAGCCAGAGACTGAGGGGTCCCAGATTAGAGAGGATGCAGACCAGGCTAAGGGACACACCCCCTTCCACAGGCCCCCCCCCCTCCCCCCCAGTGCACGAAGGGCGTGCGTGTGTGAAGGGTGGGGCTGCAGCAGGCTGGGGGAAGACCGGCCACCGCCTCACTTTACCACGGGCACTGGGGGGGCCCAGATCACAAAGGGCGTGCGCATGGGGGTCCCAGATCGCCATGGTGGCGGGGCCAAGCCAGAGGCCATTAGGGGTGATCAGGCCAGGAGGGGAAGGCAGTTGGAGGTGATCAGGCCAGGAGGGAAGGGCAGTTGAGGGTGATCAGGCTGGTGGTGGGGGGCAGTTGGGGTCGAGCAGAGGGGACCAGTTGGGGCAATCAGGCCAGCAAGCAGAGTGGTTAGGGGTGATCAAGCAGTCAGGCAGGTGAGTGGTTAGGAGCGGATTGCGAGGGGGTTGTCCAAGTGCCAATTTAGGCCCAATCCCACAGGGGTCTCAGATTGGGAAGGATGTAGGCCAGACTGAAAGGCAACCCCCTCATCCCCCACATGCATGAATTTTGTGCACCGGGCCACTCGTATAATAAAAGCCTAATACGCTAAGTATCTGACTGTTTGACCATTCAACCAGTTGCTATGATGTGCACTGACCACCAGGGGGAAGACATTCCAACCCATAGGTTAGCTTGCTGCTGAAGTCTGGCTGATCAGGACTGGGTGAGATTGGCCGGACATGCCCTAGAGCCCTCCTATGGTACCTCTCCAGCCCTGATTGTGTACCGGTGGGGTCTTTTGGCCTGGCCTTTGACCTCTCGCAATCAAGGATTGGGGGAGGCTTGGGGATATCAGAAAGCTGGTTTTAGCCTGATCCCCACAGGCCAGCCCGAGGGACCCCACCAGTGCACGAATCCATGCACTGAGCCCCTAGTGTGTATATAAACCACATGTCACTTCTCTTCTTAAATCTATCAAGGGTCTTCCATTCCACATCTAATTCATCCTATCTAATAAAAGAGTAACATGCAAATCGACCGTACCTTCATCATACCCAATAAGCCATGCCCACAAACCATGCCCACCAGCCAATAAGGAGTGATATGCAAATTAACACCCAACCAAGATTGCTGCTGTCCAAGGCTGGCGCCAGGGCGGAGCCAGCCAGTGATCAGCCATCGGCCCCAATCGGCCCCATGGCAGGGCGATCACTGGGTTCCCAAGGCTGGAGCAAGCCTTTGCCAAGAGGCTTTTTCTCGCCTTGGGGCCGGGCCGGGGCCAGGGGCGGAACCAGCCAGCCATGGGCTCCATCGCAGGGCAAACACTGGCTGGGATCCCCTGGCTGAGGTCCCCTGCCCAAGGACGAAAGCCTGGGCCAGAGCCTTTGGCCTTGGGCCAGGGGTGAGCCATCAGTAGGACATCCCTTGAGGGCTCCCAGTATGTGAGAGGGGGCAGGTTGGGCTGAGGGACCACCCACCCCCAGTGCACGAATTTCATGCACTGGGCCCCTAGTCTGATAATAAAAGCCACACTCTTTTAACAAAAAAATTATTTCTTTTTTCTTTTTCTTTTTTTCTTTACTGATTAAGGTATTGCACAGATGTCCTTATTCCCCCATTGCCCCCCACCTCCCTCACTTCCTCACCTCCCTGTTGTCTGTGACATTGGTTAAGCTTATATGCATGCATACAAGTCCTTTGGTTGATGTCTCCCTCTTACTTCCACCCTCTTGTATTTTCCCTCTGAGGTTTGATGGTGTGATCAATGCTTCTCTGTCTCTGGATCTGTTTTTGTTCATCAGTTTATGTTGTTTATTATATTCCACAAATGAGGGAGATCATGTGATATTTGTCCTTCTCTGACTGGCTTATTTATTTATTTTTTAAAATATATTTTATTGATTTTTTACAGAGTGGAAGGGAGAGGGATAGAAAGTCAGAAACATCGATGATGAGAGAGACATCGATCAGCCGCCTCTTGCACGCCCCCTACTGGGGATGTGCCCGCAGCCAAGGTACATGCCCTGGACTGGAATCAAACCCGGGACCCTTCAGTCCGCAGTCTGATGCTCTTTCCACTGAGCCAAACTGGTCTCGGCTGACTGGCTTATTTTGCTTAGCATAGTGCTCTCCAGTTCCACCCATGCTGTTGCAAATGGTAAGAATTCCTTTTATTTATTTTTTTACTGCAGCACATTCCCTTGTGTAGATGTACCACAGTTTTCTAATCCACTCATCTGCTGATGGGCACTTAGGCTGTTTCCAAATCTTAGCTATAGTGAATTGTGCTGCTATGAACATAGGGGTGAATATATCTTTTCTGATTGATGTTTTTAGTTTTTTGGGATATATTTCTAGAAGTGGAACCACTGGGTTGAATGGGAGCTCCATTTTTAGTTTTTGAGGAAAGTCCATACTATTCTCCACAGTGGCTGCACCAGTCTGCATTCCCACCAGCAGTGCACGCACATTCCTTTTTCTTGACAGCATGGTCATGCAGATACCCATCTTGACTTTCTCAGATCCCTCAACCTCCAGGGACTGTCTTGCTCTCCAGTACACTTGAAGTTGCCTTGCCCTCTTTCTAGTTTATATTGGCACCATATAAGCCTGTTTTTTCCCTTCAGGATTTAGCAAGTAGAACATTTTTTTTTTTTAGTTTTAAAAAAAATGTATTTTTATTGATTTCAGAGAGGAAGGGAGAGTATCATCAATTGGCTGCCTCCTGCATGTTGGACCGAGCCCACAACACAGATATGTGCCCTTGACTGGAATCGAACCCGGGACCCTCTGGTCCGCAGGCCGGTGCTCTATCCACTGAGCCAAACCGAGTAGGGATGCTTTTTTTTTTTTTTTTAATGGAGAAAATAATATCCAAGGTATTTTTCATCTCTGTAGTTTCTTCATCTTATTCACTTAAAAAAAATATTTTTATTGATTTCATAGAGGAAGGAAGGGGGAAGAGAGATGGGAGGTATCTGTGAATCCTACCAACAATAAAAAATACACAAGAGATGATGAGAGAGAATCACTGATGGGCTGCCTCCTGCTCATTCCCACTGGAGATGGAGGCCCTACTCGGGCACGTGCCCTAACTGGAATTGAACTGTGACCTCCTGGTCCATTCAGCCACTGAGCCCTGTCGGCCAGGCGTACTCACTTTCGTTGTAGCACTTTTCTCTCTGAACTCATCCGAGACAAAACAAAACAAACAAAAGCAAAAACAAAATACAAAAAGACTCCCATTATCATCAGTCCCTCCCCTCCCACATCCCTCAGAAATCAGTTCCATGAATGCAGGAACCATTTCATTTTACTTTGTGCACAATGAGTTCCCGTTGTTTAAAAGCGTGCTTTGCAGAAATGGCTCACAAGGAATATTTGTCGAATGAATGCGTAAATGATTCAGTGGCCAAATAAATGAAGTATGTAATTTAATTTCAGGTAAAATGATATTCTTCGGCACATTGCCACTTTAATCTTAAATTCTAAATTTAATTTCTATATTTGGATTATTTACCTAACATAGCATGTTCATAAAGAATTTAAAACGGGGAGGAGCACCAAGATGGCGGCATAGGTAAATACCTATTGTTCTGCCCCGTGCAACGATTTAAGAACTACAACATAACAGCAGAACAGACAGCACCCAGAATCGCCAGAAAGCTGGCTGAATGAAAACTCCACTAATAAGAGTAAAGATGGGACGCTGAGACTCAGGAGCGGAGGGAGCGCAGCCTTTCAGACGGAAACAGGTTAGGAGCCGCCCTGGTCGCGCACGCGGGCTGGGGCTGGAGCAGCAATCCCGGCCGGATTTCTCCTAGGGGGAGGGCGGAGACGGGAGACGTCCCACTACACGGACTCCGCAGCGCCAGGCGAGGTCTGAGATCCGGGGTATGTGGAGCCGTCCCACTGCACAGATTCCCCAGTGCCAGGCGAGGTCCAAGGTCCAGGACCACACCAAGACACATCATAATTAAAATGCCAAGAGCAAAAGATAAAGAGAGAATATTAAAAGCAGCAAGAGAAAAACAGTTGGTTACCTACAGGGGAGCACCCATACAATTGTCAGCGGATTTCTCAAAAGAAACGATGCAGGCCAGACGCGAGTGGCAAGAAATATTCAAAATAATGAATAGCAAGAATCTACAACCAAGATTACTCTATCCAGCAAAGCTATCATTCAGAATTGAAGATCAGATAAAGTGCTTCGCAGATAAGAAAAAGCTAAAGGAGTTCATCACCACCAAACCAGTATTATATGAAACGCTGAAAGATATTCTTTAAGAAGAGGAAGAAGAGAAAGGTAAAAATATAAATTATGAACAACAAATACACATCTATCAACAAATGAACATAAAAATCAAGTGAATTGATAGGCTGATGAACAAGATAAACTGGTGAATGTAATAGAAACATGGACATAGAGAGGGAATGGACTGACAATTCTTGGGGAGAAAAGGGTTGTGGGAAGTACAGCAAGAGATTGGACAAAAATCTTGCAACAATGGGAGAGGACATTGGGGAGGGGGAGGTGAGGGTGGAGGGTGGGATAGATACAGGGTGAAGGGGAGCTATAGGGGGATAAAAAAGGGGAAACAATGTAATTAATAAACTGAACAATAAAGAAAAAAAAATAAAAAAAAATTTAAAACGGAAAATTTAGGAGTCTGTAATGGTAGTGACATTATTTTAAATTTACACACTTTGTATTATTATTCTTTTTATAAAAGTTAATTGAATAATATTTTGATTATCTTATGCTGTACAAATTATTATTTTTGAAAATTTATCTTTCTTAAAAATATTTTTATTGATTTCAGAGAGGAAGGCATTGGGGAGAGAGACAGAAGCATCAATGATGAGAGAGGATCATTGATCAGCTGCTTCCTGCATGCCCCCTGCTAGGGATCAAGCCTGAAATCCTGGCATGGACTCTGACCAGAATGGAATAATGATCTCGTGGTTCATAAGTTGATGATCAATCTCTGATTTTCTAAAAAGAATTACAAGGATACAAATGAGCTTACTATTAAACCAGGCTAAAGCACTATTTAATTGCCCCCACAAATAGAGATAATAGGATTTTTCCATATTATGAAGGAAAGCTCCAAATTATTTTGGTGTCACACAGATTTAAAAAAACAGCAACAAAAAGAGATTATAGCTTTATAACCCTATAACCATTTGACAGTTGCTACTAAAAATTACAATGTAAAATAAATCAACAAAATAATTAACTTTAGAATTATAACTAAGTCACTTAAAAATATTAGATGAACGCATACTGAAAAATAAGGTTACTTTTTCCTTTTAAAAAAATACTTCATCAAACATTAAGATGAATAGTATATTTTCCTTAATTTTTAAAGACAATTTTAAATGAATATATAGTTTTCAAAGGCCATAGACTGCTTATATAAAGAGCAGCATTTACAAAATTATGGAGAGATGTAAGTGAATAAATGTATCTCTAACATTGTTATAAACCTTCTGTCATAGGTTAAGGGAGCATAAAAGCAAATTTTATATCTTCCTCTAAAATGGCACTGGGTTTAATTGTACTGTCAGAGTCAAAGAAAAACTAGGTTAGTAAAGCCCCACAAGACATTGACATTATCAAACAACGATGATAATCATAAAGTCTACATAAAATAACTCCATTTCCCCCTAAATTTGAGTCAAAGCCCAGAGAAAGTGGTCATTGCTGGGACACTAAGATGGACTGTAGTGTAATCACCAGTCCATTTTTTTCGAGTTACCAGAAACGGAGTTTATTTGGAAACATCAGATGACACTGTTGTAATGGCATTACAGTACCTAAGTCTCAAAGAAAACGTCTGCCTAGGAGGGTCTAAACTAGTATGGGAACATATAAGAGCCTAGCAATTTAAAAATTGTAATTTATTCCTCACAGTACCTTCTTTTAAAAAATTTTTTTTATTCATTTTAGAGAGGAAGGAAGAGGGAGAGACAGAAACATCAATGATGAGAGAGAATCATTTGTCAGCTGCTTCCTGCTCACCCACCACTGGGGTTTGAGCCCGAAACCCAGACATGAGTCCTTGACAGGAACCGAACCTGGGACCCTTCAGTCCCCAGGCCCGTGCTTATCCACTGAGCCAAACCATTTAGGGACACAGTACCCCCTTGAAAGAAAAAATAATGTTTCCCTATTTTACAGATGAAGACATTTAAATTCAGAGCAATTTCACTGTCTTATTTGATCCAGTTATCTCAGGCATATAGGCACAATTGTCAATTCAACTGTCCTTTTCCAGGAAATTATAATACTTCTCCAGCAATGAATACAAGTCCTCAACCAGGGCTGAGTCCAGATTTTCTGCTTCACAGAATTGCTAAGCTGCTATGAGAACATGCAGCCTTATTTGCTTCCCATCGATGACTCACTTCAGAGGCTGCAAATGGTGCACTACACCCATTCAGGAAGTGGCAGCACCCAGCATTTTGATAAGTGTTTACTGCATATTGAACAAATAAAATAATTTTATTGGTCCTTTCCTCCTTAGATTACTCCCTTTAGAATATTTTTCTTTGGTAAAGACATTGTGTTCCTAGCTATGAAAATACTCTTATTTTAACCTCATGCAAGAATAAAACGCTAAATCACAGTTTGAAGAACAAAAGGAAAAAAAAATTCTACTTTTAAGCTTTCCAGAGTAAAATGTTCTACTCTCCCCCTTCTCCCATCAAACCATTTCTGCTTCATTCAAACTTTAGAAACCACTATTTTGGTTATAAGGACAAGACTCCTGTTTACATATGCCCATGCCCTCCTTATTTGATTTTCCTGTGGAAAGTTAATCAAAAACACCACAAAACATTGCAGGAGTGAATATTTAAGTACCATATTATAATTTAGTGTTCCTTTATAGAAAGAAAAATCTATCATTCTCTCTCTATTTTTTTCATTTTTAGCAGAGAAAAGATATTAAGACTCATATGGGCATACTACATATTTTATCTAAATGCTGATGACACTTGAAAAAATCCTATTTAATAAAAGAGAAACATGCAAATTACCATACCTTCACTATGCTACCAGCCAATCAGGAGTTGGGAGCGGGGCCGAGGCCCACGCGAGGGGAGGAGCGGAGTGGAGCGGAGCTGGCAGTCCGATCCAGGGTGGAGGGGTGGGGTGGGCACCACAGGTTGGCTGGCGGCTGCAGGGAAGCGTCCACTGCTCCCCAGGCCGAGGTGTTGCGGGGCCCCATGAGTTTAGGCCAGGTCAAGCTGTGGGTGGGGTGCCTGCGGCTGCCTTTGGCTGTGGCCGGCCTGAGTGAAGCTGGCCCAGGTCCTGGATGCCTATAGCTGGCCAGAGGGAGGGAAGCCTGGGTCCCAGGTGTGGGCAAGGCAGAGGCAGTTAGGTGCAATCAGGCCAGCAGGGGAGCACTTAGGAGTGATCAGACAAGCAGGCAGAGGGGTTGGGGTGATCAGTCAGGCAGGCCAGTGAGCAGTTAGGAGCCAGTGTTCCTAGATTGCGAGAGGGATGTCTGACAGTCAGACATCCCTGAAGGGGTCCCTAATTGGAGAGGGTGCAGGCTGGGCTAAGGGAACCAACCCCCCTTCCATGCATGAATTTTGTGCACCAGGCCACTAGTGTATAAATAAAATTCTAATTATACATATGATAAATCTTATTACATACTAAGTCTTGGAGGCTTCCCTTGCTCAACTATTATATAAATAAGTCACATAATGAATTCATTTCAAATCACTTTCAGGGAGAGGGATGATTAAATCTATGCCAAAAGTCAGAAAAGATTTAAAAGCTCTCTGAAGATTGGAAATTAGAAATAGAACATATAGATCTTGCTTGGAACATTAACTTTATCTGATTATACTTCTTTTAGAATAGAGTTCAATTTCAACCTTCACTTTCTTTTTCTTCTGTAGAGAATTCATGATTTAAAATTGTAACAATTCTATGAACAAAAATATGTTACAAAATTACTTTTTTGTTTCATACCCTAAAGGATAAACATACATATTTGTTAAATTTTAATTGCTTCATTTAAAAGTTTATTTTATGGTGAAAAACTAGCCATCCTTATCTGTAATTGAAACAGCTACTAATGAAACAAAGTCCCAGTAATTTGTTTTAAAAAATGGAAGATATGATTTTACATGACTGGAGATATAAAGAAAAAGGAAATTCTACGAAATGTTGGCCTTTATGGAATACTTTCTAGATACTTGGATATATTCACACATAAATTTCCACATTATTTATTCTACATGTTTCTTTGACAGTCTGTCTCTTTCAATAAAAAGAGCTTAAAAAAACTCTGGACATATTTAATAATTATGTATTTTTCAAAGTGGATATAGAGATAGCCAACAGTCACATGAAAACATGATTATCACCAATCATCAGGGAAATGCAAATCAAAGCCACACTGAGGTAGCACCTCACAGCTTTAGAATGGCTATTAGGAAAAAAGACAGCAAAGTTGCCGGTGAACCCTGACCCCTTAGTTCAACCTATGAACTGGGAGGTCAGGGTTCGATTACCGGTCAGGGCACATGCCTGGGTTCCAGGCTTGATCTCAAATAGGAGGCATGCTGGAGGCAGAAAATTAATGGTTCTCTATACTCATTGATGTTTCTATCTCTTCCTTTCTTAAATCAATAGAAATATACTAAAAAACAAACAAACAACAACAACAATAACAAAAAACACCAAGACAGCAAAGACTAAGTGCTGGTGGGGACGTGTTGAAAAAGGAACCCTAGTGCACTGTTGATGACTCTGTAAACTGGTGCGGTCACTACGGAAAACAGTACAAAGATTCTTCTAAAAACTATAACTAGCCCTAACCGGTTTGGCTCAGTGGATAGTCCGTCGGCCTGCGGACTGAAAGGTCCCAGGTTCGATTCCAGTCAAGGGCATGTACCTAGGCTGTGGGCACATCCCCAGGAGGGGGTATGCAAGAGGCAGCTGATCGACTTTTCTCTCATCGATGTTCCTGACTTTCTATTCCTCTCCCTTCCTCTCTGTGAAAAATCAATAAAATACATTTAAAAAAATTAAAACTAGAAATCACCACCTGGCCGGCGTGGCTCAGGGATTGAGCATCAACCTATGAACCAGGAGTTCAAGGTTCAATTCTCAATCAGGGCGCATACCTGGGTTGCATCTTTTTTTTTTTTTTAACTTAAAAAAACATACATTTTATTGATTTTTTACAGAGAGAGAAAGGGAGAGGGATAGAAAGTTAGAAACATCATTGAGAGAGATCAGCTGCCTCCTGCACACCCCCTACTGGGGGATGTGCCCGCAACCAAGGTACATGCCCTTGACCGGAATCGAACCTGGGACCTTTCAGTCGGCAGCTGATGCTCTATCCACTGAGCCAAACTGGTTTCAGCCTGGGTTGCATCTTGATCCCTAGTGTGGGGCATGCAGAAGACAGCCCATCAGTGATTTTTCCTCATCATTGAAGTTTCTCTCTCTCTCTCTCTCTCCCTCTTCCTTCCTCTGTGAAATTAATAAAAATGTATTTAAAAAATAGGACTACCATATGACCCAGAATCCCACTCTGGGTATTTATCAGAAGAAATCAAGAACACCAATTTGAAAGTTTATATATACATTTCTATGTTCATTGCAATATTATTTACATGTAGAGGCCTGTTGCACAAAATTCATGCACTCAGAGGAGAGTTCCCTCAGCCTGGCCTGTGCTCTCTCACAGTCTAGGAGCCCTCAGAGGATGTCCTACTGATGGAAGTGGCCTAAGCTGGCAGTTGGACATCTTTGGTGTTGCCACAGAGGTGGGAGAGGTCACCCCACTGCGCTCACCATCTGTGAGCCTGGGTTTCTGGCTAAGCGCCACTTCCCCTGTGGGAGTGCAATGACCACTAGGGGAAGCTCCTGCATTGAGCGTCTGCCCCCTTGTGGTCAGTGTGTGTCATTGTGACTGGTCGCTCTGCTGCTCGGTTGATTTGCACATTACCCTTTTATTATATGGGATAGCCAAGATATGGAAACATCCTAGATGAGCACTGACAGATGAATGGATGAAGAATGTGTGATATATAGATATACACACACACACACACTGGAATATTAGCTATAAAAGGTGTAAAATGTTGCCATTTGCAATAACATGGCTGGACCTAGTTGGCATTATGACAAGTGGAATAAGTTACACAGAGAAAGACAAATTTCACTTATATGTGAAGTCCAGAAACAAATGGAAGAATAAAACAAAACTGAAAAAAGACCTCATAGATACAGAGGGAAAAAAGTGAGGGTTGCCCGGGAAAAGAATGGGGGGATTAGTGGAAAGGTGAAAATGGTGAAGGGGATTAAGAAGTACAAACTTCAAGATATGAATGTAGTCAAAGAGATGTAAAGTACAGATAGGGAATACAGTCACTAATCCTATCTAATAAACGAATAATACGCAGATTGATCATCACTCTGACACACAAGATGGCCACTGACATGTGGTCAAAGATGGCTGCCCCCATGTGGACACAAGATGCTCACCACAAGATGGCCAGCAGAAAGGACAGTTGGGGGCAACCAGGTAGGTAGGGATGGACAGTTGGGGGCAACCAGGTAGGCAAGGAAAGGAAGTTGGGGGTGACCAGGCCAGCAGGGGAGGGCCATTAGGGTGACCAGGCCAGTAGGGGAGGGCAGTTAGGAGTACCAGGCTGGCAGGGAAGGGTATTGGTGGGGGGGCTGGGCCAGAAGGGGAGGGCAGTTGTGGGCAACCAGGCCTGCAGGTGAGGGCAGTTAGGGGTGACCAGGCTGTCAAGGGAGGATAGTTAGGGGTTATCAGGCCAGAAGGGGAGGCCAGTCAGGGGCAATTGGGCCAGCAGAGTAGCAGTTAGGCATCAATAGGCTGGCAGGGTAGTGGTTAGGGGGTGATCAGGCTGGCAGGCAGAAGCAGTTAGGGGCAATCAGGCAGGCAGGCAGGTGAGTGGGTGGGATCCAGCAGTCCTGGATTGTGAGAGGGATGTCTGACTGCCTGTTTAGGCCCGATTCTGGTGGACAATTGGACATCCCTCGAGGGGTACCAGATTGGAGTGGGTGCAGGCTGGGCGGAGGGACACTCTCCCCCGCTGCACGAATTTCATCTACTAGGCTGCTAGTATTGTAATAACTAGGAATAGTGCCAGATGGTACTGCAATGGTGATCACTTCATAAGGTATATAAATGTATAATCACTGTGTTGTACACCTGAAACAATATAATATTGTTTGCCAACTATGATTTAAAAATAATTTAAAAAAGAAACATAATAGCTTGTGTTATTTTTTATATAATTGATAATAACTAATTGGTCTTTGGTAGACTTTTACATCATGAAAATATCATTTATATGTTTCCTTAAATAAGGACTTGGCAAAATTTTATGTAAAGAGACAAGTAGCAAATAATTTAGGATTCATGGCCCATGTAGTTTTTATTGCAACTGTTTGTCTGCTTGGCATGAAAGCAGCCATACACAATAAGTAAATGAATTGATTTTGTGTTTCAATAAAATTTTACTTATAAAAATAGGTGGCAGGCCAATTTGGCTCATGGCCATCATTTGTTCACCCCTGACAAACTTTTACATTGTTTACATAGTAAAACCATGCAAAATAGAAAAATATCCTATCTAATAAAAGAGTAATATGCAAATTGACCATACCTCTGATCAAGCCATGCCCCAAAGCCACGCCCACCAGCCAATCAGGAGCTGGAGCGGAGCCAGCCAGCGAGTGCCCGGCCCCTGGGGGCTGGGTGATCACTGGCCTGGGCTAAGGCTGGGGCTAAGACTGGGGCCAGGGGCAGAGCAGAGGCAGCTGGCGAGTGTGCAGCCCCTGGGGCCGGGTGGTCTCTGGCTGGGACTAAGGCCGGGGCCAGAGTGGAGCCAGCCATTGGCCCCATTGCAGGGTGATGGCTGGGTGCTCAAGGCCTAAAGCCTCAGCCAGAGGCCAGGGGTGAGCAGTCAGTAGGACATCCCCTGAGGGCTCCCAGTATGTGTGAGGAGACAGGTTGGGCTGAGGGATCACCCACCTCCAATGTACAAATTTTGTGCACTGGGCCCTAGTATTATCAACAAATTTAGAAAGTAAGAATAACTATCATTGTTGAGTCAAAGTACATTTAAATTAGACTGAGAAGTATTACGATTACACTCACTTTGTCCTTTGTAACAAAAGCATAGATAGTACAAAAATAGTATGAAGTGGACAAGAACATGAAACTAGTTTATTCAAAACCTTCTTCAATTTACCACTATATTGCAAAGGATTTTTGAAATAATTATTGTTTTATTGATTTCAGAGAGGAAGACAGAAGGAGAGAGTGATTTAAACATCATTGATGAGAATCATTGATCAACTGCCTCCTGCCCACCCTCTACTGGAAACGGAGTCCAGAACCCAGGCATGTGTCCTGACTGGGAACAACTGTGTACCCATCCCACCCTCCGCACACACCTCCCTCTCCCCGCTGTCCTCTCCTGGCTCATGGGCCATTACTCAACCGCTGAGCTACACTGGCTGGGCTACAAGTGAGTTTTAATTCTGGTAGCCATAGGCTCCAAATTTCCTTTGAGCAAATATTTCCATATCACTAATGTTAATATATAACATTATTTTAAAATTTCTGTAAAAGAAAATTGGAATTCTCATTTTTGCAGTGACACAAACATATAGAAGGAATTTAACATTTTTTATTTGTCTATTCTTTAGCCAATACCACAGTGTATTGATTACTCTAACTTTATTTTTTTAAATCTTCATTGTTCAGTTTATTAATTACATTGTTTCCCCTTTTTTTATCTCCCTATATCTCCCCTCCACCCTGAACCCATCCCACCCTCCACCCTCACCTCCCCCTCCCCACTGTCCTCTCCCATTGTTGCAAGATTTTTGTCCAATCTCTTGCTGTACTTCCCACAACCCTTTTCTCTCCAAGAATTGTCAGTCCATTCCCTCTCTATGTCCATGTTTCTGTTATATTCACCAGTTTATCCTGTTCATCAGTCTATCAATTCACTTGATTTTTATGTTCATTTGTTGATAGATGTGTATTTGTTGTTCATAATTTATATTTTTACCTTTCTCTTCTTCCTCTTCTTAAAGAATATCTTTCAGCATTTCATATAATACTGGTTTGGTGGTGATGAACTCCTTTAGCTTTTTCTTATCTGCGAAGCACTTTATCTGATCTTCAATTCTGAATGATAGCTTTGCTGGATAGAGTAATCTTGGTTGTAGATTCTTGCTATTCATTATTTTGAATATTTCTTGCCACTCGCATCTGGCCTGCATCGTTTCTGTTGAGAAATCCGCTGACAATCGTATGGGTGCTCCCCTGTAGGTAACCAACAGTTTTTCTCTTGCTGCTTTTAATATTCTCTCTTTATCTTTTGCTTTTGGCATTTTAATTATGATATGTCTTGGTGTGGTCCTCTTTAGATTCTTATATTTTGGGGTTCCGTGTACTTCTTGGGCTTTTAAGTCAGTTTCTTTCACCAGGTGGGGGAAGTTTTCAGTCACTATTTCTTCAAGTAGGTTTTCATTAACTTGCTCTCTCTCTTTTTCTGGCACCCCAATAATTAGGATGTTGGCATGCTTGAGGTTGTCACAGAGGCCCCTTACACTATCTTCAATTATCTGAATTCTTTTTGTTTCTTGCTTTTCCAGCAGAGTGGATTTTGCTTCTTTGTATTTCAAATCTTTGACTTGGTTCTTGTGGCCCCCTGGACTGCTTTTAGGACTTTGTGTAATATTTTTTATTTCAGTCTGTGTATGCTTGATTTCTAGTTGGTCCTTTTTCATATCCCTGAGGGTCTCATTCATTTTCTTGTAAGTCTCATTCATTTCCTAGTTGGTCTTGTTTATTTCCTCGTAATTCTCATTAAGTTCATCGGCCTTTTCTAGGAGCCTCTTGAAAAGCCTTATAACCGTGGTTTTGAACTCTGTGTCTAGTTGTCTTTTTTCCTCCATTTCTTTCACACCTGATTTCTTTCCGTGTCTCTGCATGGTGGCTGCTTTATGTGGTAGATGTCCTCCAAGGGTCAGTGGCACAGCCTCCCCAGTTACCTGAGGTGGGTACTCTTACTGCAATCCTTTATGGGTTGTACAGTATTTTTGAATTTAAACCCAGCTTGTTGTTGTTAGCCCTAGGAGGGTTTGACCTCCAGGCCAATTGGCTGTGAAGGGAGACTGTGTTCAGGTTGGATGGGAGGAGTCTCTGAGCTGCACAGGCAGCCTCAGTGTCAGCTGTGTCCTATGCGGCACTCATGCGCGAGCAGGTCTCTGTTGGATGGGGATGGCTGCAGGCACCTCCAAGAGAAAGCCACTAGTCTCTTCCCCTTGCCAGACAACTCTGCCTCTCCCCAAACGAGTCTGCACACCCAAAGTCTAGCCCAGGGTTGTAAAACACGTGGTTTCCGGGACCAGGAGACAAGTTTCCAGGGAGCAAGTCATGTGTTTGTGTGACACTTGCATGCAAACTTCTTTCCCAGCTACCCGGTTTCTCCGCAGACTAGGAGACCTCTGCTGCGCCTGGCTTCCAGGGTGCGTCCCCCAGACCTCAGACCTTGCCTGGCACTGGGGAATCTGTGCAGTGGGAATCTCCACGTACCCCGGATCTCGGACCTCGCCTGGCACTGGGGAATCCGTGTACTGGGACGTCTCCGCCCTCCCTGTTGGTTGGCGAAATCCAGCCGGGGTTGCTGCTCCAGCCCTACAGCCCGTGCACGCGACCAGGACAGCTCCTAACCTGTTTCCGTCTTCAAGGCTGCGCTCCCGCTGCTCCTCTGAGTCTCAGTGTCCCACCTTTACTCTTATTTGTGGAGTTTTCACTCAGCCAGCTTTTTGGTGATTCTGGGTGATGTTTGTTTTGCTGTTATGTTGTAGTTTTTGAATCGTTGCGCGGGGCAGAACAATAGGTGTTTACCTATGCCGCCATCTTGGTTCTCCCCTGATTACTCTCGGAATTTAACATTTTATAAATTTTGATTTTACTACATTTTTTGATGATTTTTGTTTTTGTTTTATAAAACAGTAACCACAGCCCTAACCAGTTTGGCTCAGTGGATAGAGCATCGGCCTGTGGACTGAAGGGTCCCAGGTTCAATTCCCATCAAGGACATGTACCTTGATTGTGGGCACATCCCCAGTAGAGGATGTGCAGGAGGCAGCTGATAGATGTTTCTCTCTCATTGATGTTTCTAACTCTCTATCCCTCTTCCTTCCTCTGTAAAAATCAATAAAATATATAACCTCCCCCCCAAAAAAACCCCCAAAAGAACAGTGACCACAATATAATAATTATGTAAATAAATGTGTAACATAAAATACTAATGTTTTTGTTTTTCATTGCAGCCTTAGCAAATTAGCATACATTTAATGACTTAAAATCACACCCATATATCATCTCATAGTTCTGTAGGTCAGAAATGTTATTACACGATATCTCAGTTGGTTCTGCTACTTAAAATATCACAAGGTCAGAATTATGATATTGGCTGAACCGTGTTCCTTTCTGGAGGCTCTGGGGATGAGCTGGCTGCCAATCTCATTCAGCTGGATGGCCAGTTTTAGTTCCTTGCAGATGTGGGGCGGAGGTCTCCCTTTTCTTGCAGGCTGTCAGCCAAGGCCCTCTCTCTGCCTCTGGAGGCTGCCTGCCTCTCTTCTCATGCTTTCCATGTGGCCCCTGCAGCAAAGGCAGGTGGAAGCCCACCCACATTTTGAGTTTCCTCCTGCAACATCTGTTTATCTCCAGCTGAAAAAAAATTGCCTACTTTTAAGAGCTGATGTCATTAGATTTGGTTTATTGAGATCAGACAGTATAATCTCCCTGTTTTAAACCCCTTTCCCTCAATTATGTCTGAGAAAACTTTGTCATCATGTTACATAAAATTGTCACAGGTTCCTGGGATTAGAAAGTGGGAATTTTTGGGAAATCATTTTGCCTTGCACTGTTAGTGCCATCTTGTTTATGAAACATTGTTTCTCTTAACTTCAAAATATCATTTACCTCACTCCTTAGCTCTGGCTTCAGAAGTAACCATTATTCTGAATTTTGTGTTTCTCTTTCTTAATAACAAAGGAATTTCTCTTTAAAGGGTGGTCCACATTTTCAGCTTTAGCAGGTGATGGGAAATAGAAGAAGTTTTTCAGTGTATAAATTTATACAACAACAAAAAACACTATGTGTATTTCCATTACATCACATACTCACTAAAAATTAATCTTTTACTTGAGATTCTTAAAAGTATCTAGATATGATGTGTTATGTGATTAAATATTATGGAGATTTGAGCCCCTGTTTTTTTTGGTTATTGGGTATTCAAATCTTATCCTCAGAAAATGCCAGTTTTTCTACTAGTTTACTGACTTTTTCTCCTTTCTTTCTTTTTTAAAAAAATATTTTATTGATTTCAGGGAGGAAGGGAGAGATAGAAACAGTAATGAGAGAGAACCATTGTTGGCTGCCTCCTAGGCCCCTCCCTCCCCACTGGGGACCGAGCCAGGAACCTGGGCATATGCCCTTGACTAGACTTGAACCCGGGACCTCTCAGTCCACAAGCCAAAGCTCTATCCACTGAGCCAAACTGGCTGGGTCTTATATATTTTTAAAAACTATTTACCAGTGTCAGTCACATATATTCTAGATACTCTGCTTCAGTTTATGATAGGCTTTAAACTCTCTTAATGTGGAAAGGATAGAAGTGAAGAGGATGGAGTACAAGGACTCGCAAAGGAGCATGCTGAGATCTTTTGTACAGATCTGATTTTAGAATCATGATCACATTTCACATGGGCAAGTAAATAATCTAGTGAATTGAAAACAATGAGGGAAAGTAAAAAAATGGTATAAAAATAATTATTTCTCTCACTTCACATTCATAAAGATATTCTTTGTATTATTCCTGTTAACTTTATAGTTTTGCTTTGAATATTTAAAAATTTAGTCTTTGTAAAAGGTTTTATCTTTCTGTTATAGGAGGTATCCCGTTGTATGTTTCTTCATAAAGGGAACCAGTTTTCGTACTCCTGCTGGCGAAGTGCTTCTTGCCCTGTCCATTTGTCTCACTGAGGCAGTCTGTAAGCCCTCTGTTCCCTCTGCATTGTGCTGTCCGTTCTTGTGACAGTAACATGCCATCTTATTACTTTGCCTTTGAAGCACAAGCAGTCCTCACTTTGCGTGGTTCTGATTCACATGAGTTTCAGTTACCAAGGGGTTTAGTTAAATAACACTAATCATCCAGCAACACAATTCAAAATACAGCTAGCTACCTGGGTAAATTGTGAGTCATTGTATATTGACAAGGTACATGCCCTTGACTGGGGTTGAACCCTGGAACCTCAATCCTCAGGCTGACGCTCCATCCACTGAGCCAGACAGGCCAGGGCTTTACTTTTAGCTTTTCATCTCACTCACCACTAAGTAAAGAAAAGGTTTACATCAGGACCAGAAATCAATTACATCACTTTTCCCCAAATCTGTTGGTGATTGGTCATTATGCGTTTGTTATTCAGTTCACAGACAGCACAGCATGTAATTGTCTTGTCGCCTCATGTCCCATTGATGCACTGTATAAAAACATGAGAATCAGAAGAAGAAATGATACCACAAAAATGAAAGTGCAGGTAGGAAATGAAAAGCGATAATGCTGGAAGTCAACAGAGTTACAGAAGAAATAACCGGTCAGGAGAATGCTAACATTGCTGCTGTGGGAGAGACTCCAGATGCACAACCGAGGGACTCAGTGAAGGTGAATTTCAGTGTAAATGAAAGAGGTGGTTTCTGATGAATAGATGAGTATTTCCAGAGGAGGTAATCCAGCCAAATGTTCACATAAAAGGGTCTCAGAGGGGTGGTTCACAACAGTGAAACTGCCAAGGATAAAAATGTTAGAAGCTGTTCCAAACTTAGAAAGGAGTCTAAGAATCTTCAATGCATAGAAAAGGTGTCCACTCTATATCATGTTATCTGATAGGAAGAGAAGGCAACAACACTCAAATTACTCTTGATAATTTTTTTTTACAAATAAATAGAACACTTTAATTATCAATATATCTAATGCTTTATACTATAGTATACAAGGTATTACTTTTGAGAATTTAATATTTTTTGAATTTAATGTTTTAAGAAAAAATGAAAGGTTCTGGAACAATAGTATTTTTTCCCACTAATTTTAATTTTTAAGTCTGTTCTGAATGATTTTGGTCTGCATGGTCGTGTGTGTGTGTGTGTGTGTGTGTGTGTGTGTGTATGTGTGTGTTTTGTGCTCTTGCACCATTGTGAAAGATGACCTGTATACCTTAATATTTGGTAAATAAAACATTTCTCACTTATTTTTTTATGAGTGACTTGTTTTTATGTTCCTTTATTTTTACATTTGAATTTTATTTTTTAATTAAATTTATTGGGGTGACATTGTTTAATAAGTATATATAGATTTCAAGTGTATATTTCTGTGATACATGATCTGTATATTGCATTGTGTGCACAACACCCAAAGTCAATTGATCTTCCATCACTATATATTTGGCCCCTTTTGATACTCTCTTTCCCCCTTTCCTCTGGGAACCACCATACTATGGTCTGTGTTTATCAGTGTATCTTTGTTTTTCCTGTTTGTTCATTTCTTACTTTCAGTTTTATATGCCATACTAGAGGCCCGGTGCAAGAAATTTGTGCACGAGGAGGGTGGGGTGAGGGATGTCCCTTAGCCCAGCCTGCACGTTCTCCAATCTGGGACCCCTTGAGGGATGTCCGACTCCCCTAAAATGGGCAGGCGGGCATCCTTCTCACAATCCAGGACTGCTGGCTCCAAAATGCTCACCTGCTTCCCTCCTTGATTGCCCCTAACCGCTTCTGCCTGCCAGGCTGATCACCCGCTAACCACTACCCTGCCAACCTAATTGATGTCTAACTGCTCCCCTGCCAGCCTGTTTGCCCCCAACTTCCCTCCTCTGCCGGCCTGGTCACCCCTAACTGCCCTCCCCTGCAGGCTTGATCACCCCTAACTGCCCTCCCTTGCAGGGCCTGGTCCCTCCCAAGTGCCCTCCCCTGCTGACCTGATCACCCACAACTGCCCTCCCTTGCAGGGCCTAGAACCTCCCAACAGCCCTTTCCTGCTGGCCATCTTGTGGTGGCCATCTTGTGTCCACATGGGGGCAGGGTCTTTGGCCACATGGGGGCAGCCATCTTGTGTGTTGGAGTGATGGTCAATCTGCAAATTACTCTTTCATTAGATAGAATAGAGGCCTGGTGCATGGGTGGGGGCCAGCTGGTTTGCCCTGAAGTGTCCCAGATCAGGGTAGGGGTTCCATTGGGGCAAGGGGCGGCCTAGGTGAGGGGCCTGTGGAGGTTTGCAGGCCGGCCATGCCCCCAAGCGACCCAAGTGGAGGCCCTGGGATCTGGGATTAATTTATGTCTACAATTGAAACTGTAGCCTGGAGTGGAGCCAAGTCTTCTGCTTGCTCCATGGCGGCAGCCATTTCTGTTTGAAACTTTGTAGCCTAGAGTGGAGGCTTAGACTGGCAACAGTAGGCAGAAAGCTTGGCTTCCTCGAACAGAGGGAAACCCAAGCCTCTGTTCTTTCCAGCTCAGTGGCTGTCACCATTTCTGTATCATTTATAACTGAAACTTTGTAACATTGAGTGGAGGTGTAGGCAAAGGCAGGCAGAAAGCTTTGCTTCCTCTGTTGCCAGGGAAACCCAAGCCTTCCTCCTGCCCTCAGTGGTGGGGGCCATCTTGGTTGTGGTTTATTTGCATAATCGGCTCCTTATTGGTGGTGGGCATGGCGGTGTGTGTGGCTTGTGAGTATAGCAAAGGTATGGTCAAATTTGCATATTACTCTTTTATTAAATAGGATATGAGTGACATCATATTATTCTTAAAATTTTCTGACTGATTTATTTTACTTAGCGTGTTGCCACAAATGGCAGTATTTCATCTTTTGTTATGACTGGGAAGTTTTCCATTGTATATATAGAATATACCCCCAAAATGTATACACACTTTAAATATAATTATGAAGGCAGTGTTTATTACAATATATTTCATTTTTATTTAACAACTCTCATGTATGTACCACATCTTCTTTATCCAATCATCCATCAAAGGAGACTTCAGTTGTTCCCATGTCTTGGTGACAGTGGATAATGCTGCAATTAATACAGGGGTCTATATATCTTTACGAATAAATGTCTTTTAAAATTTTCAGGTAGACACTCAGAAGAAGGGTTACTGGATCATGTGAAACTCTATCCTTAATTTTTTGAGGAGCCTCCATACTGTTTTCCACAGTGGCTGTACCAGTTTACATTTCCACCAGCAGTGAATGAAGGTGCCTTTTCTCCATAATCTCTGCCACACTTATTATTACGTGGCTAGTTGATTATTGCCATTCTAACAGATGTGAGGTGGTATCTCATTGCAGTTTTGACTTGCATTTCTTTGATAGCTAGTGAAGTTGAGTATATTTTCATATATCTGTTGGCCAATTTTATGTCTTCTTGGGAAAAGTATCTGTCCAGGCCCTCCAGTCATTTTTTAATTGGATTCTTTGTTTGTTTTGTGTTGAGTCATATGAGTTGTTTATATATTTTGGATATTAACTCCTTGTTGGAGCTCCTGTTTGCAAATGTCTTCTCCCATGCAGTTGGTTGCCTAATTTGTTTGGTTGGCAGTTTCTTTTGCTGTGCAGAAGCTTTTTAGTTTGATATAGTTCCATTTATTTATTTTTGCCTTTACTTCCCTTGCCCTTGGAGTCAAATTCATAAAGTCTTCTCTGAGGTCAATATCCATAATTTCATTCTACTCCCTAGAAATAATATAAGTAATAAAAATATAGTTAATTTTAACATTTTACTGCTTTCACATTGGTTGTACTAGTAGTCACTGGGAAGGAATTAGTATTTAAAGAAATTAATATGTTGTAACCAAAAAAATAAGCAATCATTGTAAAATGACTGCTTTGTACGTGGAAGATTATACAAATATTTGACAAACTTCTCCTTTAATATATCCTCGATCTAATAGAAACTTATTTTGCTTTTACTGGAAATAACTAAGTAGGGCATTAGCTGTGGGTGATATTAAAACAAAGGTCATCTTTTTTCTTTATATGAAATAATTCAAATAACCAAGATGTTAAGAGTTTATTTGGTTATGCTTAATGAGCAAATCACTCTTGTTTGTGTTCCCACCTCCCTTAAATTTTTAGAAGGTCTCTCTTTTCCGTGTTGGCTAGTTACATTTCCCTTTTACTTTTTTTCTGTAATTTTCAAATAATGCTTACATATTTTATGATCATAATGGCTGGAGTATGAAAAAAAACAACCGCACTTGTTTTAGTCAATAAAAAATTGTATTTTCTGCTATGGGAATCTGCTACCTTAGCTCTTGTATTGCTTCACCCAAAATTTATACACCTGTTTAATACCCCACCTCACCCAGGAAGAATTCACTTCAGAATGGAAACTTAAACAGAATTTACTCAATATTCTACAATAATTAAAAAAATTTTTTTAAAAAATACATTTTATTGATTTTTTACTTAGAAGGAAGAGGGATAGAGAGTTAGAAACATCAATGAGAGAGAAACATCAATCAGCTGTCTTCCGCACACTTCCCACTGGGGATGTGCCCGCAACCAAGGTACATGGCCTTGACCGGAATCAAACCTGGGACCCTTCAGTCCACAGGCTGATGCTCTATCCACTGAACCACACCAGTTAAGGCAATTTAAAAAATTTTGATTTTGAATGCCTTAAACATAAGCCTAAACATATTTTCTGCTAATGACATAATTAGGAGATTCTAAATGGGCCCCTAGTTGGGAGCTTTTCTCTATAACCCCGTTCTTTTTGAAAAGAAAATTTTTATTGTTGAAAGAATTACACATGACCCCCTTTTCCTTCCCATTAACCCCTTCTGGCCCACCCCACCCCTCATATCTGGCTTTCACCACCCTATTGTCTGTGTCCATGAGTTATATCTTAGGATCAACAAGTGCCTATACACTTACACAAATTTTGAGTACTATCCTTGTGCAAGATTCAAGCAGAGTAGGTCTTTGTTCTTCATAGAATCCTGAATTCTCTCTCTCTTTTTCTTTCCTGTTTCTTTTAAAAAAATATTTTAATCTTTATTGTTCAATTTATTAATTACATTGTTCCCCTTTTATCCCCCCTATAGCTCCCCTCCACCCTGTACCCACCCACCCTCTGCCCTTACCTCACCCCCACTGTCCTCTTCCATAGGTGTATGATTTTTGTCCAATATCTTGCTGCACCTCCCACACCCATTTTCTCTCCAAGAATTGTCAGTCCATTCCCTCTCTATGCCCAAGATTCTGCTATATTCACCAGTTTATCCTGTTCATCTGATTTTTAATTCACTTGATTTTTATATTCATTTGTTGATAGATGTGTATTTGTTGCTCATAATTTATATTTTTACCTTTTTCTTCTTCCTCTTCTTAAAGAATATCTTTCAGCATTTCATATAATATTGGTTTGGCGGTGATGAACTCCTTTAGCTTTTTCTTATCTGCGAAGCACTTTATCTGACCTTCAATTCTGAATGATAGCTTTGCTGGGTAGAGCAATCTTGGTTGTAGATTCTTGCTATTCATCACTGTTTTTATGGTTATTAGGATGACACCAACCACTGAGAGCAAGAGACACCAATGCAGGAACAACCTTTAATCACAAGATTCAGTTAACGACAAAAACTGCTGCCTGAGTCAACATGAGAAGGACACATACCCCACCTTCTGCCATCCTAGAAAAACCCAAACCTGTTTTAATTAAGGAGTCACTCAATGTCTGGTGCTCGCTGACAGGCATCAGCTGAAGAAACCTTCAACCTGCAATTGAGTTTTTTTAATAGTCTTCTTTGAACAGAGGAATGCAATCCCTCAAGTAAAATACATATTTTAATACAGAAAAACTCATGATGAGCAGGAAAGCTGGCTGAGCTGAAATTCCACAAATAAAAGTAAAGATAGGACACTGTGACTCAGAGGAGCGGTGGAGGGCAGAGTTGAGGATATGTGTGGAGTCAGAGGTTTGGAGTCGCGCGAGAGCAGATAGGGTGGGCGGCTGGATACCTGGCTGGTTTTCTTGAACAGGGAGGGAGACAAAGGCATCACATTGCACTGATTCCCAAGTCCAGGGGAGGTTCGGGGAACCTACACTCATACAGGGTGAAACTGGACAGTAAAGAGGAAGCACGCCCTAACTCGGGTGCTGCAGAGGTCTACAAGCTTGCGGAGAGGGCGTGTAAACTTGGGAACTGCAGAAGTGCGCGAGCACGCAGGGAGGACTCGTGACATGCTCTCTCTTTAGGGAGAAAAAAAAGAAAGAAGGGAAACCACGGGACTGCATTGTTTTACAATGCTGGGTGAGACTTTGGGTGTGCAGACTCATTTGGGGAGAGGCTGAATTGTCCAGCAGCAGTAGAGCTTGGTGGCAGCTTTCTCTCAGAGGTGCATACAGCCATTGCCATCAGGCACAGAGACCCAGGTGCCATATTGGGTGGAGTTGACGGGAAATCTAGGCTGCCTGCGCAGCCCGGAAACTCCACCCATCCAACCTGAGCACAGCTGGTCCTCACAGCCACTTGGCCTGGAGGTCAAACCCTCCTAGTGCTAACAACAATAATCTAGGCTTAACTTCAACAAGACTGTGCAAGTAAATTAAAAATCTGATGAACAGGATAAACTGGTGACTATAACAGAATCATGGGCATAGAGAGGGAATGGAATGACAATTCTTGGAGATAAAAGGGATATGGGAGGTGCAGCAAGAGACTGGACAAAAATCATACACCTATGGAAGAGGACAGTGCGGGGAGGTAAGGGCAGAGGGTGGGATGGATACTGGGTGGAGGGGAGTTAGAGGGGGGAAAAGGGGAACAATGTAATTAATAAACTGAACAATAAAGATTAAAATATAAAAAAATAATAAATCTTAAAAAAACTATAATAAGAGACTAAGAAAAACCCATCAATTTCACTTCTGGATTTTTATCTGGAGTAATACCTTTATTTTATTTTATTTTTAAAATATTTTTTTTGCAGTATAACTTAGATTTAATAGTAGTACATATGTTTTCCTTTTCCCCTCCCATTGTCCTTCCCCCAGCCTCCCCTACCCCCCAGCACATGTCCTCATCTGCCCCCCCACACCAGTGTCTTGCATCCGTTGGTTATGCTCATATGCATGCATACAAGTCCTTTGGTTGATCTCCCACAGCACCCACCCCCACCCTCCCCAGCCTTCCCCCTGTAGCTTTTCCCTGTTTCTTTTCTTCAAAAACATCTTGCCTCTGCATACTAGAAATAAATGTATAAGAACAAAAAATGTTTGAGTCTCAGTTTCAATGTCCAACTGTTCTGAGTCCTAGTTTCAATGTCAAATAGTTCTTTATGTGTACATGTGAGCAATGGTATCTGGATGGTGGACACATGGTGGCAATGCAAGTTCCATCCTCTGTGGTTTGGTCCTGGGCTGCCAGTATCCATGGCAAGATGTCATCAGTGTCCTCCATCTCTGGACTGTCCTCGTGGTTGGAACAGACCCATCAGATCCTCACTGTCGCAGGAACCCACATGATCTTGGAGTTGTTCTCTGAAAACACACAAACACATTCTCGACCAAAAGTTAACAAAGGGGGCCTCTCTGCAAATTAGACTTGGGATTCTTTTTATTTTTGCCCAAATGATTTTCCTTTGGTTATTTTGACACCATGTGTGTTTTTCATGGGTGTCCTGCTGTTGGCATTATGAATGGAAGTTACTTTTCTGGAGTAAGAATTTTCTAGATGTATTTTACTTACAGGATATTTTTCCTTACATTATATTACCCCACTCATCCTCCCCCTTTTTGATTAATGGGGCTTTTGGAAATTTTAGATTGCAGTCTTGGTAATTTTAAATTTTAATTTTTGCACACAAATATGACTGCTTTAGGTTCTTTGGATGTTAGGCAATTTTACAGTGAGATGAACTACTAATAGAAATTTTAGTTAATGTTTTAGGAACAGCTTTTTGTCCAGTACACTTAAATTTTCTTGCGTATTCACTTATTTCACTTGGCCAATTTAAATTAATCTGAAAACTTGATTACTTTTTTACAGTCAATTTTAATACTCCAACAATAATCTTAGTTTACCCTGTAAATATTAGTGGAAAGGATATTTTGCATTCTTGAGTAGGCCATGAGCATTCCTGGTACTAGACTGAGTTTAGATAAAGAGCAACTGTTGTGGGCTGAGTCCCTGTTTGTAACCTGTGTCCTGATCTGAGCTGTGTGTGGGAGGCGAAGCAGCCATGGGGGCAGGAGACCTCCCTCAGAAGGAGTGAGAGTTCAGGCCCCTGCAAGGTTTGTGGATGAGGGTCTGTGCCCCACCTCTGTTGACCTTTTAGTTCTCTCCTGTTTGCCCCTCTGCGACTGTGCCTGTCTTAGGTTGTTCCTTTCCTGAGGAATCTTACCCGTCTCTGGCTAACCAGCCATCCTCCGGGGCCAAATGGGGTGATGTGAGGTTCAGTTCTGTCTCCTTTGTAGTCTATGCCCCCATGGCTGGAGTAACACCTTTAGTTATAAATCCCTGATCATTACCATCCCAGCAAAACTTAAAATAATATGTTTATGTTTATATATGATATGTTTATGTTTTCCAGAACTTTATTTGAATGGAAAAATAGAGTATAGACTCTTTTGTGTGTTGCTTCTTCCACGGATCAAATATTTTTTTCATATTCATATATTCTGTGACAAGCAGATAGACTTCATTCTTTTTATTGTTGAATACTATTTTTCTGTTAGATTCTATCAAACACTTGTGGTCAGGTGCACAAAATTCCTGCACATTAAAAGGGAATTAATTAGAGGAAATATTTTAATATTGCTATTTGCCCTTTATAATAGATATGTCAGAGATGAAAGAAAATTAGTAAAACGTTTATGAAAATATGTAAATTTATTAATAAATAATCACAACATGACATAACAATAAGAACATGACATAAAACAACAAAAACATGATGTAAAAACAACACTGATACAATGACTGATAAATTGATTAAACTTATTCTAATATCTCTAATCTTTAATTGAACAAACTTATTCCAATACCACATTAAGAGTGAAAACACCTTCACAGTGATTGACTAATTTCCCTTGTGAAATTATAACTTTAACTTTAACATCAGAAGCTCTTTGAACTTGAGAGAAAGCAACATATAATTGACCATGTGCAAAATTGGGTTCAAGTAGGATTATTCTATTGACCATATTCAATTATTTTCAAATATATGCTCTGAATAGTTCAAATGTCACTTTTGTCTATGGAGTAGCTAGAATCTGCTTTCTAATAGCTAAAAGAACTTTCATTTGAACCAGAAACTAAGCAAAAATTAAACTGTTAAGTATGCGAATTCTTTGAAATAGCATTTTGATTTTGGTTAAGTAAGAAAAATAATTATTTGCTTTAAGGATGAGTTCCTTTGTTTAACCGCTTTGTACTATTCGCTTGTGTAGATGTACCACAGTTTTTCAATCCACTCATCTGCTGAGGGACACTTAGGCTGCTTCCAAATCTTAGGTATGATAAATTGTGCTGCTATGGACATATGGGGTGCACATATTCTTTCTGATTGGTGTTTCTAGATTCTTGGGATATATTCCTAGAAGTGGGATCACTGGGTCAACTGGGAGTTCCATTGATAGTTTTTCTGAGGAAACTCCATACTAAAAAGGAGGAATTCGTACCATGGATGGAACTGGAGAGCATTACCTTAAGCAAAACAAGCCAATCAGAGGAAGAGAGATATCACACGATTTCACTCATTTGAGGAATATAAGAAAAAACACAAACTGATGAACAAAAATAGATCCAGAGACAAAGAAGCAACAATCAGACCATTAAATCTCAGAGGGAAGGTAAGCGCGGGTGGAGGTAAGGGGAAGAGATCAACCAAAGGACTCATATGCATGTGTGTAAGCCTAACAAATGGTCACAGACATCAGGGGCATGAGGGCATGAGTGGGGGGTTGAGGGCGACCAAGGAGGTAAATCCACCTACGTAATACCTTTATCAATAAAGAAAAATGAAAGGATGTGCTCTTTTACACTCCACAAAATATTTTGAAACACATATTTTTACAAAGAGGTTTTGACTTAGCAATCAAATAAATGAATAAATTAGGTTTGAACTATGGCTTGAAACCCAACTAAATCAACATAGAAAGACTAAGTGTGAACTAAAAATTAGTGTTCTTTACATGAACTTCTTGATTATCAGAAAAATAGTCCGATATTAGAGGTACTTCTTCCAGTAAGTCAATATTTTCTTTTAGGATATCAAATTCTCTTTCTGCATCTTCTTTTCCATTCATGTGAGAGGAACCCCGAGCTCTTAATTTGGCAGCATATAGAGGCCCCTGCACCCACTTTAGCAGCAACTCAGCTTCCCTCCTCCTCCACGTGGACCAGGATTGGTGGAACCCATCCCCTCTCAAGTTTCCTGCAGTTTCATCATTGCATGATGGGTAGTTCAAAAATGCTTCTTTGAAAACTTGAGCAAGAATGCTATTGAGGTGACTTCTCAGGGTGAGCAGTGCTAGGGGAGGTGTGCACCTGTAAGACGCTGACAGGTCCTGCACACTGTTCTCCCAAAGGTGGGGACTCCCCATTGCTCCCTAGAAAATCTGCTGGCGCCTCTGCTGCCTCCACTTTGTCCCCAGGACTGGTCCCCACCAGGCAAGAAGCCTGTCACTCTAATGGTGACAGTGCTCTCTCCCCAGTGTTCACAGTGTATATGTCCCCTTCGGGGAGGCGGGGCATCTCTGAGATGGACGGGTGTGTGCACTGCCTCTAGGAGGACAGTGGTGATGCTTGCACAGCATCTTGAAGGTACTTCATAATCAGGAATGACACCATGTAAAATAGAACAACAACTTTATTATTTAAAAGGGATTGTACCATGGAAAAATGAAGGCCAAAACAAGAAAAAAGAAAATAATAAAAGCCAAACTCGCCCAAACACCCCAATCAATAAAAAGATCAAAAAAGAAAGTACGCCATGGAGAACATAAGAACAAAACAAGAATAGTAATGAAAACGGAAATGTCAAGCATGGGGAAAACATGCTTTTCCCTTGGGGCAGGCTGAGCGCATTCAACAAGTGGCCCTGGAGGTGGCTCTGCCACAGGCAAGGGTCCTGGGCAGGGTTCTTCTTCCATCGCTGCTGGAGCCTCAGTTGTGTCGGGGGCCAGCCCTGGCTCCACAGCTGCAGCTGGAGAGGCTGCTGGAGGTGGCACGGGCTCTGGAGGTCCAAGCACGTCCAGCTCAGCCTCCAGCTCCTCAGGATGGACTTCTGTTGTTACAGGAGGAGCCGCGTCTGCCCCCTGGGCTGGTGCTGGCGTGGTGACAGGAGAAAAGGTCAGGATGCCCTTGTGCCCCCCAAACACAGAACACAGGTAGAGCCTAGGATGCACCACAAGACGCCCTCCCCGCCCAAAGTCCAGCAGGTGGGTGGTCTGAGGCCAGTCTTTTGCTCCTGGTCAGGCTCTAGGGGTGCTCCCTGTGTGTCTGGCAACAAACCCTCCCCATAAGCTCCCCACCCGTTCCACCTCCACCCATTCCACCCCCACCGCCCCACCTTCTCACCCTGGTACTCTGCCTCCTCGGGCTCCAGGTCTTCTGGCCTGGTGCGGTTAGCACAGGCACAGCAGTCTAGGACACGGTTGAAAATTGCCATCCGTCTTTGGGTACCGAGCGGTTGCGAAGCTGGAGGCTGCTGGGACCTGGGAGGCTCAGGTGGAGGAGCCCTTCTCCCTGCACCCATGGGCCCTGGTTCCCCAGACCCCCAGGTGGCCTCACGAATTGCGGGCTTCCTCTGGCCCTCCCTGCTGGACGGGCGGCGGGGGTCTTCATGGACGAGCTGCCGCTGCTCCTCGACCAGATTCGGCCTCTCCTGGGCCTGGGTCGAGCTCTGCAATGACAGTGATGGGTAGCTGACTGGGAGGGCTCAAGACCGGCCCTGGTCACTGCTGCTTCTGCCCACTGGACCGTCTGCTCCCGGATGGGGTCCAGCCCTGTGTGAACAGAGACATCCACTCAGGGGAAACGGGACTCACCTCCAGCGCTCAGGAGAGACCTGGGGCACAGGGTGCCACCCACACTCCACGACCACCCGGCAGCCGTGACTGTTCCTGATCCCTGCACCCAGCCTGTTCCTGTTCTGGACAGACCTCCCCCATATGAACACGCCCTTTACCTCCCCCCCCCCCCCCCCCCCGCCCAAACACACGGCGAGGGGACATGGGGCTGCTCAGGTGGGATCATGGTGGTGGCCTGGCCTGAACAATCCCCCTGGTTCACCTCTGTGTTCCGCTGGGAAAAGGGCCACAGGCGTCCTTGTCGCCGAGTCCTCATCCGGCGGCGGACACAACTAAACACACTCTGATCGCTGCCTCTCTTGAGGCGAGGGGCTCGGGACACGGGGAGACAACAGGAGAACATCGTGTGCTGTCCACTGTCTCTGTCTGAGTGAGATGGGAAGGGCAGGTATAAACTGTGGCTGCCTGGTTACCAGGGTTCCAGGTTCTGAAGGGCTCCATCATCAAGAAGTGAGGTCCCTGGCTGTGTCCCCTTGTCCAGGCACCTCCTCAGACATGCTTACAATTGTTGATCTTCAAACTTTTCCAGCTTACCTGGATGTTCTTTGTGTTTCATATCTAAATTATCACTTTGAACGCATTTAAAGCGGCGTTCACAAATATCTTCACCACATAAGCACCGTCACCACATAAGCTTCCCGAAATGTACCATAACTTGCAGCTGTCTGCAGTTCACTCTGTAGCTCAGGGCAGGTGTCTCGGTGGAAGAAACAGGTGGTAGTTGATCACAGCCCTGCTCTTCCAGGGAGGCCTCGGGTGCAGTGCTTTAGGTGAACAGCTTGGGACCATGGCAAAGTGTTACAGAACCACCTCCACAGGTGATTCACCCAGGAATGACCTTAGCAAACACCAAGGCCTCACTGAAGTGAGTCCAACTCTGTGCAGTTGGCCCCTGCATAGCAGCTCCTCCACTCTAGTTCCACCCACTCCTTGCAGTTGATTGGCTGAACCCCTCCCACTGATGCCAACGGAAATCATAACTCAACTACAACATAATGCTATGCACAGCCTACACTGAGAGGCTTACCCTAGAGGCCTTGACCTCCACTGAGCCCTGTAGGACACCTACTGCATAAGGACATTCAACAAGAACCTGGAGCTGTAGCACCTTTACCAAATATATAGAAACCAACCCAAGAAATTAGGTGCCAAAAGGAGGAGACAATTACTCGTAAACCGATCACAAATGAAAGAACAGGAAAAAAATCTGAAAAAAGAAAAGAAAAAAAGTCATTGAAATGACGGGAAACAGACTAACATGTGCAGAGTTCAAATCATGCTTGTGAAGATGCTCATTGAACTTAGATACAACTTCAACAACATAAAAAGGAAACCATCCAAATGAACTAGTCAGAAATTAAGAATACACTAACTGAAAAGAAAAATACCTTATAGGGAACCAACAGCAGAGTATATATAACAAGGATCAAATAGGCAATTTGGTAGATAAGGAAGCATAATACAACTAATCAAACTACCAAAAATTACAAAAGAATCCAAAAGACTTTAGGGTAGTTTAAAGGTCCTCTGGAACAACTTTAAGTGTACCAATATTTGCACAATAGTGTCAACAGGAAGAGGAGACATTGCAAATAATTTAAAATATATTTGAAAAAATAATGACAGAAAACTCTGCTAACATGGTGAAGGAAATAGATGTACAAGTCCAGGAAGCACACTGAATCCCAAGCAAATTGAATGCAAGGAAGCTCATGCCAATACACATTATGATTAAAATGTATCAGATTAAAGACAAATGTAACAATCTAAAAGAGTTTATCACCAACAAACTAGCATCTTAAGAAAGGTTGAATGGCCATTTTTAAGAAAAAAGAAGAAAACAGAAAGATAAAATATGTAGTTAATAAGATGGAAATACATACATATTTATAATAATTACTTTAAATATAAACCCTTCAATCAAAATACATACAATGGCTGAAAAATTAAAAAACAGCAACAAAACATTTACATTTGTGGTCTACAAGAGATTCACTTCAGATTTAAAGAGACACATGAACTAAAAGTAAAGGAATAAAAAGATATTTAATTAAAATAGAAACAATAGAGCAATATTTATGCCAGATAAAAATAAACCATTGCTATAATGAGAGACTACGAAACACCCGTCAATTTCACCTCTGGGATTTTATCTGGAGTAACCCCTTCAGTTTTAAATCCCCTCACCACTAACATCCCAGCAAAACTTCAAATTATGTGTTTACGTTATATATGATATATTCATATTTTCCAGAACTTTATGTGAATGGAAAAACAGAGTATATACTCTTTTGTGTGTTGCTTCTTTCACTGATCAAATATTTTTTCATATTTATATATTCTGTAACAAGCATATAGACTTCATCCTCTTTATTGTTGAGTACGATTTTTCTGTTAGATTATATCAAACACTTGTGGCCTGGTGCACAAAACTGTGCACATTAAAAGGGAATTAATTAGAGGAAATATTTTAATATTGCTATTTGCCCGTTATAATAGCTGCATCAGAGATGAAAGAAAATTAGTAAAATGTATATGAAAATAATGTATAAATTTGTTAATAAACAATCACAACATGCTATAACAATACAAACATGATATAAAACAACAAAAACATGATATAAAGACAACACTGATACAATGACTCATAAATTGATTAAACTTATTCTAGTATCTCTAATCTCTAATTGAATAAATTTATTCTAATACCACAACAAGAGTGAAAACACCTTCATAGTGATTGACTAATTTGCCTTATGATGAAGTATTTGCAACTTTAACTTTAACATCACAAGCTCTTTGAACTCGAGAGAAGACAACATATAATTGACCGTGTGCTAAATCAGGTTCAAGAAGGATTATTCTATTGACCATATTCAATTATTTTCAAATATATGCTCTGAATAGTTCAAAAGTCACTCTTGTCTATGGAGTAGCTAGAATCTGCTTTCTTATGGCTGAAAGAACTTTCATTTGAACCAGAAACTAAGCAAAATTTAAACTGTTAAATATGCGAATTCTTTGAAATAGCATTTTCATTTTGGTTAAGTAAGAAAAATAATTATTTGCTTTAAGGATGTGTTCCTTTGTTTTACCGCTTTGTAGTATTCCCTTGCGTAGATGTACAGCACTTTTTTAATACACTCATCTGCTGAGGGACACTTAGGCTGCTTCCAAATCTTAGGTATGATAAATTGTGCTGCTATGGACATATGGGGTGCACATATTCTTTCTGATTGGTGTTTCTAGATTCTTGGGATATATTCCTAGAAGTGGGATCACTGGGTCAACTGGGAGTTCCATTGATAGTTTTTCTGAGGAAACTCCATACTAAAAAGGAGGAATTCGTACCATGGATGGAACTGGAGAGCATTACCTTAAGCAAAACAAGCCAATCAGAGGAAGAGAGATATCACACGATTTCACTCATTTGAGGAATATAAGAAAAAACACAAACTGATGAACAAAAATAGATCCAGAGACAAAGAAGCAACAATCAGACCATTAAATCTCAGAGGGAAGGTAAGCGCGGGTGGGGGTAAGGGGAAGAGATCAACCAAAGGACTCGTATGCATGTATATAAGCCTAACAAATGGTCACAGACATCAGGGGCATGAGGGCATGAGTGGGGGGTTGAGGGGGACCAAGGGGGTAAATCCACATACGTAATACCTTTATCAATAAAGAAAAATGAAAGGATGTGCTCTTTTACACTCCACAAAATATTTTGAAACACATATTTTTACAAAGAGGTTTTGACTTAGCAATCAAATAAATGAATAAATTAGGTTTGAACTATGGCTTGAAACCCAACTAAATCAACATAGAAAGACTAAGTGTCAATTAAAAATTAGTGTTCTTTACTAATTGATTATCAGAACTTCTTGATTATCAGAAAAATAGTCCGATATTTGAGGTACTTCTTCCAGTAAGTCAATATTTTCTTTTAGGATATCAAATTCTCTTTCTGCATCTTCTTTTCCATTCATGTGAGAGGAACCCCGAGCTCTTAATTTGGCAGCATATAGAGGCCCCTGCACCCACTTTAGCAGCAACTCAGCTTCCCTCCTCCTCCACGTGGACCAGGATTGGTGGAACCCATCCCCTCTCAAGTTTCCTGCAGTTTCATCATTGCATGATGGGTAGTTCAAAAATGCTTCTTTGAAAACTTGAGCAAGAATGCTATTGAGGTGACTTCTCAGTGTGAGCACTGCTGGGGTGGGGGGTGGGGACGGAGAGTTGTGCATCTGTAAGACTTTGACAGGTCCTGCACACTGTTCTCCCAGAGGAGGGGACTCCCCATTGCTCCCTAGAAAATCTGCTGGCGCCTCTGCTGCCTCCACTTTGTCCCCAGGACTGGTCCCCACCAGGCAAGAAGCCTGTCACTCTAATGGTGACAGTGCTCTCTCCCCAGTGTTCACAGTGTGTATGTCCCCTTTGGGGAGGCGGGGCATCTCTGAGATGGACGGGTGTGTGCACTCCCTCTAGGAGGACAGTGGTGATGCTTGCACAGCATCCTGAATGTACTTCATAATCAGGAATGGCACCGTGTAAAATAGAACAACAAGTTTATTATTTAAAAGGGATTGTACCATGGAAAAATGAAGGCCAAAACCAGAAAAAAGCAAATAATAAAAGCCAAACTTGCCCAAACACCCCAATCAATAAAAAGATCAAAAAAGAAAGTACGCCACGGCGAACATAAAAACAAAACAAGAATAGTAATGAAAACGGAAATGTCAAGCATGGGGAAAACATGCTTTTCCCTTGGGGCAGGCTGAGCGCGTTCAACAAGCGGCCCTTGAGTTGGCTCCGCCACAGGCAAGGGTCCTGGGCAGGGTTCTTCTTCCATCGCTGCTGGAGCCTCAGTTGTGTCGGGGGCCAGCCCTGGCTCCACAGCTGCAGCTGGAGAGGCTGCTGGAGGTGGCACGGGCTCTGGAGGTCCACACATTTCCAGCTCAGCCTCCAGCTCCTCAGGATGGACTTCTGTTGTTACAGGAGGAGCCGCGTCTGCCCCCTGGGCTGGTGCTGGCGTGGTGACAGGAGAAAAGGTCAGGATGCCCTTGTGCCCCCCAAACACAGAACACAGGTAGAGCCTAGGACGCACCACAGGACGCCCTCCCCGCCCAAAGTCCAGCAGGTGGGTGGTCTGAGGCCAGTCTTTTGCTCCTGGTCAGGCTCTAGGGGTGCTCCCTGTGTGTCTGGCAACAAACCCTCCCCATAAGCTCCCCACCCGTTCCACCTCCACCCATTCCACCCCCACCGCCCCACCTTCTCACCCTGGTACTCTGCCTCCTCGGGCTCCAGGTCTTCTGGCCTGGTGCGATTAGCACAGGCACAGCAGTCTAGGACACGGTTGAAAATTGCCATCCGTCTTTTGGTACCGAGCGGTTGCGAAGCTGGAGGCTGCTGGGACCTGGGAGGCTCAGGTGGAGGAGCCCTTCTCCCAGCACCCATGGGCCCTGGTTCCCCAGACCCCCAGGTGGCCTCACGAATTGCGGGCTTCCTCTGGCCCTCCCTGCTGGACGGGCGGCGGGGGTCTTCATGGACGAGCTGCCGCTGCTCCTCGACCAGATTCGGCCTCTCCTGGGCCTGGGTCGAGCTCTGCAATGACAGTGATGGGTAGCTGACTGGGAGGGCTCAAGACCGGCCCTGGTCACTGCTGCTTCTGCCCACTGGACCGTCTGCTCCCGGATGGGGTCCAGCCCTCTGTGTACAGAGACATCCACTCAGGGGAAATGGGACTCACCGCCCGCGCTCAGGAGAGACCTGGGGCACAGGGTGCCACCCACACTCCACGACCACCCGGCAGCCGTGACTGGTCCTGATCCCTGCACCCAGCCTGTTCCTGTTCTGGACAGCCCTTCCCCATATGAACACGCCCTTTACCCCCCACCCCCCTAACACACGGGGAGGGGACATGGGGCTGCTCAGGTGGGATCATGGTGGTGGCCTGGCCTGAACAATCCCCATGGTTCACCTCTGTGTTCCGCTGGGAAAAGGGCCACAGGCGTCCTTGTCGCCGAGTCCTCATCCGGCGGCGGACACAACTAACCACACTCTGATCGCTGCCTCTCTTGAGGCGGGGGGCTCGGGACACGGGGAGACAACAGGAGAACATCGTGTGCTGTCCACTGTCTCTGTGCGAGTGAGATGGGAAGGGCAGGTATAAACTGTGGCTGCCTGGTTACCAGGGTTCCAGGTTCTGAAGGGTTCCATCATCAAGAAGTGAGGTCCCTGGCTGTGTCCCCTTGTCCAGGCACCTCCTCAGACATGCTTACAATTGTTGATCTTCAAACTTTTCCAGCTTACCTGGATGTTCTTTGTGTTTCATATCTAAATTATCACTTTGAACGCATTTAAAGCGGCGTTCACAAATATCTTCACCACATAAGCACCGTCACCACATAAACTTCCCGAAATGTACCATAACTTGCAGCTGTCTGCAGTTCACTCTGTAGCTCAGGGCAGGTGTCTCGGTGGAAGAAACAGGTGGTAGTTGATCACAGCCCTGCTCTTCCAGGGAGGCCTCGGGTGCAGTGCTTTAGGTGAACAGCTTGGGACCATGGCAAAGTGTTACAGAACCACCTCCACAGGTGATTCACCCAGGAATGACCTTAGCAAACACCAAGGCCTCACTGAAGTGAGTCCAACTCTGTGCAGTTGGCCCCTGCATAGCAGCTCCTCCACTCTAGTTCCACCCACTCCTTGCAGTTGATTGGCTGAACCCCTCCCACTGATGCCAACGGAAATCATAACTCAACTACAACATAATGCTATGCACAGCCTACACTGAGAGGCTTACCCTAGAGGCCTTGACCTCCACTGAGCCCTGTAGGACACCTACTGCATAAGGACATTCAACAAGAACCTGGAGCTGTAGCACCTTTACCAAATATATAGAAACCAACCCAAGAAATTAGGTGCCAAAAGGAGGAGACAATTACTCGTAAACCGATCCCAAATGAAAGAACAGGAAAAAAATCTGAAAAAAGAAAAGAAAAAAAGTCATTGAAATGACGGGAAACAGACTAACATGTGCAGAGTTCAAATCATGCTTGTGAAGATGCTCATTGAACTTAGATACAACTTCAACAACATAAAAAGGAAGCCATCCAAATGAACTAGTCAGAAATTAAGAATACACTAACTGAAAAGAAAAATACCTTATAGGGATCCAACAGCAGAGTATATATAACAAGGATCAAATAGGCAATTTGGAAGATAAGGAAGCATAATACAACTAACAAACTACCAAAAATTACAAAAGAATCCAAAAGACTTTAGGGTAGTTTAAAGGTCCTCTGGAACAACTTTAAGTGTACCAATATTTGCACAATAGTGTCAACAGGAAGAGGAGACATTGCAAATAATTTAAAATATATTTGAAAAAATAATGACAGAAAACTCTGCTAACATGGTGAAGGAAATAGATGTACAAATCCAGGCAGCACACTGAATGAATCCAAGCAAAAATGAATCCAAAGAAGCTCACGCCAAGACATGTTATGATTAAAATGTATAATGTTATGAATCTCCCGAGTTATGTGATCATTAATGTGATCCCGCCCACAGGCCAGAGGATCACAAGGCAGGTGCTGGGAATGGAGGCCATGGGGGCATAGAAGACTAAGGAGACAGAACTGAACCTCACATCACCCTATTTGGCCCCGGAGGATGGCTGTTTAACCAGAGAAGAGTAAGATTTCTCAGGGAAGGAATAACCTAAGACAGGCACAGTAGCAGAGGGGCCAACAGTAGAGAACTAAAAGGTCAACAGAGGTGGGGCACAGACCCTCACCCACAAACCTTGCAGGGGCCTGAACTCTCACCCCTTCTGAGGGAGATCTCCTACCCCCATGGCTGCTTCGCCTCCCACGCGTAGCTCATATCGGGACCCAGGGTAAAGACAGAGACTTGGCCAACAACAGCTGCCCTATATCTAAATCTAGTCTAGTACCAGGAATGCTCAGGGCCTACTCAAGAATGCAAAGTATCCTTTCCACTAATTTTTACAGGGTAAACAAGATTTTTGCTTGAATATTAAAATTGACACTAAAAAAGTAATCAAGTTTTGAGATTAATTTAAATTGGCCAATTGAAATAAGTGAACACGCAAGAAAATTTAAGTGTACTGGACAAAAAGCTGTTCTTAAATATCAACTAAAATTTTTTAAAAAACATATTTTATTGATTTTTTATGTAGAGAAAGGGAGGAGGATAGAGAGTTAGAAACATTGATGAGAGAGAGAAACATTGACCAACTGTCTCCTGCACAACCCCTACCGAGGATGTGCCCGCAGCCAAGGTAGGCCCTTGACCAGAATTGAATCTGGGACCTTTAGGTCTGCAGGCCGATGCTCTATCCACTGAACCCAATGGGTTTTGACTTAACTAAAATTTCTATTAGTAGTGCATCTCTTTGTAAAATTGCCTAACATCTAAATAACCTAAAGCAGTCACATTTGTGTGCAAAAATTAAAATTTAAAGTTACCAAGACTGCTGGTAACTTTATAAAATTTCCAAAGCCCCCATTAATAAAAAAGGAGGGGGGAATAATGGTGTAAGGAAAAATGTCCCATAAGTAAATTACATTTAGAAAATTCTTACTCCAGAAAATTAATTTCCATTTGTAATGCTAACAGCAGGGCACCCATGGAAAAACACACATGGTGTCAAAATAAACCAAAGGAAAATCATTTGGGCAAAAAATAAAAAGAATCCCACGTCTAAGATACAGAAAAGATCCCTTTATTAACTTTTGGATGAGAATATGTTTGTATATTTTCAGAGAACAACTCCAAGACCATATGTATTCCTGAAACAATGAGGAACTGACAAGTCTGTTCCAACTGTGAAGATAGTCCAGAGATGGAAGACAGTGACGACACCTTGCCATGCTAGCAGTCAGCAGCTGTGCATTGCTGCAGGTGGCCCAGGTCCAAACCAGAGAAGGTAGAACCTGCATTGCCACCAAATGTCCACCATCCAGATACCGTTTCTGACATGTACACATAAGGAACTATTTGACATTGAAACTGGGACTCAGAACTGTTGGTCATTGAAACAGAGACTCAAACATTTTTTTGTTCTTATACATTTATTTCCAGTATGCAGATGGAAGATTTTTTTTTAAAGAAAAGAAACGTGGGGGAAAGATTGATACAGAGGCAAAGAAGCATTGAACAGACTGTCAAACTACAGGGGGAAGACAGGGGAGGGTGGGGGTCAGGGGTTGTAAGAGATCAACTGAAGGACTTGTACACATGCATATAGGCATAACCAATGGATACAAGACACTGTGGTGGGGGAGGCAGTTGAGGCAGTTGAGTGCTGAGGAATGTGGGAGGCTGGGGGCAGGTCAATGGGAGGGAAGTATTACTAAAGTATTACTATTTGTAATACTTTATAGAATAATAAATATAAAATAAAATAAAATAAAATGTATAAGTTTAAAGACAAATATAAAAATCTTAAAGATTTTATTACCAAGAAACTAGCCTCTTAAAAAATATTGAAGGGACATTTTTAAGAAAAAGAAGAAAACAAAAAGATAAAATATGTAGATAATAAAATGGAAACATATACATATTTATAATAATTACTTTAAATATAAGTGCTTCAATCAAAAGACATATAATGACTGAAATATTTAAAAATAACAACACCTTTACATATGCAGTACACAAGAGATTCACTTCAGATTTAAAGAGACACAAACTAAAAGTAATGGAATAAAAATATATATTTTATTAAAATGAAAACAATATAGCAATACTTATACCAGAAAAAAATAAATCTTGGAGGAGGAACCAAGATGGTGACATAGGTAAACACCTATATTAATGCCTCACACAACAATTTCAAAACTACAACTTAACAACAGAATGAACATCATCCAGAATCACCGGAAAGCTGGCTGAGTGGAAATTCCACAAATAAAAGTAAAGATAGGACACTGTGACTCAGAGGAGCGGCGGAGGGCAGAGTTGAGGATACGTGCAGAGTCAGAGGTTCGGAGCCGTACGCAAGCGAATAGGGTGGGCGGCTGGATACCAGGCTGATTTTCTCAAACAGGGTGGGAGACAAAGGCATCCCACTGCACTGATTTCCCAGTCCAGGCGAGGTCCGTGGAACCCACACAAATACGGGGTGAAACTGTACAGTAAAGAGAAAGCATGCTGAAACTCGGGTGCTGCAGAGGTCTACAAGCTTGCGGAGAGGGCGTGTAAACTTAGAACTGCAGAAGTGCGCGAGCACGCAGGGAGGACTCGTGACATGCTCTCTCTTTAGGAAGAAAAAAAGAAAGAAAGGAAACCACGGGACTGCATTGTTTTACAATGCTGGGTGAGACTTTGGGTATGCAGACTCATTCGGGGAGAGGCTGAATTGTCCAGCAGCGGGTAGAGCTTGGCGGCAGTTTTCTCTCAGAGGTGCGTGCAGACATTATCATCAGGCACAGAGACCCAGGTGCCATGTTGGGTTGAGCTGATGGGAAATCAAGGCTGCCTGCTTAGCCTGGAAACTCCACCCATCCAACCTGAGCACAGCTGATCCTCACAGCCAATTGGCTTGGAGATCAAACCCTCCTAGTGCTAACAACAATAATCTAGGCTTAACTTCAACAAGACTGTGCAACCCATAAAGGGCTGTACCAAGAGTATCCACCTCAGGTAACTGGGGAGGTTGAGCCACTGTCCCTTAGAGGACATCTACCATACAAAGCTAATCGACCAACTCAGGGAAGCAGCCACAATGCAGAGACATGGAAAGAAATCAGATGTGAAATAAATGGAGGGAAAAACAAAAAAAAAACCACACAAAAACGACTGGACATAGAGTTCAAAACCACGGTTATAAGTTTTTTCAAGAGACTCCTAGAAAAGACTGATAAACTTAATGAGACCTTCGAGGATATGAATGAGGCCCTTGATGATATGAACGAGACCCTCGAGGATATGAACGAGACTCTCAAGGATATGAAAAAGGACCAACTAGAAATTAAGTATAAACTGACTGAGATAAAAAATATTATATAAAGACCTAAAAGCTGTTTAGAGGACTGCACAAATGAAGCCAAAGATTTGAAATACAAAGAAGCAAAATCCACTCAGCCAGAAAAGCAAGAAGCAAAAAGATTCCAAAAAATGGAAGATAGTGTGAGGAGCCTCTAGGACAACCTCAAGCATACCAACATCTGAATTATAGGGGTGCCAGAAAAGGAGAGAGAGCAAGATACTAAAAACCTATTTGAATAAATAGTGACCGAAAACTTCCCCCCACCTGGCCAAAGAAATTGACTTAAAAGTCCAAGAAGTGCACAGAACCCCAAACTATAGGAATCCAAAGAGGACCACATCAAGACACATCATAATTAAAATGTCAAGAGGAAAAGACAAAGAGAGAATATTAAAAGCAGTTAGAGAAAAACTAAACTGTTGATTAGCTATAAGGGAGCACCCATACGATTGTCAGTGGATTTCTCAACAGAAACAATGCAGGCCAGACGGGAGTGGCAAGAAATATTCAAAGTGATGAATAGCAAGAATCTACAACCAAGATTATTCTATCCAGCAAAGCTATCATTCAGAATTGAAGGTCAGATAAAGTGCTTCGCAGATAAGAAAAAACTAAAGGAGTTCATCACCGCCAAACCAATACTATATGAAATGCTGAAAGGTATTCTTTAAGAAGAGGAAGAAGATAAAGGTAAAAATAAAAATTATGAACAACAAATGCACATCTATCAAAAAATGAATCTAGCCGAGACCAGTTTGGCTCAGTGGATAGAGCGTCAGACTGCAGACTAAAGAGTCCCGGGTTCGATTCTGGTCAAGGGCATGTACTTTGGCTGTGGACACATCCCCAGTAGGGGGCGTGCAAGAGGCAGCTGATCGATGTTTCTCTCTCATCGATGTTTCTGACTTTCTATCCCTCTCCCTTCTGCTCTGTAAAAAATGAATAAAATATATTTTAAAAAATGAATCTAAAAATTAAGTGAATTAAAAATCTGATGAACAGGATAAACTGGTGAATATAACAGAATCATGGGCATAGAGAGAGAATGGACTGACAATTCTTGGGGAGAAAAGGGGTATGCGGGTGCAGCAAGAGACTGGACAAAAATCATACACCTTTGGAAGAGGACAGTGGGAAGGAGGTAAGGGTAGAGGATGGGATGGGTACTGGGTGAAGGGGAGCTATAGGGGGAATAAAGGGGGGACAATGTAGTTAATAAACTGAACAATGAAGATTAAAATATTTTTAAAAAAGCAAATTCTAACATTTTTATATTTTAACTAGAGGCCTGGTGCATGAAATTTGTGCATAGGTGGGGTCCCTAGGCCTGGCTGGTAATCAACGCTTGGCACCAATTGGCAGCAGGCCGATTGGGTGCCAGGCCAATTGGGGCCAGGCCAATCGGGGCCTACTGGCTGGAGGGAGGGATGGGGCAAAGGAGGTTGGTTGCTAGCTCCAAAGAGGGTGCCAGCCCTTGGTGTCCCTGGGTAAGTGGTCACATCTGCTGCCACTCACCCCCAGTTCACTGTCCCAGCCCAGGGTTCAAAGGCCCCTGCGGGGTCAGGAGAGGAGGCGATGGTCACTGGGGCAGGTGCAGAAGGAACGGACGCCAGATGCCGATGCCCACCCTGAGTGCCCTTCCACTGTGTGCTTCCCCATCTCCTTCTTCTTCCTTCCCTCTCTGCTGTACTACCACCAGGGCACGCTAGCTGGGGGTGGGGGGTGTGGGAAGGGGAGGAGGGGCTGCAGGAGGTTTGCTGAGCAGGGGGAGAAACTGTGGGAGGTTAGCTACTGGTGTAGCATAGCCAGTGTTGCTCAGTGTTTGAGCATTCATCTATGAACCAGAAGATTATGGTTTGATTCCTGGTTACGGCACATACCTGGTATCCCCATTAGGGGGTGTGCAGGAGACAGTTGATCAATGATTCTCTCCCATCATTGATGTTTGTCTCTCTCTCTCTCCTCCATTCTTCTCTCTGAAATCAATAAAAACATATTTTTAAAATCTTAAAGTGTTTTTATCATTTAAAAAAGTAACTTTGAACTGAAATAATGAATAATCACAGTTTATTAATAATCAGTTGATGAAAACTAGTGATTTATAAATTGCATTACACATTGAAATTCATGCTGATTAGGCATGAATAAATATTGATATTAAAATATAGCACAAAAGTAAGGATGTCAAAAATAAAATTATTATTATTATTTTCAATCTTTATTGTTCAGTTTATTAATTACATTGTTCCCTTTTTTATCCCCCTATAGCTCCCCTCCACCCTGTACCCATCCCACCCTCCGCCCTCTCTCCCCTCCACTGTCCTCTCCCACAGTTGCATGATTTTTGTCCAGTCTCTTGCTGCACTTCCCACACCCCCTTTCTCCCCAAGAATTGTCAGTCCATTCCCTCTCTATGTCTGTGATTCTGTTACATTCACCAGTTTATCCTATTCATCAGCCAAAAATTAAATTATTAAAATAAACATAGTAAACTCAAATTTGTCACTGCTCAAGAAGAGAGGAAACACCCAAAAGAATTTGAAGTAACATGTCTTTAAAAAAAGATAAATACCTTCCAAAAATTGATACCAATAATAATCCAATAAATTTATAATATATCACTAATACACCTTATGAAGACAAAAGATACTTATACAAACCATCAGTATTAAATAAATTCTGATATACTGTGCTAAAAGAAAATTTAACTTTTCTCTTTAGTACATATAATAACAAGTTATATATCCCATATTTCAAAATATTATGCTACTTGGGTAAAATTTGATAAGAATAAAATAAGGTAACCAATGGGGATTCTTCCTCAGTGTGTGTGTTTCTTTTATTTTATTTTTAAGTGGAATAGAACCAGTCTCTAGCTGTCTCCCCTTTCAGTCCTCGGATATCAGGGTTCTCTCCTGCGAGTTTTCCTTTGGAGCAGGGTGCTTGAGAGTGGCCCTTCAGCACCAGCTCTCAGTTGCTAGCTTGATCCCTAGCCCTGGTTGGGCCTTGTAGGGGAGGCAACCAATCGATGTGTCTCTCCCACTTCAATATTTCTCTATCTCTATCTCTATCTCTATCTCTATCTCTGTCTCTGTCTCTGTCTCTATCTCTATCTCTATCTCTACCTCTATCTATCACTTCACCTCCCTTCCACTCTCTCTTAAAATCCATGGGAGAGAGAGGAACTAAGATGGCGGCATAGGTAAACACCTATTGTTCTGCCCCACGCAACGATTTAAGAACTACAACATAACAACAAAACAAAAATCACCCAGAATCACCAGAAAGCTGGCTGAGTGAAAACTCCACAAATAAGAGTAAAGGTGGGACACTGAGACTCAGAGGAGCAGTGGGAGCGCAGCCTTGAAGACGGAAACAGGTTAGGAGCCGTCCTGGTTGCGTGCGCCGGGTCTGGGGCTGGAGCAGCAACCCCGGCTGGATTTCGCTAACGGGGAGGGCGGAGACGTCCCACTACACGGATTCCCCAGTGCCAGGCGAGGTCCGAGATCTGGGGTATGTGGAGATGTCACACTGCACAGATTCCCCAGCGCCAGGTGAGGTCCGAGGTCCGGGGGACGCACCCCAGAAGCGGGGCGTGGCAGAGGCTCCTAGTCTGAGGAGAAACCCAGAGGCTGGGAAAAGAAGTTTGGGCACAAGTGTCGCACAAACCCGTGACTTGCCCCCTGGAAACTTGTCTCCTGGTCCCAGAAATCATCTATTTTACAACCCTGGGCTAGACTTTGGGGGTGCAGACACATTTGGGGAGAGGCAGAGTTGTCTGGCAAGGGGAAGAGACTAGCAGCTTTCTCTTGGAGGTGTCTGCAGCCATCCCCATCCAACAGAGACCCGCGTGCGAGCGCCGCATAGGACGCAGCTGACACTGAGGCTGCCTGCACAGCTCAGAGACGCCACCCATCCAACCTGAACACAGTCTCCCTTCACAGCCAATTGGCCTGGAGGTCAAACCCTCCTAGGGCTAACAACAACAAGCTGGGTTTAAACTCAAAAATACTGTACAACCCATAAAGGATTGCAGTAAGAGTACCCATTTCAAATAACTGGGGAGGCTATGCCACTGACCCTTGGAGGACATCTACCACATAAAGCAGCCACCATGCAGAGATATGGAAAGAAATCAGGTGTGAAAGAAATGGAGGAGAAAAGACGACAAGACATAGAGTTCAAAACCACGGTTATAAGGCTTTTCAAGAGGCTCCTAGAAAAGGCCGATGAACTTAATGAGAATTACGAGGAAATAAACAAGACCAACCAGGAAATGAATGAGACTTACAAGGAAATGAATGAGACCCTCAGGGAAATGAACAAGACCTCTGAGGATATGAACCAGACCCCCACGGATATGAAAAAGGACCAACTAGAAATCAAGCATACACAGACTGAAATAAAAAATATTAAACAAAGTCCTAAAAGCAGTCCAGAGGGCCACAAGAACCAAGTCAAAGATTTGAAATACAAAGAAGCAAAATCCTCTTGGCTAGAAAAACAAGAAACAAAAAGAATTCAGGTAATTGAAGATAGTGTAAGGGGCCTCTGGGACAACCTCAAGCATTCCAACATCTGAATTATAGGGGTGCCAGAAAAAGAGAGAGAGCAAGACAATGAAAACCTACTTGAAGAAATAGTGACTGAAAACTTCCCCCACCTGGTGAAAGAAACTGACTTAAAAGCCCAAGAAGTACACAGAACCCCAAAATATAGGAATCTAAAGAGGACCACACCAAGACACATCATAATTAAAATGCCAAGAGCAAAAGATAAAGAGAGAATATTAAAAGCAGCAAGAGAAAAACAGGGGAGCACCCATACGATTGTCAGTGGATTTCTCAACAGAAACGATGCAGGCCAGACGCGAGTGGCAAGAAATATTCAAAATAATGAATAGCAAGAATCTACAACCAAGATTACTCTATCCAGCAAAGTTATCATTCAGAATTGAAGGTTAGATAAAGTGCTTCACAGATAAGAAAAAGCTAAAGGAGTTCATCACCACCAAACTACTATTATATGAAATGCTGAAAGATATTCTTTAAGAAGAGGAAGAAGAAAAAGGTAAAAATACAAATTATGAGCAACAAATACACATCTATCAACAAATGAATATAAAAATCAATTGAATTGATAGTCTGATGAACTGGTGAATATAACAGAATCATGGACATAGAGAGGGAATGGACTGATAATTCTTGGGGAAAAAAGGGCTGTGGGAAGTACAGCAAGAGACTGGACAAAAATCTAGCAACAATGGGAGAGGACAGTGGGGAGGGGGAGGTGAGGGTAGAGGGTTGGATGGGTACAGGGTTGAGGGGAGCTATAGCGAGATAAAAAAGGGGGAACAATGTAATTAATAAACTGAACAATAAAGATAAAAAAAAGAGAATGATTAAGGTTAAAAAAGTCTGGGCACTGCTGGGTTAAATAATTCAAAAATAATGTTTATTTGTTATTCTATTTATTATTCTATATGTAATATGCATATAGAAAGTCTAATAAAGCTACAGAAGTTAAAAAAAAATCCATGGGAAAATATCCTCAGGTGAAGATTAGTTTAAAAAAAAAAGATAAAAAATGGGGAAGGAAGCAAGGACCCCAAGAGAGGATAGAGAGATGGCCACCAGGCTCTTTAGGGTGAAGTGGCAGCTCTGTGTCCCCATGTCTGGTCCAACATGGGCGGGCCTGCTGCTGGAACAGTTTGGGACCAACCTGGGAGGTGCCCGAGAGACAGGGTCCTGAAAGGGAGAGAAACCGGCTGCAGGAATGGACTCTGGATGTGAGGAAGCGGGAGGAAACTCTTCCTCAGTTTTAGATAAGATTTTACAGTTTATAAATTTTTTTAAAAATATATTTTATTGATTTTTTACAGAGAGGAAGGGAGAGGGATACAAAGTCAGAAACATGGATGAGAGAGAGACATCGATCAGCTGCCTCTTGCACGCCCCCTACTGGAGATGTGCCCGCAGCCAAGGTACATGCCCTTGCCGGAATCGAACCCGGGACCCTTCAGTCCGCAGTCCGACGCTCTATCCACTGAGCCAAACCGGTCTCGGCACAGTTTATAAATTTTAAGGAAAGCCATTGGTTAAAATGCACATGATTCTTTGAAACACAAATATATTTGTAACTTCTTTTTTCAATATTTTATTTCAGATTTACTGAGCAATTCCTGTGCCACAGGATATGTTATACAAGATATTGAGATGTCATAGATCTATTAGACACTGCCCTAAGGATTCTCACAATCTTATTCCAATAATATGTGTAAGCAAGCAATTATAGTAAAGTACAATGTTTTGGCATATGTGTCAATATGGCTTTGTTTTAAAACCAGAAAACATTGCAGCATAGTTCCTAGAGAAATTGTGTTTGATTGAATTTTAGTGAATGAATAGAAAATCACAAAATGAGGGAATTTTGGCAATAAGTTTTCCCAGACGAAGGACAGAAGGACACGTCCACTCAGGATGTTACAGAAGACCGGAAAAACATCAAGCCACGCTTAGAGAAAGGGAGTTACATTTTATTAAGTGAGGGCCAGAGAAAAATGTGCCTTTCAAATTCTGGGTCCTCGCACTTTTCCTAGCTCTTTTGTCTCCCAAATTTGGAGTGATACTTCCAGGCCTTCTGGGAAAGAAGGCCTACATGCTAGGAAGGGGCCATGAAACTATATCTCAAGGCCTGGTCTGGTGTCAGCACTGACAACTCTGTCTGGGGCACAGTCCACAGCGTCTCTGGAATGGGAGTAGTCTTATTTTCTTTATTATTTATGCAAGCAAGCGTTTACAGAAGCCAAAATAGCAGGGTTAATATAATGAACAACATAGACTGATGAACAAAAATAGATCCAGTGTCAGAGAAGCATCAAACAGACCATCAAACTTCAGAGGGAAGCAGGAGTGGGTGGGTGGGAGGTGTAAGAGATCAACTAAAGAACTTTAAAGCATGCATATAAACATAATCAATGGACATAGACACTAGGCGGGTGAGGGCATGTGCTGGGAGATAGGGGTTGCTGGGGAGAGATCAATGGAGGGAAAAAGAGACATATGTAATACTTTAAACAATAAAGATTTTTAAAAAATCATTGTTAGTTGGTATGTTTTCTTGTTTTTTGATTTTTATATTTGTCTGGTGGTTACATATAGGCTTTTAAATGGTTTGTTTTCTTTTTCTTTGTTTTGCTTTAATAATATAAGCTCCTTAAAGTCAGAACTCTTCCTTTTTGCATCTGCTGGTGCAGAAGAGGTAATAAATAAATATTGAATGAAAAAGTAAAATGTGTTCTTTTTGATTTACTAAGTGGAATAAAAAAATCTATAACTGAAGTAATACCACTAGCTTAGTCAGTAATTAGAGATAAGTTAATTTTAGTAATTTTTGCAAGGAACAAATTTAGACTTTCTTCATTTCCTCAGTTGTGAGTACCTTACCTATTATTTCATTAATCCTTGATCTTTTCTTTATTATTCCCCATTTATTTTGTTTTGTTATCTTTATGTGTTTTTCTTCCATTTTAAAATATTTATACTTAAGGCTGTGCATTGGGCTATTCCATATTATAGCTACAGCCAACACTTCTACCCTGTCATATTTTTATTATTATTTCATTCAAAGTAATTCCTGCCCTGGCCAGTGTTGCTCAGTTGGTTGAGCATCATCCTATGCACCAAGAGGTCTCTGGTTTGATTCCTGGTCAAGCTAGATGCCTGGATTGCAGGCTCATTCCCCAGAAGTAGCCAATCAATGTATTTATCTCTCATCAATGTTTCTCTCTCTCTTCCCACCCTGTCTCTCTCAAAATCAATAAAAACATATTTTAACAATATTTTCTATATTTTTGTGATTGTTCTATTAATTTGAGAATTATGTAGGAGTATATAAATTAATGTCCAAACACATTAAATTTTATAGTTGCCTTTTTTGAACAGTCTTATCTAAAAAGAGTGAATATGCTAATTGACTGTCACAACCTCACAAAGATGGTGGCAGGCATGCGGCATGGCGGGGGGCTGTCTCCCAGGCACCCAAGGCCAGCCCAAGGTGCAGGCAAGCCTCAGATGGCAGCTGCCCAGCCATCCAGGACCGCCTGAGGCTCAGGTAACCAGGAACGGCCGAGGCTTGTGCTGCCAGCAGTAGCAGAGGTGTGATGGGGGCATCACCTTCCCCGATTGCTGGGTCGCTTTCCGCCCCAAGGCTCCTGGACTGTGAGAAGGGACAGGGCAGGCTGAGGGACATCTTCTACCTCCAGTGCATGAATTTTCATGCACCGGGCCTCTAGTTGATTTATAATTTAATTTATCCCCAGTAAAGAACATACTAGAGATTGATATCCACAATTTAATTTTGGAAAAAGTGTTTCATTTTTACATTTGTTATCACCTTTATATAACCTTGAGTCAGCAGCTATAACTTCTTTTTGTTGCTATGCTTGCCTCAAGCATCACCTCTTACTGCCTCCAAACCGCTGCTTTTAATTTTCTGTGTGCTGGGAAATCAAATAAGCAAGCACTTTTTAAATGGTGCCTGAAATAAAAGTGTGGAAGACCTGAGGGATTTTTCTGTGAAGAAAGTGCTTGGTGTTTGGTTCACAATCTAAGTCACATTTATGTCTGTGGAGGCCACTAAGAGACACGTGTTTATTGGTTTTCAGGTTCATGGCTTTGTGTGATCTAATTAGTTGAGTTTATCAAATTTATAATGAGTGCCTGCTAAACGGCAGGCACTGAGTCTGAGCTGGGCTTACAAATGTGAAAAAGGCAGTATTCAACCAGGGCTCTTAGAGTTTAGTAGGGTCACACACACATGGAATACGTTACTATATGGATACAAGTGCTATAAAAAAAGGCTCATGTATGAGAATACTGAACTAGTGTATGTGGGGATTGGGCCGGGGCAGAGGAGATAAGAAAAGGAATTGTGGCAGAGATGATGCTTGAAAGGCATTCCAAACAGAAGGGAAACATGGCTCAAGCCATAGAGGAAAATGTAAATAAATAGCACAGTGCATGTGGGGTACTGCATCAGGCATAGTTTTGGGATATACAGTACGTGTCAGGAAATCATTTTGTAAAAAAAAAAAAATCCTGCAGGACTAAACACCTTTTCCCCCCCTGTCACTAGCTAGCAAGCTGTGGGTTCACTGTTAGTACAGCTGTTGTCATCCATTTTCATCATCATCACCATTAACAGGTTCAGAAAATCTTATGAAATTGGGAGTTCAGCAGCCTTTCGGTTAAAATACAAGTTTGCATTTTGTGGTAGACTAACGTGAAATAATGTTGCATATATTTCATTCTCTGTAGATAACTCATCTCAAACAACGTAATTTTCCCAGGCTAGTATTTTATGTCTCTAAGTAATGGCCAAAATGTTACCCTTGCATTTTGGTGGTAATCCAAGTGCCATCATGGCCTGCATCTAAACAATCCAGTGATTCTCAAACTTTAATGTGCATGGTAATTATCTTGTTAATTACAGAATTCTGTGCTGCCTTCCCTTTGTCCTGGAGTAGAGTCAGGTAATCTGCACGTTTAACAAGCTACCAGCTGATATTGGCCCATGCTGTTGGTCAATGCAGCTCAACTTACATAACACTGCTTCACACCATAATTTCAACAAGAAAGCCAGCCTATTTTACAAAATCATGATAGTAATAAGTGTTTCCTCTGGCAGTTTTAAGTTTCAAACATCCTGTAACCATGGTTTCTGAAATTACCACCAGTTTCCTTATGACTACATGAGGTCAGCTGAGTACATGGGGATGATTTAGTAGGTGCAGGGTACAGAGTCACAGAAAGAAGAAGAAGAAAAGGCAAAACCACCCTGTTATCTTGACTCTTCCTTTCTTAATTTGAGGCCATCCTCAAAGAATCATTTTCATTCAATGAAATACAATTCCCAAACCAAAAGTAACAATTTAAATCTTTACTGTAGCCTTTCCTAAAAGCCAAAGTGAAAGCTTGTTTTAGCATACAGAATAGAGTCTTAAAAATTGTTTTCTTGCTGAAACCGGTTTGGCTCTGTGGATAGAGCATCGACTTGCGGACTGAAAGTCCCAGGTTCGATTCCAGTCAAGGGCATGTACCTTGGTTGCCGGCACATCCCCAGTAGGGGTGTGTGTAAGAGGCGGCTGATCAATGTTTCTGTCTCATAGATGTTTCTGACTTTCTATCCCTCTCCCTTCCTCTCTGTAAAAAATCAATAAAATATATTTAAGAAAATTTTTTTCTTGCCCTAGCTGGTTTGTCTCAGTGAATAGAGCGTCAGCCTGCGGACCAAAAGGTCCCAGGTTTGATTCCAGTCAAGGGCACATGCCTGGGTTGCAGGCTTGATCCCCAATAGGAGGTGTGCAGGAGGGAGCTGATCAGTGATTCTCATCATTGATGTTTCTATCTCTCTCTCTCTCCCTCTCCCTTCCTCTCTGAAATAAATTAAAATATATTTTTAAATTGTTTTCTTCATCTCTCTTTAAATAAATTATAGACAACACTTGTATCAACAAACAATGCTTTTCTCTGTTGTCTAATATCCCCAAACTCACCATCAAATCTGGCCCTTATGGACTCTTTTCTACCTTTGCCCTTCTTTTTGTTGACTTTAACCTGTGATCTGTGTCTCTGTTTTCCTTCCCTCCTGTTTCTATAAACTACATACTCTGAAGCTAGGCTTACTGGGTTTGAAACCTGACTCAGGAACTTAGCACACACGTGAAAGTGGGCAAATTTCTTACACTCCCTGTGCCTCAGTTTTCTCATCTGTAAAATGAAGATTCTGGTAATACCTACTCACAGGGCCATTGTAAGGTTAAGTCAGTGAATTCTTGTAAAAATGCTTAAAAGAGCTTTGTACTCAGGAGATGCTTTGTAAATATCCACTATTACCATAATGTCTATCATATATTCTGCATATGTGTTCTGCATATTTATGATTTTCTTTTAAAAATATATTTTATTGATTTTTTTACATAGAGGAAGGGAGAGAGTTAGAAACCTCAGTCAGCTGCTTCCTGCACACTCTCCTCTGGGGACGTGCCCGCAAACAAGGTACATGCCCTTGACCAGAATCAAACCTGGGACCCCTCAGTCCACAGGACTATGCTTTATCCACTGAGCCAAACCAGTCAGGGCATATTTATGATTTTCAAACTGCTAAAGACAAATCTACACATCTCCTACTGTTTTATCATAAACTAAGAGGTGACTTTGGAGGTAACTTGAAAACTTACTAACTTACCTAAATACAGTGAGAATGAGTGATTTAAGATAAATCATTAGAAAATCAAACCTATCTCAGTTATCTCCTAGATAAGATAAGATAGCTCCCAAGGACCAGAGCTGTCACTCTTATTGTTTATGCAATAATAAGTGAAGAATGCCTGGAGACTCACATTATGCTTTCAACTTCACCCAGAATCTCTCCTTCCTTAAGTAATCAACCAATATGAAGACTCAACTTGCCTCTGGTAATTCATCATAAGAACATCTAGACCCATGAAAAATACACATGGTGTCAACATGAGCCAAAGGAAAATCGTTTGTGCAAAAATGAAAAGGATCCCAAGTCAATTTTATAGAAAAGATTCTTTTATTAACTTTTGGTCGAGAATATGTTTGTATGTTTTCAGAAAACAACTCCAAGACCATGTGGGTTCCTGCAACAGAGAGGAATTGACAGGTCTGCTCCAACCACGAAGACAAGAGAAGAAACATTCCAGAGATGGAAAACACTGACAGAGCCTTGCCATGCTAGCAGTCAGAAGCTGTGTATCGCTGCAGGTTGCCCAGGACCAAACCAGAGGGAGACGGACCTGCATTCCCACCATGTGTCCACCATCCAGATATCATTGCTGACATGTACACATAAGGAACTATTTGACATTGAAACTGGGACTCAGAACTGTTGGACATTGAAATTGGGACTCAAACAATTTTTGTTGTTATTATTATATGTTTATTTCTAGTCTGCAGAGGCAAGATTTTTTTAAAGAAAAGAAATGGGGAAAAACAGATACAGAGGCAAAGAAGCATTGAACAGACTGTCTAACTACAGCGGGAAGGCAGAGGAGGTTGGGGGCTGAAAGAGATCAACCAAAGAACTTGCATATAAGAATAACCAATGGATACAAGACACTGGGGGGAGGAGGGGAGGGCAGGTGAGGGCATGTACTGTGGGGTAGGGGTGGCCGAGGGGAAGTTAATGGGGGGAAAAAAAGAGGAGACATATGTACTACTATTTGTAATACTTTAAACATAAAAAAACATTAATTGTTAAAAAAAAAAGAACATCATCCAGGCCCAACCTATATACAATTAAATCCTTGCACTCACTTTTCCTAAGATTTCTTCTCAGAATTGTGTGTGGCATTCTCCGCTGCTTCAAAGTCAATAAAATCCACTTTTCTTTATACATATATATTTCTTTACTTCCAAAGGGACTTTCTATACTAGCACAATCACCCAAGTACAGTAGTGTTTTTTCTCCTTTGGAAAAATTTCAGAAATTGCCTGAAGACACTTATAAAAATGTTTCAAGAAAAGACAAGGTTAGATAAGATATTAATAACATGGCTGAACTGTGATTAAGAAAATCTTCATTAAGGCTGGTGATATATGAGGTGGGACAGGCAACAGACTTTAACAAGAAGCAAATTGGATAGATTTGTAGGTCCTTCCAAAAAAGTTTTTGGCTAAAAAACAAAAACTTCAAAAAACTTAGAGTGTACTTTTAAAGAGTGAAGTTCTGTAACTCAACTTTCAATCAATACTTTAAATAAGAAGGAATAAAAATTCTCCCTGTGGTTACAATATTTGGTGCCAAGCTTCTTTCAGAGGTAATTATTACCTCATATATACTAAAGCTTTGAAAGCAAAAGCACGTATCAGAAGTATTTGTAAACACCTTCTTGGTTTTATCACAAATAATTTTGTGCTGATTCAACTAAAATCACTAATTTGGTTACTCAATAGGACTTAACTTTTTCTTCACATTGGCCTAAAATTACTCTTACATTTAAACTACAAACACACATCAAACAAATGTTCTTTAAAGAATTACATTGTGCCAAAACCGGTTTGCCTCAGTGGATAGAGTGTCGGCCTGCGGACTGAAGAGTCCCAGGTTTGATTCCGGTCAAGGGCATGTACCTTAGTTGCAGGCACATCCCCAGTAGGGAGCGTGCAGGAGGCAGCTGATGAATGTCTCTCTCTCATCTATGTTTCTAACTTTCTATCCCTCTCCTTTCCTCTCTGTAAAAAATCAATAAAATCTTTTAAAAAAGAATTATATTGTGATATCCATACTGATGTGAGTTTATTCCTTTGAGAAATGCACAGGCAATATAACATAGGTTAGTGAATGAACTTTTCCTGTTAAACACCATTAATTTTTTCCAAAATAAATTTTACATAATACAATATATTTAAATGACTATGTTTTATTATGAAAAATTTATCATTTTAATAATTAAAAATATTTTTTATGGCATCCAAAAAATTCATAATCATTACTCCATTGAGTTTAGACAATAAAGGATACCTCAATAATTGTCGAGGTTGAGTTTGTTACATCAAAGTAAGTTTCCATAGAATTAATTTTAAATTTTAAAACTTGCTGCTTAATAGAGTTGCTTTACTTCTTTTTGTAATGTAAGGAGGTCTTATCATTACTGGTTTTATGTAAATAGCTCCTGCTTAAAACATAAAACAGCCCAGTCTGCGTGGCTCAGTGGTTGAGCATTGACCTATGAACACAGAAAGGCAAGGTTTGATTCCTGGTCAGGGCACGTCCCCAGATTGCAGCTTTATCCCCAGTATGGGGTGTGCAGGAGGCAGCCAATCAATGTTTCTCTCTCATCATGATGTTTCTATCTCTCAATTTCTGCTCTCTGAAGTCAATATATACACACACACACATATATGTGTGCATATATATATATATATATATATATATATATATATCTTATCTAATAAAAGAGTAATATGCAAATTGACCATACCTTCACTATACCCACAAGCCATGCCCACAAGCCACACCCACCAGCCAATCAGGAGCTGGGGCGGAGCCAGCCAGCAAGCATGCAGCCCATGCCATAGGGGGGCAGAGCCAAGGCAGTTCAGGCTGTGGCGGGTGGGGCTGAGGCAGTCAGGGCCGCAGGGGGGCCAGGCTGAGGCAGCCATCATCTGCTGGCCAAGGAGAAGGCTTGGGTTGCGGGGGGGTGGGGGGCGAGGCCCACGCTAGCTGGGCACGATCTGGCTGGGGTGAAGGCCCAGGTTGAGTGGGAGGGGCGGAGCTGGGACAGAGCTAGCCATCAGCCCTATGGCTGGGTGTCCAAGGTCTAAAGCCTTGGCCTGAGTCTTTAGACCTTGGGCAGGCTAGGGGTGAGTGGTCAGTAGGACATCCCCTGAGGGTTCCCAGTATGTGTAAGGGGCAGGTTGGGCTGAGGGATCACCCACCCCCAGTGCATGAATTTCATGCACTGGGCTCCCAGTGTATGTATGTATGTATGTGTATATATATTTATATATTTAAATAGTAAAGCAAAGTTTGGGTTTATACTATAAAATTATGCATTCATATTTCAGATAAAAATTGAAGATACATTAAAGTGCTGAATACTACACTGTACTTTATAGACCATAAAACAATATGCAATTTTCTGTGCTTTATATCATAGAATATTATTATGATTCACTCTGTAAACAGAGAATTAAATGATAAATATGTGAAACCTAGCATGAAATCATTTTTCAGGCATATTATCAATAGGTCCAATTTTTTTATTTTTAAAATCTTTTTCTATTGTTTAAAGTATTACATATATTAGTACATATATTTCCTTTATTTTCCCCAATGACCTTCCCCCTGCCTCCCCTAACCCCTGCCGCATGCCCTCATCCCACCCCCCTCCCAGTGTCTTGTATCCACTGGTGGGCTTATATGCATGCATACAAGTCTTTTGTTGATCTATTTCCCTCCCTCCCCAACACTTCCCAGCCTTTCTGCTATAGTTTACAGTCTGTTCAGTGCTTTACTGCATCCGTATCTATCTTTTTATTCATCAGGTTATAAGATTCTTTATCTTCCATAAATGAGTGAGATCATGTGGTATTTTTCTTTCATTGCCTGGCTTATTTCACTTAACATAATGCTCTCCAGGTCCATCCATGCTGCCGCAAATGGTAAGAATTCCTTCTTTTTTATAGCAGCATAGTATTCCATTGTGTAAATGTACCATAGTTTTCTAATTAGCCCCAATATTTTTTAATTATACCTTTTAATAATTAGATTCATTTGTGTGACAAAATTTAAGAAATCACACTATTTAATCCAGTAATTCAATTTATAAGAATAACTTTAAAGATAAAATATTAATAAACAACATGGATATTAATTTTTGTAAAGTTATTGACTACATAACAGTAATATTTTCATACTAAAAGGATAATAAAGAAGCTAAAAAAGGAAAATAATGTAATAAATGAAAATATGGAAATTATTATTACTACATTTCTTCTTTAATATTTTACAGATGGTATAGCACTACTGGAGGACCAGTGCATGAGATTTGTGCACTGGAGGAGAAGGATCCCTCAGCCCAGCCTGCACCCTCTCACAGTCTGGGACCTCTTGGGGGATGTCCAACTGCCAGCTTAGGCCCCAGGGCATTGGACCTAACCTGGCAGTCAGATATTCCTCTCACAGTCCAGAGCTCTGGCAGTCCGGAACCCCTCACTCCTTATCACCCACCTGCAATAGAGGTGGGAGAGGCTCCTGCCACTGTCGTTAGGTGCAGCACTCTCCCTGTGGGAGTGCACTGACCAAAGGGGGTGGGGCAGCTCCTGTGATTAACATCTGCCCCCTAGTGGTCTGTGTGTGTCATAGTGACCAGTCATTCCAACATTCAGTCAATTTGCATATTATATTTTTATTATGTAGGATAGTTTAAAATAGTCAATGGCATGAAAAATTATTCCATGTATAAGGCTAAAAAAATAACTAATAAGACAAATCTGTATATTGGATAGCCTGCAATTTGTGGCTACAGTTATAACAGAAATTTTAAACAAATCTGGAAAGCAACACATGTTCATAATGTTTAATTTTGGGTAATATTATTTTGAGAAATATGTTTTCTTTTTTCTGTGTCATCTTCCTAAGCATCAGTAATTTATATTTGACATAAGCTAATCACCTATTCAGAGAAAATTGTACTTTAAAGTAAAGGGCTATTTTTGTTAACAAATGATTACTACTGGGGGAATGATGAATTAAAGGGATCTGAAGAGTCAAGTAAAAGAAAAAAATGGGGGGATTGAATAGGGAAATATTGGTATCTCTTGTATTGAAAGATCCTATAGACTTAATGTGCACTTTGAAGCCATCCTACAACCACAAGAGAGACCTGCAGTGGGTAAACTTCAAAACATGGAAAGATTCTGGTTTCTCTATAGTTTTTGATGCTGGAACTTGTAGTCAAAGGCATTCTAAAGGATACGTTATTTTCGGGTAACCTCAGATGACAACTGAGTTTTACTGGTATTTAGGGGTATGAAGATGTGCATTTGTACCTTCAAGGAGACTAGAACTAGAAAAAAAAATTCATTAGGAAATTTTCTCTCTTCCTCTCGCCTCTTTCCTTCTTTTTCCTCTTTCCTTCTTTCCCTCTCTTCTTCTCTGCCTCTCTCTATCTTGCTTTTTCTCCAGGCACATTCCAACATTACCTTATCTCTGACTTTGAGCACACAACAAAACCTGAAACCTGGTTTTAAATTTTAAATTCCCAGGAGATAGGTTACTGATATTTATTGAATCAATGTTTATCTCCTGCAAGTAGAATTTTTTTTTGTATTTTATAAAGAGGGAAGAAAATGACTATTAACCATGCTAAAATCAGTTTCTCTAATCTACAGGGGCAAATCCTATTTATGCATTTATTGAAAACTTCTATATTTCTTAAGTACTTCTTTGTTGAAATTCAACTGACAATTTTTTAGTAAAACTAAAGTATATATTTAATGATTTTTCCTTGAATAATAATTGGCTTGATATTATAAAAACATTTTAACAAATTTAAAAAACATAAATAAGAATTAACTACCTGAAGATTTAGTTGGTACAAATAAGGGAGATAAGTAATTGGTGCTTATTCTAGTTACTCCTGTTGCATTACAATCTACCCAAAATCTGAAGCATAAAACAGTCATTTCATTGTGTTTGGGGACTCTAAGGCTTAGAAATTCAAGAACAGAGCAGTGATGACTTACTCTACTCAAAGATGTCTTGGCCTTCAATGCAAAAACACTTACTCTGATGTGACTTAAGGTAAGGGCTCGAACCATCTGGAAACATCTTACCAGATCTGGCAATTGATGATATAGAACCTCTACTGGTCTGTCCACTGAAATGTGGCTTCTCCATGTGATTTATTCATGTGAATTAGTTTGGGCTTTCTTGCAAGTTGGCCACAGATGAGATTCAAAAGCAAGTATCCCAAGGAAATAAGTAAAGCACATGCCACTTTGATGACCTAGCCTCAGAAATTACATAGTGCGATTTCTATCATAACCTGTCACTGGAGGCAGTGGAGCCCATGTGATAAAAGAAAGGAGACACTTGGAAGGCCTGTCAAGCTTATAATGTTAGAAGAGAAGGTGGCATAGGAAATGTTATTGTGGTCATTTGTGGAAAATATAATATGCCACACGGCTTATATACATTTAATAATCTTTAATGATACACATTTGAGTATTCTAAAGATCTAAGGGCTTTATCAATATATGTGAGATGGGCCTACTCAATGTGTCAACAATATGCAATGAGATGCCATAGACATGGAGCTTTGAGTCAATACAAGGCAGTCTGTGGATATCAGTGCACTCTGAGGAGTGGTCAATAAGCTTTAAAAGGTTTGTATACACTGTCTTTTTGTCCCAATTATGAGGCCATTTCATAAAAGCATATCACAAAATGAGGCAATAAAATTTTTGAGATTATATTGGTCTTTAGTTACCCTGTCTTTCTACCCTTTCTCCAGCAGCCCCTCAAGTAATTAAACTTGTACTGTGCTGATGATCTGTTTTATATGAAACACTTCATATAATTGCTATGAAAATTGGCATTTGTTTTACCACCTCGGGGGAAAATGTTTTCTTAATATTTGCACTTTGTCATCTCTTTAGTTTCATGATACACTAGATTGTTCGTGACATTTTACCTTCTTTCCTGGGAACTAGATGACAAGTTTCAATTGTTTTGCATGCTTGTATCTCTGTGGAGCTACACTATGGACTTAAAGGTTTTTAACAGTTGGAAGGCCAGTACTCAATATTTATCCTGAAGTTGCCATGGCTACTAATGCAGACAAAATTTGCTGAACAAGTTCAAGCTAGCAATAGCCAGAAAAGCACAAGGGGTTTCATTAATGGTTTCAACGATTAACCACAGTGAAAATTAGTGAGTGAAGGTGCTGTCTTGATTTCCTATTCTGTTGATCTTTCTAATGACAGAGTGAGACTATTTAGAAAAATTATACACATAAATATAGTTTGATAAATGTTATTCTTATTGTTGAGATGACACAGAGAAAATTACTCTATTAGCCATTAATGTAAAAAACATTTAGTAACTTTTTAAAACATAAAATCAGAGGCTAGTAAGCCTCTGATATTTGTTAAATATTTGTATTATACTTTCAACTATAATATCATATTAATAGAAACACATACATAAAAGAGATACTATATACAAGGTGTGTGTGTACTTGTATGTGTGTATCAAATATTAGCTTATTCAGGTTGAAAGAATATTTCTCAGAATTTATCTATTTTGGCTTAGCTTTGTCATTAAAAATTATACTTGCTCAGATTTTAAATGCTAAATTACTAGCAGGCCTGGATTTTGTTTGTTTGTTTGTTTATTGATCTTTGAAAATATGATCATCTGAATAAATTCCTTTTCAATTTTACTCAAAGGTTTTTTTTTGCTAAGTAAGTCATTAAAAATTTTACTACAATTTTTTTTACTCATTATAATTCATTCAGTTGCTGAAAAAGACTATCCAAATGTTTGCAGTTGAAATCATAAAGAGGCCAGATGAATTTAAATCTAGATTTTAGATTTAAATCTAGATTTTTACTAATTTGATTTATTGAAGAATTCATGGATCCAAGCTTCATTTCCCATTTTCCCACTGTTTGTCACTCATTATATTATTGATGTCCTTTTTATGATTTGGAAGATTGTAGCCATAGCTTTGAATATCACATTCTTGATTTTTAGCAATATCACAAAATTACTTTTTTAATCAGCTGGTTCTCCCTTTAAATTGAGGTGCCAAATCTTTCTTAGGGGTGTCAATGTTCCAATATAAGTTACATGAGGGAAATATGATTAACATAGTAGTTTAGAAGAGACTGTGACATAGGAGAGATTATTGCGGTTTGTTTACTGGCATTCAAGTAACAAAATTTAAGGAATATAACCATGGCATAGATATCCAAAAATGTGTCACAAACCAGGTCAGGTAATGGTAAGAAAAATAGACTGACATAACTTTGATAAAAAGCTCACTTCTAAGTTACCTCCTAGCTCCTAGCCTTGATAAATGGACCAGTTCTTCTGAATTATTACATTTAACTAAGGGAAAGGAGGGAGGCAGGAATCCCATTCCTTTGTCTTCAAAGTCTGTTCACTCTGGAAATGGTTCCCTTTCTTTAGCCATGATGCTCTGACACTATTTAATCCTTGTTATCAATGTAACAATGTAAGAATCATTGTTGATCCTTACATTTAAGTTACACTCTCTACTCCTGGCCCAGTATTATTAAATAGATAAACAATTACTCAAAAATCAATTACCTGGGAGAAAAGTGTAACCCTAGGTGGCTCCTGGTCCTTATATTAGATTGGGGGGGAGGGGTTGTTGTTGTTGTTTATTTGTTTTAATCCTCACCAGAGGATATTTTTTCCATTGATTTTCTAGAGAGAGGGAAAGACAGAGAAATATCGATGTGAAAGAAACACATCAATTGGTTGCCTCTTGCACAGATGTGAAAGAAACACATAGATTGACTGCCTCCTGCACAGGCCCTGATCAGGGCCCAGGCCAGGGAGGAGCCTGCAACTGAAATATGTACTCTTTTTTTTTTTTAAACATTTCATCGATTTTTATTTTTATTTTTTTTACTGAGAGGAAGAGAGAGGGATACAAAGTTAGAAACATTGATGAGGGAGAAACATTGATCAGCTGCCTCCTGCACATCCCCTACTAGGGATGCGCCTGCAACCAAGGCACATGTCCTTGATCAGAACCGAACTCGGGATCCTTTAGTCCACAGGCCGACCGACGCTCTATCCACTGAGCTAAACCAGCGAGGGCTAGATTGTGCAGTTTTGAAAGCTATTTTACCTAATTCTAAAACACCCATAATTATAATCTATCAGTGCTTATGCAGAGATCTCAGGATGGTCTATGAGTTCCTCAAAAACAGTTTGAGTTCTCCAAATATAGAGTGCAAAAGCCTAAATTCTGCATTTTCTGAAAAAAAGTTATTTAAATTATTCTTCAGTTATGATGCTTCTTTTATTTAAAAACAAAACAAAACAAAACAAAACATACCGGCATTGTTTGCTATATGCAGTAGGTTCTAGTGCAATTCCAAGTTTTCTTTCCTCCACTTACCGGCTGAATGAATTTGAACATTTTCTTTCACCTTTATGAAGTCATATTTTCTCTTCTATAAATTTGCAGATTTTGCTTGCAAAATTACCATAAATAGCTAGATACCATAAATAGAAAGGTGAATCAACCACTGTATCTTCCCCCGCCCCCTCCATTCTACTTTTGGTGTCGGGAGGGGTGAATGGCACACAAGTCTTAATAGAAGGAGGTGGAAGGAGTATGTACAGTGTTACATCACACATTTTGTTTTCGCAGTTAGGAAGGAACCCTCAACCTTGACCTGAAGACAGAGAGGATTTTCTGAGGAGAAAATACTGAAGCAGGGACATGGAGTTTGAGTAGTGTTTTGCTACTCAAAAAAAAAGGCTATTTAAATAATATAAGTAGAAGTCTCTATAGAATCCTAACTTGTGAAAGTGACCCAGGACTAGAGGGTTTTCTAACATGTGATTTTAGTGCTAAAACTGGAATAAAGCCAAAAGTGTTCACCCTACACTTGAGCTGTATGTAGATTTTTAAAAAGGTTGGTATATCATGGTATGGTAAAATCATCTCTAAATATAACCCACTATGATTTCCATTCCCTGTTATTCACACAGTTGTGTAATTGTGATTCTTCTCATGTGGCAGGCCCTCGTAAATTGTCTCTAACAAACAGAAGACAATAAAAGTGATGAGATGTAGCCTCTGAGATTAGCTCACAGAAAAACCTCTGATTTCCTTCTTAGTGGCCTTCTTTTACTCTCATGCTGAGAGAAGAGAGCCACCGTATCGTAAGCTTCTGTGTGGACTGGTCAACAACGTTTGTACATGGGGAGGCTTCCAGCCAACAGCAGCAAGGAATTGAAGCCTCCCCCAAACCCTGAGGAAGCCTGGCCGGGCTTCTCCCCAGACCTCCATTGGGACCATAGCTTTGGACAATGCCTTGATTGCAACCTTTGGAGAGAAGGGAAAGCTGCATTATCCAGTTAAGCTATATCCAGATTTCTAACTTAGAAAATGAGAGATAGTATTCTTTTTTGAAGTTTCTAATTGCTGAGGTAATTGTTACATAGTAATGGTTAACTAATACATACACTTTGATTGAAGCAGAGTGGGAGCCTGGGGCATGGTCAGATATGTGTGATAGAAACAGTTTGATGCGAGACTTTAGAGTGATGTCATACCCATATTTAAAGGCATCTGCATCTCTACCTTCCCTTTAATGAGGGATGTTTCCAGAATTAATAGTCTCTTCTTTTTCTCCTGATTTTCTACTTTTATTTTTTCTTACACTGTATAATAAATTCTCTAAAAACAAAACTTTTATTTTTTGTTGATATTTGTTGAGCAGGAGGAAAGTCAAAACTATTGATAAATTTTGTGTTGCCCTTTGGGTCACATATATGTAAAGTAGAAAGATACTAACATCATATAGATGTAAAGTACAGCCCCCAGTATTACAGGAAGTTTCTTTTGCCTCTCAAAATCATACACCTATGCCCTAGCCAGTTTGGTTCAGAGCACCGACCTGCGGACTGAAGGGTCCTGGTTTAATTCTGATCAAGAGCACATGATCCTCTGGGGGTGAGGGGGAGGAGGAGGGGAGCATGCAGGAGGCAGCAAGTTGATGGTTCTCACTCATCATTGATGTTTCTATCTCTCTCTCTTCCTCTCCTTTGCTCTCTGAAATCAATATATATATATATTTAAAACATACACCTAATGCATTTTTAACCAAAGAAAACAGACCTTTTTAATTTAATTAAAATGAGTCATATCTTTATAGGTATGAAAAGTCTAAGCAAATATAAAAAAGGAATTCCCTGGTTTTCCCTTCACCTTTGACCCTTACCTCCTGTTTTATTTCTCCCCCTCTCCCCCTCCTCACCCCATCCCCAACCCCTAACCTTGACTCACCAAATGCAGGACTCTTTCACCAGGTAGGGGACGTTTTCAGTCACTATTTCTTCAAATAGGTTTTCATTGTCTTGGCCTCTCTCCTTTTCTGGCACCCCTATAATTCAGATGTTGGTATGCTTGAGGTTGTTCCAGAGGCTCCTCACACTATCTTCCATTTTTTGGAATCTTTTTGCTTCTTGCTTTTCTGGCTGAGTGGATTTTGCTTCTTTGTATTTCAAATCTTTGGCTTGATTTGTGTGGTCCTCTAGACAGCTTTTAGGTCTTTGTATAATAATTTTTATTTCAGTCAGTGTATGCTTAATTTCTAATTGGTCCCTTTTCATATCCTTGAGGGTCTCGTTCATATCTTCGAGGGTCTCATTCATATCCTCGAAGGTCTTGTTCATTTCCTCGAAGGTTTCATTAAGTTTATCAGCCTTTTCTAAGAGTCTCTTGAAAAACCTTATAACTGTGGTTTTGAACTCTATGTCCAGTCATTTTTTCCCCTCCATTTCTTTCACATCTGATTTCTTTCCATGTGTCTGCATGGTGGCGGCTTCCCTGAGTTGGTTGATTATCTTTGTGTGGTAGATGTTCTCTAAGGGACAGTGGCTCAGCCTCCCCAGTTACCTGAGGTGGATACTCTTGGTGCAGCCCTTTATGGGTTGCACAGTCTTGTTGAAGTTAAGCCTAGATTATTGTTGTTAGCACTAGGAGGGTTTGACCTCCAGGCCAATTAGCTGTGAGGATTAGCTGTGCTCAGGTTGGATGGACGGATTCTCCGGGCTGAGCAGGCAGCGTTGATTTCCCGTCAGCTCCACCCAATGTAGCACCTGAGACTCTGTATCTGGTGGTAATGGCTGCAGGTACCTCAGAGAGATAGCTGTTGGCGAGCTCTATCCGCTGCTAGACAATGCAGCCTCCCCCCAAATGAGTCTGCACACCCAAATTCTCACCCAAGGTTGTAAAGCAATGCAGTGTGGTGGATTCCCTTCTTTCTTTTTTTTTCCTCCCAAACGAGAGAGCAAATCATGAGTCCTCCCTGCACCCTCGAATGCTTATGCAGTTCCCAAGTTTATGTGCCCTCTCCGCAAGCTCACAGACCTCTGCAGCACCCAAGTTTCAGCATGCTTCCTTTTTACTGTCCAGTTTCACCCCATATCAGTGTGCATTCCCCAGACCTTGCCTGGAAATGGGAATCAGTGCAGTGGGATGCCTTTGTCTCCCCCCTCCCCCATTCATGAAAACGAGCTGGGTTTGCAGCTGCTGTCCTATCTGCTCGCATGCGCACGGCTCTAAACCTCTGACTCTGCACGTATCCTCAACTCTGCCCTCCACCGCTCCTCTGAGTCACAGTGTCCTATCTTTACTTTCATTTGTGAATTTATCACTCAGCCAGCTTTCCAGTGATTCAGGATGATGTTCGTTCTGTCATTAAGTTGTAGTTTTGAAATTGTTGTGTGGGGCAGCAAGATAGGTGTTTACCTATGCTGCCATTTTGGTTTCTCCCTAAAATATGCTTTAAAAATATTTTAATCTTTATTGTTCAGTTTATTAATTACATTGTTCCCTTTTTATCCCCCCTAGAGTTCCCCACCACCTGTTACCCACCCTACCTTCCGCCCTCACCCTCCTCACTGTCCTCTCCCATAGTTGCATGATTTTTGTCCAATTTCTTGCTGCACCTCCCACACCCCTTTTCTCCCCAAGAATTGTCAGTCCATTCCCTCTCTATGTCCATGATTCTGTTATACTCACCAGTTTATCCTGTTAATCAGATTTTTAATTCACTTAAATTTTTAGATTCTTTTGTTGATAGGTGTGTATTTGTTGTTCAAAATTTTTATTTTTACCTTTTTCTTCTTTCTCTTCTTAAAGAATATCTTTCAGCATTTCATGTAGTATTGGTTTGGCACTGATGAACTCCTTTAGCTTTTTTTTATCTGTGAAGCACTTTATTTGCCCTTCAATTCTGAATGATAGCTTTGCTGGATAGAGTAATCTTGGTTGTAGATTCTTGCTGTTCATCACTTTGAATATTTCTTGCCACTCCCATCTGGCCTGCATAGTTTCTGTTGAGAAATCTGCTGACAATCATATGGGTGCTCCCTTATAGGTAACTAACTGTTTTTCTCTTACTGCTTTTAATATTCTCTCTTTGTCTTTTGCTCTTGGCATTTTAATTATGATGTGTCTTGGTGTGGTCCTCTTTGGATTCCTATAATTTGGGGTTCTGTGTGCTTCTTGGACTTTTAAGTCAATTTCTTTCACCAGGTGGGGGAAGTTTTCGCTCACTATTTCTTCAAATAGGTTTTCATTATCTTGCTCTCTCTCTTTTTCTGGCACCCCTATAATTCAGATGTTGGTATGCTTGAGGTTGTCCCAGAGGCCTCTTACACTCTCTTCAATTTTTTGGATTCTTTTGACTTCTTGCTTTTCTGGCTGAGTGGATTTTGCCTCTTTGTATTTCAAATCTTTGACTTGGTTCTTGTGGTCCTCTAGACTGTTTTTAGGTCTTTGTATAATATTCTTTATTTCAGTCAGTGTATGCTTAATTTCTAGTTGGTCCTTTTTCATATCCTCGTAGGTCTTATTCATTTCCTCAAAGGTTTCATTAAGTTCATTGGCCTTTTCTAGGAGCCTCTTGAAAAACCATGTAACCGTGGATTTGAACTCTATGTCCAGTCGGTTTTTTCCCTCCATTTCTTTCACATCTGATTTCTTTCCATGTCTCTGCATGGTGGCTGCTTTCCTGAGTTGGTCGATTAGCTTTGTGTGGTAGATGTCCTCTAAGGGACAGTGGCTCAGCCTCCCCAGTTACCTGAGGTGGATACTCTTTGTGCAGCCCTTTATGGGTTGCACAGTCTTGTTGAAGTTAAGTCTAGATTATTGTTGTTAGCACTAGGAGGGTTTTACCTCTAGGCCAATTGGCTATAGAGGGTCATCTGTGCTCAGGTTGGATGGGCGGAGCAGGCAGCATCAACTCTGCCCTATCTGGCACCTGAGTCTCTGTGCTGGGTGCTAATGGCTGCAAGCACCTCTGAGAGAAAGCTGCTGCCGAGCTCTACCCGTTGCCGGACAATTCAGCCTCTCCCCAGATGAGTCTGCACACCCAACGTCTCACCCAAGGTCGTGAAACAATGCAGTCCGGTGGTTTCCCGAATGAGAGAGTAAGTTATGAGTCCTCTCTGTGTGGTTATGCAGCTCTGCTGTTCCCAAGTTTACGCACACTCTCCACAAGCTTGCCCCCTCCACAAGCTTGCAGACCTTTGCAGAGCCCGAGTTTCAGCATGCTTCCCTACTATCCAGTTTTACCCGGTATGATTGTGGCTTCCCTGGACTTCACCTGGATCTGGGGAATCAGTGCAGTGGGACGCCTTTGTCTCCCCTGTTCTAGAAAAACAGCCTGGTTTGCAGCCGCCTGCCCTATCCACTGGTGGGCGTGCACGGCTCCAAACCTCTGACTCTGAGTATATCTTCAATGCTGCCCTCCACCGCTCCTCTGAGCCACAGTGTCCTATCTTTTCTTTTATTTGTAAAATTTTCACTCAGTCAGATTTCTGGTGATTCTGGATGATGTTTGTTATTTGTTAAGTTGTAGTTTTGAAATTGCTGTGTAGGTCAGCAAGATAGGTGTTTACCTATGCCACCATGTTGGTTCCTCCGAATTTGCTTTTTGATATCAGAAAAATTTCTAGGATTCTACCATTTGTATTTATCAGATTTGTGATTATCAATAAATTTATCTAAAATTTCTCTCAGTTTAGTCCTAGCTGGTTTGGCTCAGTGGTAGAGCATTAGCCTACAGACTGAAGGGTCCCAAGTCCAATTCTGGTCAAGGGCACAAGCCCGAGTTACGTTCTTGATTCCTAGTTGCGGGTGGGGGGGTACAGGAAGCAATCAATCAATGATTCTTAACATTGATGTTTCTATCTCTTTCTCCCTCTCACTTCCTCTCTGAAATCAATAAAAATATACATTAAAAATAAATAAAATAACTCTCAGTTTTAAAAAATACATAAATTTAAAATTAGTAGAATAGGTATACTTCCTCTTCTTCCAAGTTAGATTTTAATTTTTCCTCACTTATTTTATTGACATGCAAAGACATTTTTTCAAGTATTTATAGATATTGCATAGTTCCAACTCAACTGTCTCTCACCCAGTTCCCAAGAACTGGCTCCTTTTGTCTCTCCATTTCACTCGATCCAAGGAAAATTGCAATGGAAGGAAAGTCAGAGTATGGCTTTGAATGGCTATACTTTATCAGTTTCATGTCATATTTGCTGCTGACATATGTGTACAGTGGTCCTTCCTTATCTGCAGGGGATACATTTCAACACCTGAAAAGGTGGGTGCTACTGAACTCTGTATGATTTTTATTTTATTTTTCTATACCTCATAATTTTTAACTTAAAGGAAATATTTTATGGTTTATCTTTGAAATGTTCAAATTGCTAGCATCACTATTCTTGGGTTTGAGACCATTATTAAGTAAAATCAGAGTTATTTGAACATAAGCACTGTGATACCCTGACAATCGATATGATAATTGCGATGTATGCTAAGTGACTGACAGGTAGTGCATAGAGTGCTGATGTGCTGGACAAATCTGGACAAATGTATGATTCAAGTGCCTGGCAGGATGGAGCAGACTTGCCTTAGATTTTATCATGCTGCCCAGAAGAGCATGATATTTAAAACTTATGAATTGTTTATTACTGGAATTTACCATTTTCAGATAGCTATTAACCTCCTGTAACTGGAATCATGGAAAGGTCAAATAGTGGTTAAGGAGGAACTACTGGTATTTCTTATTTGTATTATCCCACATGAGTTATCATGAAGTATTAACACATGAACTTAAGATTTTAAAAAATTTTCTTACTTTTATGATTTCACTATACAAACAATATCTATTGAAGAGCTATTCAAATTATTTCTGGATTAAAATTGCTAGCACAATAATACATCAAACTTTCACATGCTGCACTGTGTTCAAATGAAGAATGGTTGTGTTTTCCCTGGTTTACTCAGTGTAGTCTCATAACTTGACAGTGTTTACACCCTTATCTGCCATTTTAAGGGAAAGTGCTTTCCAGAATTTACATGGAGGCTTTACCCACCACAGATTTTCTTTTCTTTTCCTTTTTAAAAAAATATTTTTTATTGACTTTTTAACAGAGAGGAAGGGAGAGGGAGAGAGAGCTAGAAACATTGATAAGGGAGAAACATCAATCAGCTGCCTCTTGCACACTCCCTACTGGGGATGTGCCTGCAACCAAGGCACATGCCCTTGACTGGAATCAAACCTGGGACCCTTGAGTTTGCAGACCAATGCTCTATTCACTGAGCCAAACTGGACAAGGCCCACCACAGATTTTCAATGAGTAGAGTTCAAGGAGACATGCTGAAAAAGTTATGCTTTCCCTTCATTCTAAATCCTTATTCATTAAACTTATTGGTGAAATAATATTGATCATATGTATCAAATCAATTTAAACTGTCATGCATTCTAAGAGATTATTTATTTATTTTTTAAAAATATATTTTTATTGACTTTTTTGCAGTATACCTTATAATTAATAGTAGTACATGTTTTACTTCCTCCCTCCCCCTTATCCTCCCTCCCAGCCTCCCCTACCCCCCAGCACATATTCCCACCCTCCCCCCTCCCAGACCCAGTGTCTTTCATTCATTGGTTATGCTTATATGCATGCATACAAGTCCTTCAGTTGATCTCCCCCCGCATCCGCCTCCCATCCACCCAAGCCTTCCCCCTGTAGCTTGACAGCCTGTTCAAGGCCACCCTGCCTCTATATCAATCACTCTCCCCTGTTTCTTTTCTTCAAAAATATCTTGCCTCTGCATACTAGAAATAAATGTATAAGAACAAAAGTCTCAGTTTCAATGTCCAACTGTTCTGAGTCCCAGTTTCAATGTCAAATAGTTCTTATGTGTAGATGTCAGCAATGGTATCCAGATGGTGGACACATCGTGGCAATGCAAGATCCATCCTCTCTGGTTTGGTCCTGGGTTGCCTGCAGACATGCCAGCTGCCGACTGCTAGCATGGCAAGGTGTCGTCAGTGTCCCCCATCTCTGGACCATCCTCGTGTCTGGAACAGATCCATCAGTTCCTCACAGTCGCAGGAACCCACATGGTCTTGGAGTTGTTCTCTGAAAACACACAAACACATTCTCGACCAAAAGTTAACAAAGGGATCATCTCTGCAAAATAGACTTGGGATTCTTTTTAATTTTTGCCCAAATGATTTTCCTTTGGCTTATTTTGACACTATGTGTGTTTTTTCATGGGTGTCCTGCAATTGGTTTTACAAATGGAATTTACTTTACTGGAGTAAGAATTTTCTAGATGTATTTTACTTACTCGATATTTTTTTCCTTACTGTCCCCTCCCCCTTTTTGATTAATGGGGGCTTTTGGAAATTTTATATTGCAGTCTTGGTAATTTTAAATTTAAATTTTTGCACACAAATATGACTGCTTTAGGTTCTTTGGATGTTAGGCAATTTTACAGTGAGATGAACTACTAATAGATTTTTTAGTTAATGTTTTAGGAAAAGCTTTTTGTCCAGTATACTAAAATTTTCTTGAGTATTCACTTATTTCACTTGGCCAATTTAAATTAATCTGAACTCTTGATTACTATTTTCCTGTCAATTTTAATACTCAAGCAGAAATCTTAGTTTACCCTGTAAATATTAGTGGAAAGGAATATTTGCAATTTTGAGTAGGTCCTGGTGATAGACTGAATTTAGGTATAGAGCAGCTATTGCTGGCCGAGTCTCTGTCTGCCACCTGGGTCCCGGTATGAGTTGTGCGTGGGAGGCGAAGCAGCCATGGGGGTAGGAGACCTCCCTCAGGAGGGGTGAGAATTCAAGCCCCTGCAAGGTTTGTGGATGCTAAGAGATTATTTTTTTAAAATATATTTTTATTGATTTTTTAAAGAGAGAGAAAGAGAGAGGGAGAGAATATAGAAACATCAATGATTGAGAATCATAAATTGGCTGCCTCCTGCATGCCCCATACTGGGGATGGAGTCCACAACCTGGGGATAAGTCATGATCTGGAATCGAACCATTGGCCTCTATGGTGCATAGGATGATACTCAATCCACTGAGCCATGCAAGCTGGGCCACAGAGAGATTCATCTGAATAAAAATCTGGGACAGGTTCCAAGAGGTGGAGTAGGTAGTATTTGTAAAATATATTAAAGCTCAAAATAATTTTTTTTTCTTATGTGCAATTCAGTGGCTCAGCCTTTTGATGATGATTTAGGCATTGACAAAGGATGTGGTTATCCACCCATATTCTTTTAGCTTTAACTGTCTGACTGGAGTTAGAGAGTCAATGTTTCCAAGAAAGAAAATATGTTACCTTTATTAAGATTAAATAACTTTATCTAATCAACAAAATAATGATGCACTCGTAATGAAATTACTATTTTTGAATTCAAAGAAAAAATAATTGGGAGAACCAAGATGGCGGCATAGGTAAAACACCTATCTTGCCGTCATGCTCAGCAATTTTAATGCTACAACTTAACGAAAGAACAAACACCTTCCAGAATCACCAGAAAGCTGGCCGAGTGAAAATTCCACAAATAAAAGTGAAGATAAGACACTGTGACTCGGAGGAGCAGCGGCGGACAGTGTTGAAAGATTCGCGTGGAGAGCCAAGACCAGTTTGGCTCAGTGGTAGAACGTTGGACTGCGGACTGAAGGGTCCCGGGTTTGATTCCGGTCGAGGGCATGTACCTTGGCTGTGGGCACATCCCCAGTAGGGGGCGTGCAAGAGGCAGCTGATCGATGTTACTCTCTCATTGATGTTTCTGACTTTCTATCCCTCTCCCTTCTGCTCTGTAAAAAATCAATAAAATATATTTTAAAAAAAAGAAAAGAAAGATTCGCGTGGAGAGAGGTTTGGAGCGCGCGCCAGTGGAGAGGGCGGGCGGCTGAAAACCGGCCAGTTTTCTCGAACGGGGAGAAAAAGACATCCCACTGGACTGATTTTTCAGCTCTGGGCAAAGTCCAGGGAACCCACTATCACATGGGGTGAAAACTGGACAGTGGGAGGGCATGCCGAAGCTCAGGTGCTGCAGGGGTCTCCAGGCTTGTGGAGAAGGCAGCTTGCGCAAACAGCTCAGCTGCGTGACCACGCAGAGAGCGCTCTTTGACTTGCCCTCTCATTCGGAAAACCGTCAGACTGCTTTGTTTTACGACCTTGGGTGAGACCTTGGGTGTGCAGACTCATTTGGGGAGAGTCTGAATTCCCCGGCAGCCGGTGGAGCTTGGCAGCGGCTCTCTCTCAGAGGTGCTGGCGGCCATTGCCCCTGGCACAGAGTCCTTGGGGTCAGCATAGGGCAGAGCTAACACTGTCTGCTTGGCCCAGAGACTCCGCCCATCCAACCTGAGCACAGCTGAGCTTCACAGACAATTGGCCTGGAGGTCAACCCCTCCAAGTGCTAACATGGTGTCAAAATAAGCCAAAGGAAAATCATTTGGGCAAAAATTAAAAAGAATCCCAAGTCTATTTTGCATAGAGGATCCCTTTGTTAACTTTTGGACGAGAATGTGTTTGTGTGTTTTCAGAGAACAACTCCAAGACCATGTGGGTTCCTGCAACTGTGAGGAACTGATGGATCTGTTCCAGACACGAGGATGGTCCAGAGATGGAGGACACTGACGACACCTTGCCATGCTAGCAGTAGGCAGCTGTGCATGTCTTCAGGCAGCCCAGGACCAAACCAGACAGGATGGATCTTGCATTGCCACGATGTGTCCACCATCTGGATACCATTGCTGACATGTACACATAAAGAATTATTTGACACTGAAACTGGGACTCAGAACAGTTGGACATTGAAACTGAGACTGAAACATTTTTTGTTCTTATACATTTATTTCTAGTATGCAGATGCAAGATATTTTTGAAGAAAAGAAACAGGGGAGAATGATTGATATAGAGGCAGGGTGGCCTTGAACAGGCTGTCACGCTACAGGGGAAGGCTTGGGTGAATGGGAGGCGGATGCGGGGGGGAGATCAACTGAAGGACTTGTATGCATGCATATGAGCATAACCAATGAATGAAAGACACTGGGGCGGGGAGGGGTAAAGATGGGGATATATGCTGGGGGGTAGGGGAGGCTTGGGGGAGGATAAGGGGGAGGGGAAAAAGAAAACATGTACTACTATTAATTATAAGTTATACTGCAAAAAAATCGATAAAAATATATTAAAAAAAAAGAATTTTCTAGAAAAGGCCAATAAATTTAGCAAGACCCTCGAGGATATGAAAAAAGACCAACTAGAAATTCAACATACACTGACTTAAATAAAAAATATTATACAGTGATCTAACAGCAGATTAGAGGATTGCAAGAGTCAAGTCAAAGATTTGAAATACAAAGAAGCAAAATCCATTCAGCCAGAAAAGCAAGAAGCAAAAAGAATCCAAAAACATGAAGATAGTGTAAGGAGCCTCTGGGACAACTTCAAGTGTACCAACATCAGTTTTATCAGGGTTCCAGAAGAAGAGAGAAAGCAAGATACTGAAAACCTATTTGAAGAAATAATGACAGAAAACTTCCCCCACCTGGTGAAAGAAATAGACTTAAAAGTCCAGGAAGCCCACAGAAACTCAAACAAAAGGAATCCAAAGAGGACCACACCAAGACACATTATAGTTAAAATGCCAAGAGCAAAAGACAAAGAGAGAATATTAAAAGCAGCAAGAGAAAAACAGTTAGTCTATGGCCATACCACCCTGAACGCTCCCGATCTCGTCTGATCTCAGAAGCTAAGCAGGGTTGGGCCTGATTAGTACTTGGATGGGAGAAAAACATTAATTACTTACAAGGGAGCACCCATATGATTGTCAGCTGATTTCTGAACAGAAACTCTAGATGGGAGTGGCAAGAAATATTCAAAGTGATGAATAGCAAGAACCTACAACCAAGATTACTCTACCCAGAAAAGCTATCTTTCAAAATTGAAGGTCAGATAAATCGCTTCATAGAAAGAAAAAGCTAAAGGAATTTATCACCACCAAACCAGTATTATATGAAATGGCTGAAAGGTACTCTTTAAGAAGAGGAAGAAGAAGAAAAACATAAAGATAAAAATTATGAACAACAAATACATATCTATGAACAAGGGAATTTAAAAATCAAGTGAATAAAAAATCTGATGAACAGAATAAACTGGTGAATATAATAGAATCAGAGGCATAGAAAGGGAATGGACTGAATTCTCAGGGGGAAAGGGTTGTGGGGGGTGCGGGAAGAGATTGGACAAAAACTGTACACCTATGGGTGAGGACAGTGTGTGTGGGGATAAGGGTAGAGGGTGGGGTGGGAACTAGGTGGAGAGAAGCTATGGGGGGAACAATTGTAATAATCTGAAAAATAAAGATTTATTAAATTTAAAAAATATAATGGAGAGACCCAATAAGAACTCCTGATTAAATTATTGTTAGGTATCTTTAATAATTGAGCATTAGACTACTAAGTATAATGCTACTTCCTTTATTTATATATGTAGCATATTCATTAATAAATATATCCATAATTTGTGCTAATGAAAGCTGTTATTTTAACAGTTCTGTATTTTTAAAATCAATTTAAAGTAGCTGTCTGTTTTATAAACAATATTTTCATAACCTACATTTTCACAAATAAATAGCCATTGCTTATTATTAATTATTGAAAATCCTTTCCTTCTCTAAATATACTTTCCACTTTTTAATTAACATTTAATCCTGAGGTTGTCCAAATGCTCTGAGCTATACATTGGCTGTATGTATCCATCACTGTGAAAATAGCATACTTTATGCATATTTATATCTTTATATACTGTTTGTTGTTGGTGAGGCAAAATTCCTCTGTTGTTGTTTTTTTTTGACAGATACTCTTAGATAATCTTGTGTACTTACCAGAAAAGAAGAATTTTTGTATCAATTTTGTATACGTTCCTATTAGAATTCTATTAATTTTAACTCCCTTTCCAAGGGAAGACATTTGTCTTCTTAATTTTGGACTGGCCAACAGTATTTTAAATACTTTGTCTTCCTTTTCTGTTTTTGGAACTCTTCATTAGAGCCTTGGATGTAACTGCTGGTTCTCTGCATTTTAATTTATGCTTGTAATTTCTTGAAGTCTTATGCCATGTTCTTAACTTTATATATACATCATTGTGAACAGAGCTTTTTCATTTGAGATCAGTTTGTCACTTTAAAAGTTGGTGTTTCAGAACATGTGTTTGTGGCAATGTCAGGTGGAGCTGGATTTATGGCTTTGATGTGAGCCCTGCCTCAGCAGGCTGAGCCCGCAGCAGGTGCCTGGGAAAAGGCATCTGCACCAGGAAGCCTGTTGCTTGGTTTCCCTCTCCCAAATGTGTTTAAGTTTTCTGTACTCAGAAGATTTCCTTAATGGACCTACATTGAGGCTATTGCTAAACTTTTATATTTGGAGCATAATTTTAGTTTACTATATCTTTTTTCTTTCTTTCTATAAACTGTCTTTTCTTTTTTTCTATGAACTATCTTCAAGTATAATAAATTCCAGCATGTTTTAAATCTGCAATATTTAAACTGGGATTAATATTTCATGAAATAAAATAACCATGACATTTTGAGATCATTCTTATTTAAACATGATGTATGATGTAGGAGTTTAAAAAATGTTCTGCTTCTTTATTGTGACATTTCTAGTTTTTCTAATATGTGATTCTTGTTTAATTTTGAAGCCACACTAGGAATTCAACTTTACAAAATGAATTAGTGAGTTTTATATGTAAGTCATGTGAACACAGAAAATGTTAAGATTTTATCTTGTACTGCTTTCAAAAATGTTTAGGTCTAACTTCTATTCTGTCTTCATTTTTTGACCTCATTATTGTAAATTATAATTTAGTAGAAAATAATCTGCATGTTATAAAAATCACAAATGTGTTGAAGCACAAGTATATGCACTATTATCTTAAATTCAAATTATGCTCTATAAATTGATACATGTATTTGTGCATGTGTTATGTAGTTTTCTCAAGCTTACTGAACTTATATATATACTAGAGGCCCAGTGAACAAAATTCGTGCAGGGGGTGTAAGAAAAGGTGTTTCCTCTGCAGCTCACATGCAGAGGCGGACCTCTAGCATGCTGTCTCCCAGCGAGGGCAGGTCCCTCTGTGTGTTGTGTCTCCACTCCGGGCTAATCTGCGCATGCAGCTTCCTCCTGAGCCAGTAGTGATTGTTACGGTGTTCTAGCTAACTTGCACATTCCTCTCTCTCTCTCTCTCTCCTCTCTCTCTCTCTCTCTCTCTCTCTCTCTCTCTCTCTCTCTCTCTCTCTCCTCTCTCTCTCTCTCTCTCTCTCTTTCTCTCCTCTCTCTCTCCTCTCTTTCTCTCTTTCTCTCTCTCTCTCTCTCCTCTCTCTCCTCTCTCTCTCCTCTCTCTCTCTTCTCTCTCTCTCTCTCTCTCTCTCTCTCCTTTCTCTCTCTCTCTCTCTCTCTCTCTCTCTCTCTCTCTCCTCTCTCTCTCTCTCTCCTCTCTCTCTCCCTCTCTCTCTCTCTCTCCTCTCTCTCTCTCTCTCTCTCTCTCTCTCTCTCTCTCTCTCTCTCTCCTCTCTCTCTCTCTCTCTCTCTCTCTCTCTCTCTCCTTTCTCTCTCTCTCTCTCTCTCTCTCTCTCTCTCTCTCTCTCTCCTCTCCCTCTCTCTCTCTCTCTCTCTCTCTCCTCTCTCTCTCTCTCTCTCCTCTCTCTCTCCCTCTCTCTCTCTCTCTCTCTCCTCTCTCTCTCTCTCTCTCTCTCTCTCTCTCTCTCCTCTCTCTCTCCCTCTCTCTCTCTCTCTCTCTCTCTCCTCTCTCTCTCTCTCTCTCTCTCTCCTCTCTCTCTCCCTCTCTCTCTCTCTCTCCCTCTCTCTCTCTCTCTCTCCTCTCTCTCTCTTTCTCTCCTCTCTCTCTCCTCTCTCTCTCTTTCTCTCCTCTCTCTCCTCTCTCTCTCTCTCTCTCTCTCTCTCTCTCTCTCTCTCTCTCTCTCTCTCTCTCTCCTCTCTCTCTCTCTCTCTCTCTCTCTCTCTCTCTCTCTCTCTCTCTCTCTCTCTCTCTCTCTCCCCTCTGCCACAACCCTTTAATATAGTTCCTCATGTTGTGGTGACCCCCAACCATAAAATTACTTTTATTGCTACTTGATAACTGTAATTTTGGTACTGCTATGAATTTTAATGTAAATATCTGTGTTTCCTGATGGTCTTAGGCTACCCTGCTAGCGGTTCTCAACCTGTTGGTTGTGACCCACAGGTTGAGAACCACTGCTGTAGATTTTTTATTCACTTGATTTTTAGATTCATTTGTTGATAGGCATGTATTTGCTGTTCATGATTTTTATCTTTAATTTTTCCTTCTTCCTCCTCTTCTTAAAGAATACCTGTCAGCATTTCATATAATACTGGTTTGGAGGTGATAAACTCCTTTAGCTTTTTCTTATCTGTGAAGCTCTTTATATGACCTTCAATTCTGAGTGATAGCTTCGCTGGGAAGAGTTATTTTGGTTGTAGGTTCTTGCTATTCATCACTTTGAATATTTCTTGCCATTCTCTTGTGGGATGCATAGTTTCTGTTGAGAAATCCGCTGACAGTCATATGGGTGATCCTTTGTTGGTGACTAACTGTTTTTTTCTTTTGCTACTTTTAATATTCTCTTTTTGTCTTTTGCTCTTGGCATTTTAATTATGATGTGTCTTGGTGTGGTCCTCTTTGGATTCCTTTTGTTTGGGGTTCTGTGCACTTCCTGGGCTTGTAACTCTATTTCTTTCACCAGGTGGGGGAAGTTTTCGGTCATTATTTCTTCAAGTATGTTTTCAGTATCTTGCTCTCTCTTCTTCTGACACCCCCATAATTCAAATGTTGGTATGCTTGAAGTTGTCCCAGAGGCTCCTTACACTATCTTTAAATTTTTGGATTCTTTTTTCTTTTTGCTTTTCTGGTTGAGTGGGTTTTGCTTCTTTGTATTTCAAATCTTTGACTTGATTCTTGTGATCCTCTAGTCTGCTCTTTGATCTCTGTATATTATTTTTTATTTTAGTCAGTGTATGCTTTATATCTAGTTGGTCCTTTTTCATTTCCTCAAGGGTCTCACTAAATTTATTGGCCTTTTTTTTTTGGCAAATTCTTGAAAAACCTTATAACTGTGGTTTTGAACTCTGTATCCTCCATTTCTTTAACCTGTGATCTGTTTCTTTGTCTCTGCATTTTGGCTGCTTCCCTGTGTTGACAGAGTGGCTTTGTGTGCTAGGTGTCGTATAGGGCTCAGTGGCTCAACCTTCTCAGTTATCTGAGGTGGACATTTTTGGTGCACTTTTTTGTGGGCTGTGTGCACAGTCTTGTTGTAGTTAAGCCTAGATTGTTGTTGCTATCACTGGGAAGAACTGACCCCCAGGCCAATTTGCTGTGAGGATCAGCTGTGTCTACAATGGGAGTACTTTTGTGCTGGAGACACTCTTATGGGGCAAGACTTGCTTCAGTGGGGCTTTGATGCTCACTGAGTCTGCCTCTTGAGTGTCTCTCTTATGGATCTGAAGAGTTGTAATCTGGATGGTCCCAGTTTGACCACTGAGTACACTGGCTCTTAATCTCCAAGGCAGTGCTAATTTAGCCTCTGCCTGAGGCTACTCAGCAGAATCTATCTAGAGATGTGCAGATTCCTCTTTTTTTTGGCGGGGGGGGGGGGGGGGGGGGGGCTTGAGGTGCCCAGATGAGGCCCAGCTGTGAAGCAATGCAAGCTTCTTTTGGATGTTCTGGGTCTCTCTGACTCCGTTGCAGTTTGTTAGGTAATGTTAGGTTGCAAAGGCCAGGCCATTCATATGCCAAAGCCTCTGTACACAGCTTGGGTGGGGTGGGGTCTCAGAGTAGAACAGATGGCAATGGCTGACCATCAGCCCTGCCCTAAGAGGGCACAGGGCCTCAGTTTCCCTTGGAAATTGCTGCAGGCATCTTTGAGAGAAAGCCACCCTCGAGTTCTGCCTGATGCCAGACAGTCTGGTTTCTCTCCATATGAATCTGAGTCCCCAGACTCAACTGTACCTGGAGTTTAGAGCAGTCAGGAGCTTGTGTCTCTCTCCCAATTGAAAAAGACATCTGTGTGTTCAGTTGCCAACCCTTTCCATGCTTGTGCACTTCCATACCACTGCACTTTATTTCTGTAACTCCTCAGAGTCTCAGTGTGCTTTTATCTTTCTTTCTAGTTGTAGAATTTCCACTCAGCCAGCCTTCTTGTGGTTCTTGGTGATGTCCATTTTGTCTGTTAGTTGTAGATTTGAAATGGTTGTGCGGGGCAGCAATTTCAGGTGTTTTTCTATGCTGCCATCTTGGTTTCTCCTTGTTATAACACTTTATTTATTTACTTTTATTATTTTTTAAAATATATATTTTATTGATTTTTTACAGAGAGGAATGGAGAGGGATAGAAAGTTAGAAACATTGATTCGAGAGAAACATCAATCAGCTACCTCCTGCAGGCCCCCTACTGGGGATGTGCCCACAACCAAGGTACATGCCCTTGACCGGAATTGAACCCGGGACCTTTCAGTCCATAGGACAAGGCTCTATTCACTGAGCCAAACCGGTTTTGGCTTGTTATAACACTTTAAAACATGAGGTTACTCTTCAGGTGCTTTTTGGTCACATATTTTTTGGTATGTCCTATTAGATTTTATTAGGAAAATTTTATATTTTGTCTTTTATAAATTATTTATTTTTATTTAAATCTATTTTTATTTTCCATACCTAAATGAGATAGTGTCTTAAACTATGAGGAAAAAATTTACTCCAATTATTTTATATCTTCTACCTTATATGTATATTTGTATTTCTATTTTTTCTATTTTTATTTCTTTTTATTCATAAATAACACACAATTATAACTTTTTAATTCTTCACAGGTATATTTGGATAATTAATTGTTTTAATTTTCTATTTTTTTCATTAATCCCTTGAAACTATTGGATGTGACTTAATTTATCATATTTCTTGCTCCACAGATCAGCCCTGATGGTTGGCCAGACCTAGGAATCCTACCCGTGCATGAATTTCATGCACTGGGCCTCTAGTTAGTATTATAAATTAAGAAAAACAAATGCAAAACTTAATATATACATTTCTTGAGCTATTCTCTGTAGCCTGAATGTATTTCATAGCATTTTTTTAGGATATGGTCACAAGCATTGTACTTAAAGAGAGTTAAGCTTGGTATAGAATTCTACTTTATGCCATTTCATTGTCTTGCACATATTTGCCAATGGAAATTCTGATGAGAATTACTCTTGTTGATTTGAACATGACCATCTTGACCTTTTCCAGACTTTAGATTTACATGTTGTTTTAGGTGTTCTGAACATAATACTTCAGTTTTCACTATTTCTCTTGACTAAGAGAATTGTGGGAGGCTTGGTAAATCTTTTTACCTGTATAAAGGGAGGGATCAAATTCCACTGCTTGACTTGGTATTTTCTCATATTTCTTAGCTGACTTTCTGTTGCCAGTCTTGGGGATGAAAGGAAAATATGAAGGACTCTTCTGTATTTTGCTTCTGCTCCGCTTGTCTCCTCCAAATAAGAGAATATTTATCCCTTATGAAGTGAAGAATACAGACCAAGAATATTTCAAATTTATTGTTTTGACCATTTCAGATCTTTGCCATTTGAGAATTAAAGTCCCTACCTTTTTATGGGTTATCTCTTCAATTTCCTTATTTTACTCAAATTCTTCTGTAGAAAAGACATAACTGCATATAAAATGAAGAACTAATGATTTTGAATCTTTTTTAGCAATGAAAGTTTTGCTAACACAGTGTCTGAAACCATGTATGTCCAAAATATTTGGGTACATTAGAGTCTATTGTATGGACCTAATATGAGCATGTTTCCTTTGAACTTTCAATTTCTCAACTAATGGCTATAAAGTCTGATATCTTATATATTGAGCCAGGTAAAGTGTTGCATCTTTATTAGTTTAATTATGTTTAGTCACAGAAACTTAAACTTGCAATTCAATGATTTTGCAAATCTCCATTTGTGTCTAGAATTAAGGTAATGCAAATGGCAGAGCTGTTTATCTGGTGAGCAGTAGAGAGTGCCAGCCTGCAGAGAGAAGAATGAAGCAGACCTACAAAGTGGTTCAGAGATGAGAGGTCATGGGCTCCAGGAGGGGAGACTGATGATGTGGAAACTTTGATCCTTGACGGATTTCCACGTCTCGATTCTCAGCCCTCAGGTGGTCTAAGTGCACTGCCTGCCCTTTTGTCTCATGAAATACTGCTGCACCTTCTATTTACATTCTCTTAATACATTTATTTTTTTATTTTTTTCTTTTTTAGCTTAAAGCATTTCAAACAATTCTCTGAGCCAAGATTAAACTTAACTAACACGAATATTCTTTGCAGCTTAGATTGTGGAGTGGTTGATTTAATAGGCCTTATGTAACACACTATACAAGGATAAGGAACAAATTAGCAGATTTTAGTTGAGTACTTTATGACCTTGCTATATCAACTGTACTTTCAGTTCTCTCTGTTTAATTATATTTCTAATTTCTATTGAAGCAAATTGATTAGACTACCAACATTTCCTAAAATAAGTTATTATAGGTGGTATTGTAATCTGTTACTATTGGAAGAAAAACAAACAAACAAACAACCCTGAGCAGTGGAAATTTTGAAACAGGTCCAGGTTATAGCGGTACCTTTATATTGCCAGCACATAGTCTAATATTTTAATCATTATTGGTATAAAAATACATTGAAATTAAAATGTGTTCTCTAAGGGCATGAAGATGCATTTAATTTTATTTAGAGGCATACAATTCCGTATTACAAATTCAACAAAATGATAATCACATGTTCAAAAAATAAACCTCTGTAAATATTTATTACAGTTATATAACATAAATCTGATTATGGAACACAAGTGATGTGGAGAATTTTAAAATATAGACCCTTTTTTATATAACCAACATACCAATTTGCATCATATATATGTATATACGATACTTCATTATTAATTTGTCCTTAATAAAAATATAAATACATTGGGGGATTCAGTATATGAATTATTCAGGCAAAACACAGATATTAAGATCTTTTATAGATTCAAATTATAATTCCTACTGCTTACTAGTTCATGTTTTGGGCAAGTTATTTTATTATTCTAAATCTCAGTTTGTACAATGAGTTCTTGGAGTTATTTTGCTAGTTATATAAAATAATGTTTTTAAAACAGTGGCACAATGCCTGGAATGTAATATATAATAGCTAACTGATTATTAATATTATAAATTAATACACGCAGACATCAAAGTTCAACCACATGTTTTCTGATTTCTTATTACATCCAAGTTATTGATTCTGTCATTGCTCTACCAGTGTGAAGAGAAGTCATCAGTTTCTCTCTTCTAGCTCTTCATTCTCTTAGGCTTCCTTTTTATTGTCAGCTCTTTGACTGAGAAATAAATGATGCTTTTGTAGCTTATTAAACATGGTTTGGTTTTTAGGATAGGAGTGATGGCCTCTTGTGATTGCCTATTGCCTACTCTTTCTGTATCTTCACTGTAAAAGTTTTCTAATTAATTCAAGGTAATTTTGGTGAAATTAATAATCTTATTAGTATGGACCTCAACTTATATTTATTTCTATGTACAGTGTTATCCATGTAGAGTATAGAAGTTAATGAGAGAGTTTGGATTCAAGTTTTAGATATGATTTTCACTAGCTATATCACACTAATTGCATAATTGCATCTTTATGTGTTTAGCAAGTACATTTGCCCTGGAAATATTCTTGCCTTGCAAAAAAACAAAAGAGAGAGAGAGAGAATATATTTTGATGAGAAAGTGAAGCTGTTAGATGAATTATTATACGCCATCACTCTAACTTCTTTACCAATGGAGAAGGAATAATAATTTTAACTTATAAAGTTAAAGTGGATTAAGAAATAGTAATTCATGATACAATTTTTACATGTTAAGTAAGGCTATGGGTTTTTTTTCCTCTATAGCTGTAAGAGGTTTGGGAAGATATTTTGAAACTAAAGATTATAAAAAGGCTTTAATGATTGAGAACATTGGTTTCTAGGAAAGTAGTTTTTTTGGTAACAGAGCAAGTAGCTCTTTTTCTGTAATTTTTGGCAGAATAAATAGACCTCCTCAGCACTTTTAAACTATAAAACAGTTTAGTAGACCTGCCAGCTGGAGCTGTGACAGGTCAGCTTGTATAAGACACTGTTGCTGCCCGCCTAAACCACCAAACATAGCCTATCTCCCATCCTCCTCAGTCAAGCCATAATTTATTGTTTGTTTTGTATTATTCTAAGAATCCACTCTACTCCGTGTAGCTATAAATCTCCAGGGAACTGGAACTTAATCCATGAAATAAAATCCTTTTGATCTAAGCTAAGTGTTACAGTCCCATTACTCTCATCATGGATTGGTTTAAGAATAAAACTATGACACAATTTCTACCTGTAGTATACGAAGAACAGAACTGGCTGACTTCTAAAAGGCTTTCCTCAAGGCTAAGAAAACAGACACTTTCTAAGAGTGATCTTCCTTTCCCACTCTCTCCCCACTCCCATGGACATTGACCTAAAACCATAGTAACAATGTTTAGAACAAGACATCAGCAAAACTTGTGACTGGAAGGAAACTGATACTTTAATGCTATCACTATGTAATTAAGAACTCTGGTAATACCTACTTTGGAACTTCTTGCTGTGATAGAAAAAATATTTCCCTTACTCTTAACATTCAGTTGAGAGAGGTTTATATTATGTGTACCTGAAAGCATGCTAATGAATATAAAAAATGAGTGCAGTATGAGCCATGACAATTGGTTAAAGTTCAACATATTAATTTAAAAGAGAAAATGTGAAAATTGATACCATTGCTCTATGAACAATAATATCTTTTCTTAGGAAAGAGATTGTCAAAAGTAAAATCATTTATAGCGTTTTCTTCACAATTGGTTATAATTCATTTGAGATATTAGAAATCAGTGGTCATACTGAGTTTTGTACATCCAGTATACATCAAGCAAAAACTAAGCATCAAATAAATATTTGCTGAATAATAGTAAAAAGATAAATACTTAGAAATAATCTTCTTGAAAAAATATTTTATAGCAGCTACATAAGGTTCTAGAAAAGGTATAGTTTATGATTGATAGTGGAAGAAGGAATAATTATTGAAACACATTGCTAAATTAATTGTTGCAGTTGAGATAAGATGCTATAGGACTCATAAAGTGATGGAATGCAATCCTAATATATAAAAACCCTGGGTCCGTAATGACTGTAACAACTGGAGGCTCAGCTCGACCAACAGAAGTCAGGCCTACAGTCAGCGCTGAGTTGTCATGGCAACCTTTACAGCTGCTGCCACATGCTGTGGTATAAAACACAGTGTGCAAGTGATCAGAAGTTCAGGCACCACCTCCATGCCCCCCCCGCCCCCCCCCCCCCACACACTTCCATCAGTCCCATCAGCCCTGAGGCACCCTTCCTGAGCAGTTTCCAGCAACAGCAAGGCCTGAGGGAAGAACTAGCCCGAGTGCCTGGAGCACCCAGAGGCAGATTACTAAGAGAAATTATGAATTTGAATGTTGCATTTGGTGGGAAAATTCTCCTTCTCGGAGGGGATCTTGACAATGTGCTATGTGATTGGCCATAGTACAAACAAGTTTAAAATACTATAATGTTTGGGGATGTTTCAGATAGTTGTCTCTTAAAATCAATATGAGATCAGAGGATTCTGCTTATAGTGAATGGTTACTGAAAGTTGGAGATGGCAAACTAGAGAGCAGTTTTCATTTAGGAATGGATATTATTATTATTATTTTAAAATTTTAAATTTAATTAATTAATTTTAATTTTTCCTTTATTTATTTATTTATTTATTTATTTATTTATTTATTTATTTGCAGTATACCTTAGATTTAATAGTAGTACATATGTTTTCCTTTCTCCCCCCATTGTTCTCCCTCCAGCCTCCCCTAACCCCCAGCACATGTCCTCACCTAACCCCCTTTCCCCTCCCCACCCCAGTGTCTTGTATCCATTGGTTATGCTTATATGCATGCATAAAAATCCTTCAGTTGATCTCTTACAGCCCCTGTCCCCCACCCTCCCCAGCCTTCCCCCTGTAGTTTGACAGTCTGTTCAATGCTTCTTTGTCTCTATATCAATCTTTCCCTCCTGTTTCTTTAATTTAAAAAGATCTTGCATCTGCATACTGGAAATAAATGTATAAGAACAAAAAATGTTTGCATCTCAGTTTCAATGTCCAACTATTCTGAGTCCCAGTTTATTTATTTTTCTTTTTTTAAAATATATTTTTATTGATTTTTTACAGAGTGGAAGGGAGAGGGATAGAAAGTCAGAAACATCGATGAGAGAGAGACATGGATCAGCTGCCTCTTGCACGCCCCCTACTGGGGATGTGCCCGCAGCCAAGGTACATGCCCTTGCCGGAATTGAACCCAGGACCCTTCAGTCTGAAGTCCGACGCTCTATCCATTGAGCCAATCCGGTCTTGGCTCTGAGCCCCAGTTTCAATGTCAAATAGTTCCTTATGTGTACATGTCAGCAATGATATCTGGATGGTGGACAAATGGTGGCAATGCAGGTTCCACCCTCTCTGGTTTGGTCCTGGGTAACCTGCAGCGATGCACAGCTGCTGACTGCTAGCATGGCAAGGGGTCATCAATGTCTTCCATCTCTAGATTGTCTTCGTGGTTGGAACAGACCTGTCAGTTCCTCATTGTTGCAGGAACCCATATGGTCTTGGAGTTGTTTTCTGAAAATATACAAACATATTCTCGACCAAAAGTTAATAAAGGAATCTTTTCTGTACCTTTTAATGTGCATGAATTTTGTGCACTGGGCCACTAATCTATATATATAAAACCCAAATATGCAAATAGACCAAATGGCAGAACAACCAAACAACCGAACAACAGGTCACTATGATGTGCATTGACCACCAGGGGGTGCACACAGAAGATGGCAGGCATTGGCAGCAGGTAGCAGAGCATGCAATATGGTGCGGGCATTGGGCACAGTAGGATGGTGGAGCAGGTGAGCAGGGGTGCCAGACCAAGGCAGAGTGCTGGTTGCTGTCATCAGAGAGAACCTCTGGAGGTTACTGAAAATTCTTTGCTCATGTGTGCCGCAGGCCCGCTTGGTGCTCGGACCTGCTGCCAGTGCCAGCCCCACTCACACCAGCAGCCGGTGCTAGAGCCGGTCCTGATCGCTTGGCACTACCAGTGGGTGCGAGTGGCGGATTCTGGCCCCAATCATTCCTGATGGCTTCTCCACCTCCTCTGCACCTGAGGGGTAATTGGGGCAGCAGCTGCTACTCACACCTGCTGACCATGCAGGCCCTGCTCACACCCACTGCTGGCACTGGTCCTAATTGCTCCATGCTGTCAGTGGGTGTGAGCGGGTCTGGCACCATCAGCATGTAGGAGCAGTGGCAGTGGGAGCCGGGCTGCTGGCAGAGAGGGAACTGAGGGCTGTGGTGGGAGGGGCCAGGTGAGGGTGTGGAGGATGGGCGGAGACCCGCCTCTTTGCCCACTGCAGCCTTGTGGCCCACACTTCCTTTCAAGGTGGATGAATTCGTGTACGGGGCCCCTAGTAACAAATAACAGATTAATGATATTCTATATATAAGGAAAGGATGATTCTGGAAGAATATATATTATTATAACCTTTCATTGTCTTACTTTACCAGCTTAAGTTACAGATTTATATATTAAAAATTATGGCTTAAGTAAAACGTTGATTTTACTAAATTATATATATTTAAAATAAAATAATTAAAAAATGAAAACCTAACCTGGTTGGCAAGGCTCAGTGTTTGAGCATCGAGCTATGAACTAGGAGGTCATGGTTTGATTCCCTGTCAGGGCACAGGCCTGGGTTGCAGGCCCAATCCCAGTGTGGGGCATGCAGGAGGTAACTAATCAATGATTCTCTTCCATTGTTGATGTTTCTCTCTCTCTCCCTCTCCCTTCCTCTTTGAAATCAATTAAAAAGTATAAAAAAAGTATCCATAGGAAAATATCCTCGGATGAGGATTAATAAAACAAAATAAATGAAAACCTAATTTCAAAGGTAAAGACTAAAAGTTAATGGGGCTACACAAGGAAAACTCCAAATTTTCCTTTTATCTTATCTTGTCTTACTTTTCCTGCTCTCTACTTTCTTTTTTTAAAAAAATATATTTTATTGATTTTTTACAGAGAGGAAGGGAGAGGATAGAAAGTTAGAAACATCGATGAGAGAGAAACATTGATCAGCTGCCCTCTGCACACCCCCTACTGGCGATGTTCCCGCAACCAAGGTACATGCCCCTGACTGGAATCAAACCCTGGACCTTTCAGTCTGCAAGCCTATGCTCTATTTACCAAGCCAAACCAGTTTTGGCCCTCACTTTCTTTATCAGTAATTCTCATTACTGAGACTTCCCTATTTTATTATCATTTCTGATATGTTCTCCTGAGGCAATATTCAGTGTTTAGACTAGTCTCTCTAGTTCTCTTCCAGCTATACTTGCTTCCAGAAACCCTAATTTTATTGGAGAGAGTTCATAAATTATTTCACCTTGGAGTGGAGTTGAAACATATATAACCTAAAGGCAGAATGTAAGATATTTTTTGGAGATATTTAGGATCTCCTCCAATTGCACTATAAATGAACCTGTGGCATGTTTTATATAAGCCAGTAGAGGAAATGAATTGATCTAGTTATTCAGGTCAGCAGAATCAACCTGAAAAACAGAATAAATTGGATAACAAAACTCCCAAATAGCCCTCAAGCTGCTCTATGTAGATAGATGACTATTTTATTTTTTTCTATAAGACTTTATCTGAAAAAAAGTAATCATAAATATAAATGAGATAAAAAATAATAGGGAAAAAAAAACCTTTCCCTCCTATAAATAATGCTAAGAATTCAAATGGCACTTCTCTAGAGAATAAAGGATGTAATCAGGAAATAATAAGTGTGTATATTTGGTGTATGTGTATCGTGTGCTGAGCTGGATGCGTTTCTTAGAACTAAAAATAGCCTATATTTTATATAAGATTAAATGATCAGTATGATTATTAAATGATCAGTAAGATTAAGTGGCATTTAGCACAACACTTTGGTACTACCTAGGTTCAGTATTCTGTCTGAATTTCAGAGGCAATCTTCGGACAGGATAACAATTGTAAAGGTGTTACTTACTACTTAGTAACCAAAATGGCATTTCCATTTATACCTGTGAACTTTTAAATATCTCCTTTGAGATTCTCTACAGGGAGATTTAATTTCATTTGGACAAAACACTTTGAGCACAGATTGCATAAAGACATGCCCTTAAAATATTTGAAAAACTATCAGTGAGAGTTGTGTCAAATAAAATTCTTGATAAGTTAATTATAAAGTTTAAAATTTATATTTTCTTAAAGTCAGATCTTGACACAAAACCATATTATCTGGAATATTTTTAATTGTTGAATGCTGTAGATAAATAAAAATAATAAGTATCTGTTAGATAACTTCATTTCTAAGTTAGAGAAACTATTTGTATACTTATTTTGTCTATGGATGAGAAATATATCACCAAACTTTATTATGTTGCCATATTTGCTTTTGAATATGTTTTAGGTATTAAATAAATATTTCAGCTGCCACTCAAGCCAATGTATTTTCCTATTCAATTCTATTCAACTCAGATCTTCCCAAAGATATTGACTAATATATTTTACAGTATCCCTTAATAAGTGTTTTATGCTCATTAAATGTGTTCACATCTATAAAAAGTTGTAACAATGTAGTTTGTTTTAAATATTTTATAAATTACATCAGCCTATATCTTATTTTCTAAATAACTTTATGCTTTTGATATGACAATATTTTACATTTAGTTCTAATTATAATCCTATCTAATAAAAGAGTAACATGCAAATGTGACTGTGCCTTGGCTCCTGATTGGCTATGCTACCAGCCAATTGGAACAGGGGGTGGAACAGGGGGCAGAACAGAGCATGCAGAGGGTGGGGCAGGGCAGGGACATGGCCAGCACACAGAGGGCAAGGCTGGCAGGGGTGTGGCCACAGTGCAGTGAAAGCAACCACTACCCTAAAAGGTGGCCCACAAGGTACTTAAGGGCCGGCCCTCTTGAGCTTATGGTGCCTGAATCACATGCAAAATGAGCGCCTGGGATCCCTGCATGCCCCCCAGCCCAGCACCCACGATGGGAGTGGGGGCTGCTGCCAGTCTCTGGGGTGTGAGGAGACCCTGGTGGCCACCACGGGGCGGAGAAAATTCACAGTGCTCTTGGTTTGTGCAGGGTATCGCGGGCTCCAGGAATTCTGGGAAATGTAGTTCTCTTGATAGACCCACTGTATGAGTGAGTTTGAAGTACTGGGCGGGGGTGGGGGGTGGGGAGGTGGGGGTGGGAAGAGACCTGGAAGTGGCAGGGTGGGGCAGGCTGGGCCAGGCGGGGGCTTTAGGCCTTGGGCTGGCGGGGGCCTCGGTGGGCGGGGCGCGTGTGGGGTGCAAACCTGCTGGGAGGCTGGCACTCAATAGCCCCTGGATCAGAGACACAAACCTACAGGGGCCGGTACCCAGCACCCACAGCTGTGCTACCCAGGTGCTGGAGCTGCAAAGGCCGAATTGGAGACATAAATCTGCATGGAGGCTAGCACCAGGCGGGCCCCAAATTGGAGATACAAACAGCAGGGAGGCTGGCACTCAGCAGCCCCAAGCCCTTCCACCACACACCTGGGGCTGGGGGGTGGGAGGGGGGTGGACTGGAGATACAAACCCACAGGCCTGGCACCCAGCAGCCTCAAGGCCTGATGCATAGGCTCTGGAGCTGCTGGGGCGGGGGCAGCTGAGACACAAACCCACAAGAAACCTGTGGAAAGGGAGATAAACTATTATAACTTTGTCTCCCTTTCCTCAAGATGAGAAAACTGTCCCTGGATTATTTAGTGATGTGGCTCATACCTTTCTACATACACAGGGTATGTTATGACCACTCCCAGAATGCCATCTCCAGGGAATAACCTACTGTGGCAAATCACCTGAGAGAGGAAATAAGCTTTTGTTGGGTTTATTCTGAAGGTCAGAGAACATGCCACCCCCCAACATATGCTTTATTGTTATATCGATGATCTTGAGCTGCAGATTCTTGAAAAACTGCAAGTGCATGCAGAGGATTTCACTCAAGTCTCCTGATCTGTCTAAAATTGGACCCCCCTAAAGGAACTTAAATGTCATAGGTCCCATTGATGGGAGAAGTGTCATCAGGCAGAGAAGACTGACTCCTGTCACAGGACATAACACCCAGACTTTGTAACAAACTATTTCTCTCCACCCCCATTCATCTTTCCTAAAAATCATTTACTCTCCTCTAGGAGGCCTACATCTCCTGTTCCCTTTCCCTAGGAAGAAGGTATTTAAATCTGCATTCTAAGCCAGCGTGGGGAGTTACTCATTCTTCCCTGAGATCTCCCACATATACATGAGGTACACATGTTAATGAACTTTTGTTTTTCACTTGGCGATCTGTCTTTCACTACAAGAGCCTCCACTAAGAACTCAGAAAGGTTGAGGAAAACTATTTTTCTTCCTCCATAATTCTATCTCGGGAAATCAAGTCCCCAGCTGAACAATGAGGTTGGCTCAAGTATCGAGCATTCCCAGCTGACGGGAGGAAAGCTTCTAGGGAGAAATCAATGATATTGGCATCAAAGTGGGATGAAGGGCACACGCATGGTTGATGGTGGGAGTTTAAAGTGGTTCGACGTTTTTGAGGATGACTTGGCAAATTTGATAGAAATGTTCAAGGTATATCCAAGAGTCTTCTAGGAATCACAGCTGCTGAGATAAAGCATAAACACTTAAGCCCTGCTCAGCACCCAGGGGTCTGACTGCAGGGTCCCCTTCCATGATAGGAAAACCTGGGAACAACCTGCATTTTTAGGACAAGGTAGCATCTATGCTAATAAAAGGGTAATATGCTAATTAGACTGAACATCTTCCAGACGACCTTCTGGATGTCCTTCTGGAAGTCCTTCCCAACAAAGCCATGTTGGTGGGGCCAAGGCAGAGGAGGTTAGAGGCAATCAGGCAAGCAGGGGAGAGCAGCTAGGAGGACCAGGCCAGCAGAGGAGAGCAGTTAGGGCGAACAGGCTGTCAGAAGAGAACAGCCAGGGGGATCAGGCTGGCAGGCAGGTGAGTGGTTAGGAGCCAGAGGCCTGAGGGGTCCCAGATTGGAGAGGGTGCAGGCTGGGCTGAGGGAATCCCCCGCCCCTCTCCCCCGTGCACGGATTTCGTACACCAGGCCACTAGTAGTTATATATTATGTGATTTTATAATTATACTAGAGACCCGTTGCAGGAAGATTCCTGCAAGAATAGGGCTTCCTGCGACCTAAGTAAAGCTCCTGTCCCTTCTCCGCTGCCTCGCTCCCTCCTGTCTCCTCTGCTTTGCTCCCTTCTCTGCTGCCTTGCTCCCTCCCATCTCCTTTGCCTTGCTTCCTCCCATCTCCTCTGCCTCACTCCCTCCCATCTCCTCTGCCTCACTCCCTCCCTTCTCCCCCACTCCAGTTGCTTGCTTCTCCACAGCTTTGCTCCCTTTTGCAGTGCTTGGCTTCCTTCTACACCATCATCTGCACCTGGATATGCACTATTTTATGTCTGCTCTATTTATTCAACATCATGGTGAGTTTTTTCCATTTGTTATAGACAGTTGTATTTATGCATTTTCATATTTTATTGAATGACTGTTGAACAGTTTGTTTACATATTCTACAATGAGTGTATATTTATGGCATTTACTGCTGCACAAGGCCCCAAAAGTTGGTGCCTTTATTAAAACTACTGTTCTCTATTTTTTCTTCTTTTTTACTCATTTGCCCCAGCCCCCCAATGAAACTGACCCCAAATGCTCTCAGGTTCTATTGCCTATAGCTGTGAAGCCAAACACATACATAGGTGCTGATGGAAGGAAAATGATTTATTCAGGTGCCGACTACCTGAGAAGGTGGCAGGTTCATACCTTAACAACCATCCTAATATCTCAGGATAGGCAAAGGGCTTTTGTAGGGGGATTGTGGAAAGAGGTGAACTAAGGAATTCTGGCAATGTGCAGTTTCACATTTCAGTCCTCAAGTGGTTTCGATGCTCTCTTTCATGTGTGTCAGCATCTGGCATTTCTTCCCCCTTTTTATTTCTCTCAGTGGGTTTTATTTCTGGGGAGAGGATGTTGCAGGCCTAGCCAACCATCAGCATCTGCTACATGATTGTGGTCAAGCTTGAAGGAAAGGGAAATTGGAACTGCTGCTGCCTTAAACATGCTTCAATAGAAAACTATTAATATTTTAGACTAGATGTTTTGTTAGCATATTCTTATTTTTAATTATTGGTTAATTATTTAATTAAATATGAGGTTTTAAAATATCCTACCCTGTTACACACCCAACACCCGCTACCCCACCAGAGCTGTCTGCTTGTTTTTAATCCACAAGTCTCTATTTTGCTTGTTAGTTCATTAGTTCATTAAATTCATATATGAGTGAAATCATATGGTACTTGTCTTTCTCTGGCTGACTTATTTTATTAGCTTAATGTTCTTCAGGTCCAATCATGCTGTCACAAAGGGTAACATTTTCTTCCTTTTTAAGGCCAAGTAGTATTCCATTGTATAAATATACCATACCTGTTTCATCCACTCATCCATTGATGGACACGTAGGCTGCTTCCAAATTTTGGCTATTATAAATAACACTGCAATGAATAGAGGAGTGGATATATTCCTTCAAATTATTGTTTTGAGTTTCTCTGAATAAATTCCCAGAAGTGGAATTGCTTGGTCATAAGAAGATTCAATTTTTAAGTTTTTGAGATAACTCCATACTGCTTTTCACTGTGGCTGCACCAAACTGCATTCCCATCAACAGTGCACAAGGTTTCCCTTTCTCCATATCCTTGCCAAAACGTGTTGTTTGTTGACTAATTGATATACACTGAGTGGCCAGGTGATTATGATCTCTGAACACATAATGATCTGGCCACTCAGTGTATATTCTATATAATAAAAGGCTAATATGCAAATTATCCCCTCGACCATGAGTTCAACCAGCAGGCAGGTTATCCAACCGCCCATATCCCTCCCCCTGGCCAGGCTGGCCAGACCCCACCCATGTACAAATTCATTCATCAGGCCTCTAATAGACACACACACACACACACACACACACACACACACACACACACACACTGAGTGGCCAGATTATTATGCATTCAGAAATCATAATAATCTAGTTGCTCAGTGCATAAGTGATTTACTGCTGCATAAGGCCAAAAGTGGTGCCTTTTATTGTGTTTTTCAATCTGTGCATACATGTACTTGAAGGGTTTCAGGTGGGGGAGCCAGCGTTTCATAGCAATTGACACTCAGCCAACCACAGCTCAGTAATACCCATGCTTTTTATATGTGCTTTTCCTCAAGTCTTTGCTCTGCGCTCTGAGCCATTCTTCCTTTTCCTTGAGAATGCTGTTAGTCATTGAGTAACAGCCTGCTAACTGACTGGCCTAAGTTGAAAACTGAGAGGTCGTATTTCGTTTTATTAATAAAAAAATTAATTATTATTAATTAACATATCTTACCAATTTTTTGTTTGTTTTGTTAATCTTTGCTCAAGGATATTTTTCCATTTTTATTTTTTATTTTTTAGGGAGAGTGGAAGAGAGAGGGTAAGACATAGATTTGTTGCCTCCTGCACTTACCCTGATCAGGGTCCGGGTGGGGGAGGAGCCTGCAACAGAGGTACAGGTATGTGCCCTTGACCGGAATCAAACCCGGAACCTTCTGGTCCACAGGCCAATGCTCTATCCACTGAGCCAAATCGGCTATAGTCCTAATTGTACGCCCCCCCCCTCTTAAGTTTCTATTGATATAAGAGCGGGAGATGGAGAGGGAAAGAGGGATAGAAACATCAGTGATGAGAGGGAATCATTGATTGGCTCCCTCCTGCATATCCCCTACTGGGGACCAAGTCTGAACCTGGGGGAATCTGTGACCTCCTTGTTCATAGGTTGATGTTCAACTGAGTCACACCGGCCAGGTGCTAATTTTTTCAGTAAACAGTATAGTAGATCTCTAAAATGTAATTGCTCTGTTTTTAGCAAGTATGATTTGTTTTGAAAACTGGGTAAGTTTTGTGTGTATCTAATCATTGCATACTCAGTTAAACAGAGGCTGTACCCACATAACTTTTCCACATCATTCCTTCTATACTAAAGCTAAAAGTCAGGTATATGTGGAGAAACCACTCAGGATTCCTAGAAGACGTCATGTCTAATAAGAAGATTGAAGCAAGAAGCTTTTTAAGAGGCATGTGCTAAGATTCTCTGAAATATTTTTCCCTGAAATGGTCTATGAATTAATACCTTCCATTTTAATGAGGTATTATATTAAAAAAAGGTAATTGGGCACCTTGAAACTGAGATTATTATTATTTTTACTGGCAGTGCCCTGAGCTTCATCATTTTCTTAAACACATTTATTATTTATTTTGTTTTTTAATATGCTTATTAAAAATTTTGTTAACTGGAAAGAATTGTTAGTATCCTTAATATTTCTAAATTTTCCATAAATCTTTAAAATTTCTTCTTGTTTTATGCCTCTGTTTTTTTTTTTTTTTTAAATTTAAGAAGCCTTTATTACGAACTCAAGTTCGGGCCCAAGTCTCAACTGTCACAGCAGTGAGCAACGCGAGCCCTGAGCCTCAGTAGCGAGCACTTTTTATCTCCAAGGCAGGGAGATTTGGCAATTTGTGATTGGCCGGTTTCACACAAAGAAAGGTAGCACAAGGTCAGTTACTGTACAGGGAAGCAGGAGATTTCAAATTCTGTTCCCAAGCTGGTGGGCCCTGTTGACCCGGTATCTGGCCTTGCAGTGTTCTGGCAGCAGGATGTCCTCGGGCAAGGGAGGGCTGAGTAAATATCACAAACAGCTAAAGGGGGTTTCGGTGGTTGTATCTGGTCTAAGCATGACTATGCCTCTGTTCTTATATATTAACTTAGACAGCTAGAAAAAGCCAATTATCACCTCTAGGTTGGTGGTACTAATATATCTAAACATCTCTGAAAATATTCAGACACAATGACAAGTTCATTATACAAACTCTTTGTTTTGCATGTTACTATAGACAATAGTGTTGTCAAACTTCTACCTCTACACAGTATGGGTCATTCCCTGCAGCTTCTAATAACACTTCGTTGTTGTTGTTGTGCTTCCTAACTCTAGGAGCCACATTCTCAAGACTCTTCAGGCCTTAGCATATTGCCCAGCTACATATATATGTTGTTTTAAATGAAATGTTATAGATGCTTATTTTAAGTAAAACTAACAAAATAAAGTTCAGCATTTTAACCACTTTAAAGTGTAATTCAGTAGCTTGGGTATATTTATAGTATTATACATTGTTACAACTATCTAATTAGAGAATATTTCCATCATTCCCAAAAGATATTCCAGGTTGGCACCATTTTGCAGCTCAGCCCATTTGGTTTCTAGATGATCTAACAAATTTATAATTCTTCCCCTCTCCCCAAAAGAAGATATTTCCAAGTTTCTGCTCTTCCTCTCTCTTTATCCCAAGGTAACTATTTATATGTTTTCTGTCTCTATGGCTTTCCATTCTGAAGTTTTTTCCTTTAAGGAGAGTACAGAAATATTGAAATATATATATTGATTTCAGAGAGAAAGGGAGAGAGAGATAAAAACATCAATAATGAGAGAGAATCATTGATCGGCTACCTCCTTCCTGCATGCCCCAAACTGGGCATATAGCCTGACTGGGAATTGAACCATCACCTTCTGGTTCATAGGTTAAGGCTCAACCACTGAGTCATGCTGGCTGGGTGAAATATATATATATATATATTTTATAAGGGACTTTGAGTCTGGTTGAACTTACAATAATTCTTGGGAGTCAGAAGCATAGAAGGCCTGGGAAAACACATCTAAAAAGATGAAAATACAATATGAAAAAGAGAGGAAGGAAGTCACACTAGTGGTTGACACAGAATAATATTCCAGGTAAATCACACAAGCTAAGGGAACTAGTAGTAAAAAATAAAATAAAATAGGATAAAAGAACAGTGAGTAAATTTATATGTAAAGAGAACAAATAACATTGAAATAATGTCCACTTGAGCAGAGTGAAAGAATCATCTGCTATCACAGTGAGAACAGTTTTTGTGGTGGAATGTATTGGGCAGAATCAAACTTTTGTGGGCTCATCACCCATGAGTATCAAATGTTTTAGATTCATGGACCAGAAAAGGAAAGTTTCTGGCTCCTATGGCTTTAAAGGTATTTTGTCAAGGGGAGACCCACTGAATATTAGAAAATGTTTGGTGCTCAGCATTCTGCATTCTGTATCCTTTAGCTTCACTGAGTGTTTGCTGCTCTTGAGCATCTGGAACTAATGTGATCTAACTAAACCAATGTCTGATAAACAAGAATAGTTTATTCTAACCAAACGTGTTTATGGGTAGCAATGGCACAAGGTAGAGTCTCATTTGCTGAAAACAGTTGTAAGTTAGTAGATTTTTAATACCTGAAATAATATAAACGACTAATATAAACAACTAATATTAAGATCTGTGAAGGGGATAGATACTTTAAAGGATTTTTTTTTACACTCCTTAAATTTTACTGTGTATCTTAGATTACTCTTACACTATAGAAGAACAGATATAATGTCTACATTCTGGGGAATTATCTTCATAATAAAACATATTCTATTCTAAAATGAAGTCATGAAGTGGTGATTGATTTAGAGGATTACACTGACCAAACCCTGGATTTTTTATTTTTAGTTTTTATTATATATATATATATATATATATATATATATATATATATATATAGCAGTATAACTTATATTTAATAGTAGTACATATGTTTTCCTTTCCCCCCTATTAATCTCCCCCTAGCCTCCCCTATCCCCCAGCACATGTCCCCACCTGCCCCCCTCCCCGCCCCAGTGTCTTTTATTCATTGGTTATGCTCATATGCATGCATACAAGTCCTTTGGTTGATCTCCCCCAGGATTTGCCTCCCATCCATCCCAGCCTTCCCCCTGTAGCTTGACAGCCTGTTCAATGCCTCCCTGCCTCTATATCAATCACTATCCTATTTCTTTTCTTCAAAAATATCTTGCCTCTGCATACTAGAAATAAATGTATAAGAACAAAAGTCTCAGTTTCAATGTCCAACTGTTCTGAGTCCCAGTTTCAATGTCAAATAGTTCTTATGTGTAGATGTCAGCAATGGTATCCATATGGTGGACACATCGTGGCAATGCAAGATCCATCCTCTCTGGTTTGGTCCTGGGCCGCCTGCAGCCATGCACAGCTGCCGACTGCTAGCATGGCAAGATGTCGTCAGTGTCCCGCATCTCTGGACCATCCTCGTGGCTGGAACAGATCCGTCAGATCCTCACTGTGCAGGAACCTGCATGATCTTGGAGTTGTTCTCTGAAAACACAAAAATACATTCTCGACCAAAAGTTAACAAAGGGACCCTCTCTGTAAATTAGACTTGGGATTCTTTTTATTTTTGCCTAAATTATTTTCCTTTGGCTTATTTTGACACCATGTGTGTTTTTTCATGGGTGTCCTGCTGTTGGCTTTACAAATGGAAGTTACTTTTCTGGAGTAAGAATTTTCTAGATGCATTTTACTTACATGATATTTTTTCTTACATGATATTACCCCACTATCTCCACCTTTTTTGATTAATAGGGGCTTTTGGAAATTTTAGATTGCAGTGTTGGTAATTTTAAATTTTAATTTTTGCACACAAATATGACTGCTTTAGGTTCTTTGGATGTTAGGCAATTTTACAGTGAGATGAACTACTAATAGAAATTTTAGTTAATGTTTTAGGAAAAGCTTTTTGTCCAGTACTCTTATATTTTCTTGAGTATTCACTTATTTCACTTGGCCAATTTAAATTAATCTGAAAACTTGATTACTATTTTCCTGTCAATTTTAATACTCAAGCAGAAATCTTAGTTTACCCTGTAAATACTAGTAGAAAGGAATATTTGCAATTTTGAATAGGTCCTGAGCATTCCTGGTAATAGACTGAATTTAGATATAGAGCATCTATTGCTGGCCGAGTCTCTGTCTGCCACCTGGGTTCCCGTATGAGTTGTGTGTGGGAGGCGAAGCAGCCATGGGGGCAGGAGACTTCCCACAGAAGGAGTGAGAGTTCAAGCCCCTGCAAGGTTTATGGGTGAGGGTCTGTGCCCCACCTCTGTTGACCTTTTAGTTCTCTACTGTTGGCCCCTCTGCAATTGTGCCTGTCTTAGGTTGTTCCTTCCCTGAGGAAACTTACCTGTCTCTGGCTAACCAGCCATCCTCTGGGGCCAAACAGAGTGATGTGAGGGTCAGTTCTGTCTCCTTTGTAGTCTATGCCCCCATGGCCTCCATGTCCAGCACCTGCCTCAAACCCTGGATTTTTTAGGTATGAACACTATTGCCAAGGAAAATTAAATGTCATGCAGTCATGGGAACAGTGAAAGACTTAGTTCATAAACCAAAGTTTTCTGATTAATGGTAAAGTGCTTATCAAACATCATTTATTCCCTCCCTCAACAGATCAGGACCAATTTCTTCTTAACCCCTCCTCCTCGCTTGGCACCCAAAGTGATCATTTACTTAACATTGTATATTCCTACCTGTACTATTTATAAGTCTCCCATGAGTGTTACTTTTACCTTTGCCTGACCTTTTCCAACACAACATAAAATCTGTTGACTGAGGTTTTAATCTTGGCAGTCAGAACACTGTAATTGCCAATAAATAATATAACTTTTATAAAACTGTTTGGCAAGTTGTAAAATGCAGATAATAAACACATCTTCCAGCCAGGGTTCTTTTGAGGAGAAAATGATATATATATTGGGAAATGTTCAATAAATTGTAAACAGATAGAGATGAGTTGTCATTATTTTATTTCCTTTAGTCTCAAAATTCAAAATGCATATTCATCCCAATTTAGTCACATATATATTATTTGTGAATATCACAATTCTACTCTTATAACAAAAAATTAATTTATTCAAAGATGAAACCATTAATGATGAGTAGAAAACGCTCAAACAGTGACTCATTAGTGCTTTCTCACAAATACTGTACTAGACCTAACCTTCAGAAATAATTTTTAAGAGGTGTCTTCACTGCCCCACATGTTACTGCTCTCCCAGAGTGCTCTCCCGGTCTGGGAGCCAGTCTGGCTGGGTCCTTTTCTCTTCTCCTCCCCATCTTCTAATCCTGGTTTCTCTACCTCTTCTGTAATTAACCCCCCCTCCCCTTTTAAAATGTCTTGGTCTTCTTTTGGGGGAGCAAAGATGGCGGCATAGGTAAACACCTGAACTGCTGCCTCATGCAACAATTTCAAAATGGCAACTAAAAGACAAGGAGTCTATCACCCAGAACCATGGGAAAGCTGGCTGAACCAAGGTTCATCAGCCAGAAGGAAAGAGGGGAGCATTGGGAAGGTACAAACGGTGAAAACCTGAGGTGAAGAGGCACGGGAACCTGGAGGTGGGAGACTTTGGGGCTGCTTTTTTTTCAACCCAAAGGAAAGCGGGCTCCTGATTACTCAGAACCCAAGTTTCTGGGGAGATGCTGGCAACCCAGACTCATACAGAAAGAAGGTGGATGGTCTACCATCGGGTTGGAAAGCAAGGGAGGCGCCCTTGCAGAGGCTCCCACGGCAATAGGTGTTCACTGTTGGGGGGCACGGGGTGCAGGGACTTGGAAACCTGGAGATTCAGAGTAGTGGCCATCACTGTTTGACACCCCCTAGCCTAGTGATGCCCTGAAAACCCTGCCCCACCTAATCTGCTAACCTGTGCCCGAGCTGAGTGCAGGGGCATTTGCATATAAAAGGCCTGCGCTTTTCCAGCTTAACCTAAACTGCAGCTCTGGTCAGACCAGGAGAAATCTGTAGACCTCGCTGAAGCTCCTGTTGGATCACCTCAGACAGTAGCTGAACTGCACCCCAGTAGATATCCAGAAGATAGTGTATCTAGAGGTCAGTGTGAGACGGCACCAGAATTCAACTACTCACACCCATAAGTGACACATTCAAGAGGCAGACTCGGTGAGCACCAAAGCCCCACTGAAGCAAGTCTGCCCCATAGGCGTGTCTCCACACAGCAGCTCTTCCACTCCCTTAATATAAGGAAGCGGCAAAATGAGGAGACAGGCACGAATGAAAGAAATGGAGGAAAGCAGACTATTGGATATAGAGTTCAAGACCACATTTATAAGGTTACTCAAGAATCTTCTAAAATCTCGGGGGAGGAACCAAGATGGTGGCATAGGTAAACACCTATTGTGCTGCCCTGAGCAACAATTCCAAAATTACAACATGACAACAAAACAAACATCATCCAGAATCACAAAAAAGCTGGCTGAGTGAAAATTACACAATGAAAGTAAAGGTGGGATACTGAGACTCAGAAGAGTGGCAGAGTGCAGCCTTGAAGATACATGCGGAGCCAGAGGTTTGGAGCCGTGGGCACGCGGGGGCTATAGGGCTGGCAGCAGCAACCCCTGCTGGATTTCTTCAATGGGTAGGTTGGAGACATCCCACTGCACAGATTCCCGAGTGCCAGGTGAGGTCTGAGGTCTGGGGTATGCACCCTAAAAGCCGGGTATGGCAGAGGTCTCCTAGTCTGAGGAGAATCCGCATAGCCTGGAACAGCAGTTTGCACACATAAAGTGCACAGTAGCACAGACACGCGACTTGCTCCCTGGTGACTTGCCCCCTGGTTTGGGAGACCACCAGACTGCTTTGTTTTACAACCCTGGGCGAGACTTTGGCTGTGCAGACTCATTTGGGGAGAGGCAGAGTGGTCTGGCAAGGGGTAGAGACCAGTGGCCACTTTCTCTTGAAGGTGCTTGCAGCCATTACCACCCAACACAGAGACCCATGCGCCGCATAGAATTTAGCTGATGCTGACGTTGCCTGCTCAGCTCAGAGACTCCGCCCATCCAACAAAAACACAGTTTCCCTGTACGGTTAATTGGCCTGGAGGTCAAACCCTCCTAGGGCTAACAACAACAAGCTGGGCTTAAATTAAAAAAATACTGTACAACCCATAAAGGATTGCAGTAAGAGTACCCATCTCAAATAACGGGTGGTTGAGCCACTGTCCCTTAGAGGACATCTACCACATAAAGCAGCCACCATGCAGAGACATGGAAAGAAATCAGGTGTGAAAGAAGTGGAGGAGAAAAGACGACTAGACATAGAGTTCAAAAACACGGTTATAAGGCTTTTCAAGAGGCTCCTAGAAAAGGCCGATGAACTTAATGAGAACTACGAGGAAATGAACAAGACCTACAAGGATATGAATGAGACCTACAAGGAAATGAACAAGACCTACAAGGATATGAACGAGACCCTCAAGGATATGAAAAAGGACCAACTAGAAATCAAGCATACACTGACTAAAATAAAAAATATTACACAAAGTCCTAAAAGCAGTCCCGAGAGCCATAAGAACCAAGTCAAAGATTTTAAATACAAAGAAGCAAAATCCCCTTGGCTGGAAAAGCAAGAAACGAAAAGAATCCAGATAATTGAAGATAGTATAAGGGGCCTCTGGGACAATCTCAAGCATGCCAACATCAAAATTATGGAGGTGCCAGAAAAAGAGAGAGAGCAAGGTAATGAAAACCTACTTGAAGAAATAGTGACTGAAAACCTCCCCAACCTGGTGAAAGAAACTGACTTAAAAGCCCAAGAAGTACACAGAACCCCAAAATATAGGAATCTAAAGAGGACCACACCAAGACACATCATAATTAAAATGCCAAGAGCAAAAGATAAAGAGAGAATATTAAAAGCAGCAAGAGAAAAACAGTTAGTTACCTATAAGGGAGCACCTATACGATTGTCAGCGGATTTCTCAACAGAAACATTGCAGGCCAGAAGGAAGTGGCAAGAAATATTCAAAGTGATGAATAGCAAGAATCTACAACCAAGAATACTCTATCCAGCAAAGCGATCATTCAGAACTGAAGATCAGATAAAGTGCTTCACAGATAAGAAAAAGCTAAAGGAGTTCATCACCACCAAACTACTATTATATGAAATGCTGAAAGATATTCTTTAAGAAGAGGAAGAAGAAAAAGGTAAAAATATAAATTATGAACAACAAATACACATCTATCAACAAATGAATATAAAAATCAAAGGAATTAATAATCTGATTAATAGGATAAACTGGTGAATATAACAGAATCATGGACATAGAGAGGAAATGGACTGACAATTCTTGGTGAGAAAAGGGGTGTGGGAAGTGTAGCAAGAGACTGGACAAAAATCTTGCAACAATGGGAGAGGACAGTGGAGGGGGGAGGTGAGTGCAGAGGGTGGGATGGGTACAGGGTGGAGGGGAGCTATAGGGGGATAAAAAAGGGGGAACAGTGTAATTAATAAACTGAACAATAAAGATTAAAAAAAAAAGGATCTTCTAAAAACCTCAAAGAAACTTGATGAGACCTTCAAGGACCTTGATGAGAATGCCAAGAAAATGGAAAAGGACCAGACAGAAATTAAGCATACATTGTCTGAAATAAAGAATATACGGAAATTCAACAGTAGATCAAAGGACTCCAAGAATCAAACCAAAGATCATAAATGTAAAGAGAAAAAAAAACAAAACACCCAACCAGAAAAACAGAAAGAAAAAAGAATCCATAAATATGAAGAGAATGTAAGGAGCCTCTGGAACAACTTTAAGTGCACCAACATCAGAATTACTGGAGTGCCAGAAGAAGAGAGCAAAATATTGAAAACCTATTAGAAGAAATAATGACAAAAAACTTTCCCTACCTGGTGAAAGAAATAGACTTACAAGTCCAGGAAGTGCACAGAACCCCAAACAAGAGGAGTCCAAAGAGGACCACACCAAGCACATAATAATTAAAATGCCAAGGGCAAAAGACAAAGAGAGAATCTTGAAAGCAGCAAGAGAAAAATGTTGGTTACCTACAAGGGAGTACCCATACGATTGTCAGCTGATTTCTCAATAGAAACTATGCAGGCCAGACAAGGAATGGCAAAAAATATTCAAAGTGATGAACAGAGAGAACCTACAACCAAGATTATGCTATCCAGCAAGGCTATTATTTAGAATCGAAGGTCAGACAAAGAGTTTCACAGACAAGAAAAAACTAAAGGAGTTCATCACTACCAAACCAGGATTAGATGAAATGCTGAAGGGTATTCTTTAAGAAGAGTAAGAAGAAAAAGGTAAAGATAAAAACTATGAACAACAAAATGACAACAAATACATACTTACCAACAAGTGAATCTAAAAATCAAGTGAATGAAAAATCTGATGAGCAGAACAGACAGATGAGTATAATAGAATCAGGGACTTAGAAAGGAAGTGGACTGACAATTCTCAGGGGGAAGAGGGTGTGGGGGTGCAGGAAGAAACTGAACAAAAATCTTACACCTATGGATGTAGACAATGGCGGGGGGTAAGGGCACCAGGTGGGGACCAGAGTTATGAGGGGAAAAAAAGAGGAAACCTGTAATAATCTGAACAATAAAGATTTAGTTAATTAAAATTTTAATTAAAAAAGAAATAATTTTTAAGATATGGGTGGAACATATAAATTGAATACCACCTACTAGTATAATAACAAGTATAAAAACACCATATTAAAGACCATAGAAACAGTGAGCTCTATGTGACTAGGCAAGTCTTGAATTGGTGAGTAACTCTGATAAGTTTTTTTCACTGATGTCTTTAATATTAATTACAAGACAAAAATGTAAAAAAACAGTTTAAGGGAATACATTTTTTTTGCCTGTCTTAAATGAAAATGAATCATGTTTAAAACATGTGAATAAATAAAATAAATATATATTTTTTGCAAATCATACTATTAGAACTCCTTGGCTGCTAATATGTGGATGTCCAATACAGTTTGATGATTCTAGCTTACTGAAAGAACAGATGATAGGACATAGATTGGTTTGAATTTTTAAAAATTCACAGTTGTTAAGTAATTATTTCTTTTTTTGTTTTTAAAAATATTTTATTGATTTTTTTCCAGAGAGAAAGGGAGAGGTATAGAGAGTTAGAAACATCGATGAGAGAGAAACATTGATCAGCTGCCTCCTGCACACCACCCACTGGGGATGTGCCCACAACCAAGGCACATGTCCCTGACCGGAATCGAACCTGGGACCCTTCAGTCCGCAGGCCAACGCTCTATATACTGAGCCAAACCGGTTTTGGCAAGTAATTATTTCTTCATAAAGTAATAAAAGTTCATATTGAAAATCACAACATAAATAAATATCAAATTGAGATAAAATGACTAAATATGAAAGATACAGTAAATAGAAAAAAGTATAGAATGGCAGTTTGTGAACTTGGAATGGGAAAACATGTTTAACAAGTACTTGGAAAGCAAAAGTATAATGTAGGAAGAGAGAAAAAGAAAAAGAGGAAGAATTAAAAATATCAAAATTAGGTTTTTACTTTAGAAAATACACTTGTCAAAAATAGTCATTGAATAACTGAGTAAGATAGTTGCAACAGTTAAACATGACACAAGATTACATCTAAGAAAGCTGTCTGGCAGGCATGGTTCAGTGGCTGAACACTGACATATGAACCAGGAGTTACAGTGTGACTCCCTGTCAGGGCATATACCCGGGTTGCGGGCTCTCCCCAGTGTGGGTCCTGCAGGAAACAGCCACTCAATAATTCTCTCTCATCATTGATGTTTCTATCCCTCTTTCCCTTTCCCTTCCTCTCTGAAATAAATAAAAAGTATATATTAAAAATAAATTAAAAAGCAAGGGATGTCTTTAAATCAATAAGACAAAGCAAAAGCAAAAGATTAATAAGCAAATTTTATGGATAAACAAATTACATAATAAAAACTTGGAGAGTTAATAAATGCAGGAAGGAATGGTCAGTTACAGTTGTAATTAGAGAAATAAAAATTAAAACAATAAATTGTTCCACAACATATCTACTACATAGAAAAATATTAGAAAGTTATCACCAAAGGGATTTATCTAAATGTGAGGAAGTGGTAATTTTTTTTACCTGATATTATTGTCAAAATCATCCAGATATTCTGGAGCATATATTTAGTAGTGAAATATATTTAGTAGCATATATTTAGTAGCATATATTTAGCATATACTTAGTGAAATTAAATATCATTATATCTTATTAGAGGCCCTGTGCACAAATTCATGCACCAGTGGGGTTCTGGGGAGGGATGTGGGAGGTTGGTCAGTCAGGGAGGAACTGCGGGAGGACTCCAATGCATGTCCAGCCTGTCTCACTAAGTTCTGATGGGCCAGACTCCAGCACCAAGCTAACCTACCAGTCAGAACGTCTGCCCCCTGGTGGTCAGTGCACATCATACTGAGCAGTTGGTCAGCTTTAGTATATCATTAGCATATTACACTTTGATTTGTTGAATGGCTGGTTAACTGGAGACTTAGCATATTAGGCTTTTATTACATAGGATGATGCAACATCTCATTTGTGAGATATGAAAGTTTTCTAGTTATTTCTCTTTTTTTTATTTAAAAAATATATTTTATTCATTTTTTTTTTACAGAGAGGAAGGAAGAGGGATAAAGAGCTAGAAACATCAATCAGCTAGCTGCATCTTGCACACCTCCTATTGGGGATGTGCCCGCAACCAACGCACATGCCCTTGACTGGAGGCAACCAATTGATGTATCTCTCTCCCATTGATGTTTCTTTCTCTCTTTCTCTCCCACCACTCTCTCTAAAAATTAATGGAGGGAGAACCAAGATGGTCTCATAGGTAATCTCGGTATTGGCTGCCTCCCACAGACACATTAAAATTATAACTAAAATGCAAAATAGCCATCATTCAGAACCAGCTGAAATCTGGTTGAATGGAAGTCTGACAACTAGAGAAGTAAAGAAAGTACATTGAGACTGGTAGGAAAGGAAGAACGATGAAGGGTATTCTTTAGAAGAGGAAGAAGAAAAAGAAGAAGAAGAAGGAGAAGAAAAGATAAAAAAGATGAACAATAAAATGGCAATAAATACATATCTATCAACAATTGAATCTAAAAATCAAAATAAGCAAGAAATTTAATGAACAAAATAAACTGGTGAATAAAATAGAACCAGAGGCATGGAAACATGGAATAGACTGACAAATCTCAAAGGGAAGGACGGAAGGAGGGGGAAGAGATTAACCAAAGGTATATGCATTGCCTATAGACACAGACAATAGGGTGGTAAAGGTCTGGGACAGGAAGAAACCAGGTGGAGGGTGGCAATGGGGGAGAAAGAGGATAATATGTAATACTCTCATCAATGCAGATTAAAAATAAATGAATGAATAAAAATCAATAGAAAAAGTGTCCTTGGGTGAGGATTAAAAAATCCTATATAATAAAGAGGTAATATGCAAATTGATTGTCATATCCTTGCACAAGATAGCCACTCCCATGTGGTCACAAGATGGCAATTGTGGGCGATCAGGCCAGCAGGGGGGGGCAGTTGGGGGGCAACCAGGCCTGCAGGGGAGGGAGGTCAGTTAGGGATGACCAGGCCAGCAGGGGAGGGAAGTTAGGGGTGACCGGGCTGGCAGGGGAGGGGAGTTGGGGGCAATTGGGCTAGCAGGGGAGCAGTTAGGCATCTATCAGGTTGGCAGGGGAGTGGTTAGGGGGCAATCAGGAGGCAGGGAGGCCAGGGTTGGGATCCAGCAGTCCTGCATTGTGAGAGGGATGTCTGACTGTGTGGGATCGGGTCTAAACCAACAGTTGGACATCCCCCGAGGTGTTTCAGATTGGAGAGGATGCAGGCTTGACTGAGGGACACCCCCCACCCCCCTGCATGAATTTTGTGCACCGGGCCTCTAGTAAATAAATAAAACAATAAAACCTCAAAGTTGAATTTCTTTGCTACCAAGACTCTCAACAAACCCATGCTTTTTTTTTTTTTTTTTTTTTTTTTTACTGTTTACTGAACATTTTATTATTTAATTATCAACCTTGGGAAAAAGTTACATCAGGACTCAAGAGGCAAATGTAGAAATCCACAAGGTGTTTTCCCTTGTTATGCTGGAGCAGACCCACTCCAGATCTGGCCACAGCCTACTGTCCACATCCTGGTACGTTGGTTACAAACTGGCTTCACCTCATCCAAGGGCCTACCTCGAGGGCATTAATGGCATCTTCAAGTTTGAGCATCCCTTGCTCCTGCCTCAGGCGGTGCCTCTTGGCCATGGACTGGAGCATCCACTTGGTTTGGAGTTTGTACAAGTAATTGCCATAAGCCATGGCCTCGCTGAGCTTTGAGGATTTTAGAACCTTCAGCTTGAGCGTGCTTTGCTCATTTGCTTGATGTATAGGACTCTAGATCTTCTGGGGCCAAACATGGCTTCCAGCAACCCTGTCAGGACTTGGAACCTCTCAGGATCTCTCAAGTCCTCAGGAACTTTCACTCCTGGTGGGATATCTTCCCAGCAGCTGTCCCCACCTTGAATGCCTCCAAAAGAAAATCACGCTCAGAGTTATGTTAGGCCTAAGAGAGTCAGCCCCCTGCTTTTTAAAAAAATGCATTTTTATTTCTTTCAGAGAGGGAGAGAGAGATAGAAACATCGATGATGAGAGAGAATCATTGATTGGCTGCCTCCTGCACACCTCCTGCTGGGGATGGAGCCTGCAACCTGGGCATGTGTCCTGCAGTAAGGGAACTGTGATCTCCTAGTTCTTAGGTCTATGCTCAACCACCGAACCACACCCATAGGGCAACAGGCCCATGCTTCTGATTCCAAATCAAAACTGTCCATGTTATAACCTACACCTCTGATAGTCAGAAAACTCAGGGAAGAATGGCTAGAACCATTGTTTTAAACAAGCTGATGTTTCCAGAACCAGGGCATAGGCCAACATAGAAACATGCTAGTTTTTAAAAGTTGATTGCAGAGACTCAATGAAATCTGGCAAAAGCAATAGATGGAAACTCCTGAGAGTTGGGAAAATGTTTGCTTTAGCCTTCAGAGCCTATGATTGTTTGAGCCAGTTTGTAACCTAGAAAATTTAGCCATATTGGAAATGTCTAAAATCAGTAAGCTAAGTGTGGAAGTTCAGTTAATGATATAAAGGTGTCTAATAAAAATCCTCTGTAACATTTTTTGCTATTTGCTATATTTATGTTTTCTTAAAAATTTTAGAAATGTGCAATGGTCAAATGCAGGCTGATTCTCCACTTTACATATTTAGAATGTCTCAATTTCCGTTTCTATTTGAGTTTGTTGTTTCAGGCACTTCCATGATAAATTGTGTGTGAATTCTGTCAGGTGACATTTTCTTTTTCTGCTCCACTATGCAGAGAGAGAAAATTGTGTCTATAGCAACCAACATTCCATTCAGAGTGTTTTTTTTATTACATGTCTCAAATCCTGTGTTTTCTTCTGTTTTTCTCCTTCCTCAGAGACCCAATTCATTTTTAACTCTGTGCTACAGAATCTGCTCCCTTGTTTTCTGGAGTGGTGATTCTGAGGTATATAGTGTATATATGATAGGGAAGTCCTCCCGGGGAATCTGCGTTTGATTCAGCACAAGACTTATTCTCAGGGCCTTTTAAAAATGAAGCTGCTGTGGATGCCTCTGTCTACAGAACCAAGGACCTAGTGGGAATCACCACTTCTACCTGATACTCTTCCTTGAAACTTGGCATTTCCACCTGTTTTGATTACCCCAACCCTTTGGAAACAATAGAAAGATCCTTTCTGCCATGTACTTTTTTGTGGTTGTGAACACAGCACCTGTATTCTATTTCCATTCATTTTCCTTGTCCTTGTAGTAGACTGAGTTATATAAATCCGTATCTTTTTTTTTTAAAGCTGGTTAAATTTTGGTTTTACCTTTTTTGTTGGGCTTAATTGCAGCATCTTTATCACTCCTCCTTTCACACTGTTTTCTGATCTAGAGATTCTTCCTCCTCCTCCTCCTCCTCCTCCTCCTCCTCCTCCTCCTCCTCCTCCTCCTCCTCCTCCTCCTCCTCCTCCCCCTCCTCCTCCTCCTCCTTTTTCTTCTTGAAGCAATTTTGCTTTCCTAAACTACCAGTCTTGAATTAGGTTTAACCTATTTCTGTCCTTTGTTTTTTATTTAGTGTTTCTTCAACTTCTAGTAATTCTCTAACATACTCTAGGTGGGATCTCTAGAAGCAAAATGAATAACTGTTATCACCATCTCAAAGTACTATGTCCCATTGTAACTGATACAATAATGCTGTAAATGTTGCACACACATTTTCCTGGTCCTATTATCTCTAATTGGTCTTCCTCTCCCCCCCCCCCGTAATCACCTAGTATGCCTGATTTTAAATGTTCTTATTATGTATTCTCCTTATTATTATGGATGATGTATCAGAAACTTTCAGAGGGTTATTTCCTTCCAAGAATTTCCTGGAACCCACTACCTTTTAGAAAATCAGTCCAAGTTATTTTTCCTTTGAATCATTGCCTCTCTTTTGTTAGATGTCACTGCTCATAACCCAGTAAAAGAAAAATTCTCCTTCTTCAAGTCTCATTCCTACCTGCACATATATGTATATATAAAAGCATTATTGTTTTATTCAAAAATGAAATTACTATTAGTGGAAATACACTTTTTAAAAATTTCAAAACAACCAATTTTTGTGTCTAGCCTTCTTTGCTATCTTAACATTATTTAAAACATGTTGTTTGACATGTAAAGACTGACACCAACAGGTACATAGCAGGTGCTCATCTTCTCTTCCTCCTGTTCCTTCCTGCTCTTGCTCCTGATCTCCCCTTCCTCCTCTCTCCTCCTCTCATGCTCTTCTTCCTGACACTAGTTTACACGTAGAAAGTGTCATTTTTTTCTTCCCTGGCTATTTGAAAAGTATCTCTAATTCAGCATCCATTATTAATCAGGTTCTTGGCCTTTTGATCTCTGTGAGAATGAATAAAATTAAAATTCTAGGTCTTGGAGCACTGGTAGGTAATATTAGGGCATCTTTGGCCTCAGGGTTAAACTCTGTCTACCTGTGCTCTTTTTATGCTTAAGAATTTCTCTTACTTGATAGCTATCTCAGTTAGGCATTTATAATTGATGTTTGTCCAATGTATTTTCCATGTACTTAAGCATTTAACTTACAGAAAATTATTCGTAGGCAAAGTATATATTAGTTAATTTGAGAAAAACAAGAGAATAATGTGGATTTAGTTGTTTGTTACAAAATATATGGAAGCTATTAAACTTTATAGACTTTAGGTTTCTATGAGCAGAGAAGAGGATAGAAGTCATTCTTAGAAATAATGACAATATACTATAGGGATATAGGAATTAAATTGCTTAAGGTAGTCTATGAAGAGGCTGGTATGACTTGATTTTGTTTCTGAGTTTTGGGTGCAAGCTTGGATAATTATGGAGTAGACAATACCTAGAGAGATTTGAATGTAAAGTAGGAAAGTATGAAACTAGTTTGCCAAGCATAAATATAGCCATGGACCAGCTGGAAATATTGTTTTATAAGGAAGTAGTAGAAGGTGAACAATATGGATGCATTAGAGTTTCTTTCCAGGAAATATTAAGAATGTGGGCTTTTAACTAGCAATAGCTTTGGGATGAAATATTAAGAAAAAATATGATATTATTTTGTTGAGATTAAATTTACATAGCATAAAATTCACCACTTAACCACTTAAATGTATAATGCATTAAATTTTAGTATATTCGCAAAGTCTTAAAAACATCACCGTTATCTAATTTTGAGCATTTCTAGAGAAAATTACAGAGACACTGTGTACCATACATATTTGCAATCACTGAGCATTGGCCTTCTCACCCAGGCCTTGCCAGCTACTAATTTACTTTCTCCCTATATCAATGTGCCCATTCTGGACCTCTCAGCAAAATGGAATCATTTTATATTATTTGGTCTTTTGTATCTCTTTCTTTCACATAACACAGTGTTATAGAGATGTATTTATGTTGTGGCATATATCAGTACTTCACTTGTTTTTAAAGCTGGATAATATTCCATTTTTGTTTATGCATTTATCAGTTGATGGATATTTAAGTTGCTTCCATTTGACCACTATAGGCATACCTTGTTTTATTACGTCTGATGGAGATGTACAATGAGATCAATGTTGTTTTCATGCTTGCTAAAACAACATCTATTCTGTAGCCCATGCATCAAGGAATAATTTCAACATTCAGGACTTATTATTCGAGAAACACATTTTGTAAGACTGTAATTGCCATAGATAGTGGTTCCACTGATGGAGCTAGGCAATGTGAATTGAAAACCTTCTGGAAAGGATTCATCATTCTAGACACCATTAAAAACATTAATGATTCATGGGAAGAGGTCAAAATGTCAACACTGATAGGCGTTTGGGAGAAATTGATTCCAACCCTTGTGGATGATTTTGAAGGTCCAAGACTTCAATGGAAAAAGTAACTGTCAATGTGGTGAAATAGCAAGACAACTAAAATTGGAAACAGAGCCTTAAGATCTGATAAAATCACTGCAATATCATGATAAAACTTTAATCCATGAGTAGTTGCTTCTTATGGGTTCACAAAGAAAGTGGTTTCTTGAGATGGGATCTACTCCTAGTGAAGATTGTTGAAATTAAAACAAAGGATGTAGAATACTACATACATTTGGTTGATAAAGCAGCAGTAGAGTTTGATAGAATAAACTACAATGAAAATTCTTTTACAAGTACACCGAGTGGCCAAATTATTATGATTTCTGAACACATAATAATCTGGCCACTCAGTGTATATTCTATATAATAAAAGGCTAATATACAAATTGTCTCGTCAACCAGGAGTTCTACTAGCAGACAGGCCAGCCAACTGCCCATGTCCTTCCCCCTGGCCAGGCTGGCTGGACCCCACCCATGCATGAATTCATGCACCACTATATATATATATATATATATATATATATATATATATATATATATATATAGTGGCCAGATTATTATGCATTCAGAGATCATAATAATCTTGCCACTCAGTATAACTTTATGATTGATTATAGTTAGATTCTTTTAACATAATGTTTATGTGCAGCTGCTGAATAGAGAATTAGACAGATTCCTTGTCATTCCACACATTTCAATCCTTTTAGAAAATAAATATCAATGATATTTAGGAACAGAAAATAGCATTGCTGAATCTCAAATCACAATTCCCTTTAATCAACATTGTAACAGGAAAAAAATGGTAACGATCAATGAATAACACCCAGTTAGAAGAAAATTGGAATCCACAAATAATCTGTTCAATGAGTGTTCTTGAGTCAATATACTTAACAAGTATTTATAAGATAGAAAAGAATCTAGATTGCAGAAATACCATATAATTTTACTTTTGGTTTGAAGAAACACTTGAAAGAGGAGCATGCGAAAGCTATGTAGAAGAACTCTGGGTTCCTTATGCAACAATTCTATAGTAAGACTCCTCAAATGAAGATTTTAAGAAAAAGAGAGATGCTTTCTTGAAAGGTGGCTTGTCATAGCTTTGCAACATACTATTTACTTTCATATGAAGGTGCTTGCTGGATGTACACTGTGGGTAAAGCATGTTGTAAAAATTAGAAGAAAATATTTACTAATTTATCTTTATTTCTTTTTTCTGCTCCTTCTTTCTACTATGCCTCCTTCTCACAAACTAGCCAATCCAAATTTGCATATTTGATGAATGTGTAAGTGAACTAATGGAATATCTAAATATTATATTTAAATTATAAGTACTGTTCAATTTTTCTGGGTATATTTCAATTTCAATACGGCACACAGTATTTGGCTTACTGAAAAAAAAAGGCTAATTGTGGCTACCAGCCACAGTACAGTGAGAAATTACATTAGGAACACAACTTTTCTGCCCTCCCATATTCCTTAACAGAGCAGCGTAAGTAGCTGCTCTGTTAAGAAGTAACTTCTGCCCTTACACACTAAAATATTTCTCCTGTTTCATCTTCATGATTTTGGTGGACACATACGCATAAACTGCAGAGTCTAGAATTTTCTCTCTTGACTTCAATTACCTTTATTTTCATATTAAGGAACAATAATTAATTTAAAACCTAAATATTTGTCTTATTTATTTATTTATTTATTTGGAAAACAACTGCATTTACCATTTACTGATGCAAGAAAAAAACAAACCTTTTAGTAAAGACCTAAACCAAATCCATTACTCTCAATTCATATTTGACAAAGGAGGCAAGAGTATACAAGAGAGTCAAGACAGTGTCTTCAATAAACGGTGTTGGAAAAATGGACAGATATATGCAAAAAAAATAAAATAAAACTAGACCATCAACTTATACCATACACAAGAACAAACTCAAAATAGCTAAAAGACTTAAATGTAAATAATGAAAACATAAAAATCCTAGAAAAAACCATAGGCAGTAAAATCTCAGATATCTCTTGCAGCAATATGTTTGTGGATACAGCTTGTAGGCAAGGGAAACTAAGGAGAAAACAAACAAATAGGATTACTTAAAAAGCTTCTGCAAAGCAAAAGAAGCCATCAACAAAATGAAAAGAACATACAGTATTTGGAAATGACACATCTGATAAAGAATTAATATTCAAAATATATAAAGAACTCATACAAATTAACAAAAGGAAGATAAACAATGTAATTAAAAAGTGGGCAAAGGGCCTAAATAGACACTTCTCCAGAGTGGACATCCAGACGGTCAAGATACATATGAAAAAATGCTCAAAGACACTGATCATCAGAGAGATGCAAATTAAAGCAATAAGGTATCACCTCATACATGTCAGAATAGCTATCATCAACAAATGAACAAATGACAAGTGCTGGCAAGAATGTGGAGAAAAGGGAACCCCAGTACACTGCCTAATGGTAATGCAGATGGGTGCAGCCATTGTGGAAAACAGTATGGAGTTTCTTTAAAAAATTAAATATGGAATTGCCATTTGACACAGTGAACCCTCTTCTAAGAATATATCTTAAGAAATCCAAATATCAATCAGAAAGCTGTATGCACCCCTATATTCATAGCAGCACAATTTACATTAGCTAAGATCTTGAAACAGCCCAAGTACCCATCAGTAGATGAGTGGATATAAAAGCTGTGAATACATTTTTACTGTGGAATACTATGCAAGCAGTAAAAAAGAAGGATCTCTTATCATTTGAGACAGTATGGAGAGAAAGACAAGTATTATATGATATCACTCATAGGTGGAATCTAATGAACAAAATAAACTGATGAACAAAAGAGATCCAAAGATATAGAAGCATGGAACAGACTAATCTCAGAGGGAAGGTGGGTGGATTAGAAGAGATCAATCAAAGAACTTATATGGATACTAGAGGCCCAGTGCACAAAAATTCATGCACTCTGAGGCGTCTTTCAGCCTGGCGTGTGGCTCTGGCAGCCTGGGAGACCTCAGAAGATGTCTAATTAATGGGTGTCCTTGGGGGATGTCTAACTAATGGGAGCTCTCGAGGAATATCTGACTAACATGTTAGGTGGACATCCTTAGCACTGCTGCAGAGGTGGGAAAAGCTCCACCACAGCTGCTGTGTTGGCCAGCCATGAGCCCGGCTTCTGCCTGAGCAGTGCTCCCCTTGTGGAAGTGCACTGATCACCAGGGGGCAGCTCCTGTGTTGAGCATCTTCCCCTTCTTGGTCAGTGCACATCATAGGGACCAGTCATTCCTGGTTGTTCTGTTATTAGGGTCAATTTGCATATTACCCTTTTATTATATACTAGAGGCCCGGTGCATGAAATTCATGCACGGGGAGGGGGGGGTTGTCCCTGAGCCCAGCCTGCACCCTCTTCAATCTGGGATCCCTCAGGGATGTCTGACTGCCCATTTAGGCCCAATCTGGGCAGGATTGGGCCTAAATGGGCAGTCGGAATCCTTCTCACAATCCAGGACTGCTGGCTTCCAACTACTTGCCTGCCTACCTTCCTGATTGCCCCAACCCCTTATGCCTGCCAGCCTGATCACCCCCTGGCCAGGGGTTCAGCGTAGGGAGGGATGAATAGGTGGGCCACAGGTGATCTTTAGAGCAATGAAACTGCTCTGTATGATAATACATTAATGGTACATTTGTCAAGACCATAAGATGTTCAGCACAAAGAATGAACCCTAATGTAAACTACAGATTTTACTTTTGTTAATAATGTGTCGATAAAGGCACATCAATTGTAATAAATGTATCATATTAATTTAAGATGCTAATAATAAAAGAAGCTTTAATGTGGTGTGGCTGGGCCTGGGGGTGGCGGCGAGGGTCCAGACCCCCTGCTGGGTCCGAGGTGGCCATCGGGACCCCCACTGCCACCCCAGGTTTGCCAAGGCTGGGCCTCGGGGCAGCGGCACGGGTCTGGACGCCCTGCAGGGCCCAGGGTGGCCACCAGGACCCCTGCCAGCTCAATGGCTGCTTTGGACTGCTGGCACTGTGGCGGCCGCCCCTTGCACCGCCCCTCACCCCATGAGTGCCTTGGCCCTGCCCCCTGCTCCTGATTGGCTGGTAGCATAGCAAGGGTATGGTCAAATTTGCATATTATTCTTTTATTAGATAGGACAAGGAAGACCCAGATAATAGTGTGGTGAAGGCTTGGGGCGGGTTGTAGGGAGGACTAGAATAGGTCAATGGGGAAAAAAAGGGGACATATGTAATAGTTTCAACAATAAAGATGAAAAAATTAAGGACCTAGACTATATAATAAATTTTTACTATAGCATAAAAATATCTTTACTATTATTGAGCATTGGTTATATTTTATTCCTTCTTCTTTAAAACTGATTGTATCACATTTTCAAATTTATTTTTTCCCAAAATATTTGAAATGTACCATCAGAATTTTAGAGCTATATATTGCTTTATCTTGAATATTTTGTGATTTAGACATTCAAGTAAACATTTAATATGAATTATATATATTATATTTACATATAATATACTCTCAGCTGATATGTTATAAAACTTCTTTTATTGTTGGTGAGTTCCCTAAGTTGGCCTGACATATCTATTTCATTAATGACTTACTACACAGAGACGCACACACACACACAAATACATATAATTAAAAGTATTTTGAATTGTACTGTTCTTTCAGTGACAATCAAATCCGAGGTTTAATACCAATTTAGGTATTCCTGAATGTTCCCCAGCATTCTCTTCAATGTATGATTCCTGTTGTGGTTTGGTTACAAGAGAAAAATATGCATGAGAAAGCAGCAGTCAGGAAGGTCTGCTGGTGGTGGTTGGTTAGAGTGAGTCTGTGAGGAATCAATGTAGAATAGCCTACAAACTCAAGTTTGTACTTGGCTTTTGGTTCAACATAAAATGTTCTAATTCCTAACTGCTGGTCTTGCTGATCAATAGTGACTCAGGCCTACACCAGATATTTTGCAGCAAACTCACCAAGGGAGTATGGACAGAAAACCAACAAACTCTGTAGACTTCTACAATGGTCTTCTTTACCTTTCCATTCCAGTGCTCCAGTGAATCTAGCCTCTTGTAAGCTCCATGCTGATAAAGGCTTTCCTCAGGACCCTTTCAGCAGTTTACATCCTAGCATATCCATAGATTGTATTAAGCTCAATTTCAATGAAAAACAAAAACAAACAACTTTTTTCATTTACTAGCAATAGTACACACAACTCATAGTGTTCTGCTTCCCTGTTTAAGCACTAAGTGATCCTTTATAATAAAAGGCTAATATGCAAATTGTCCCCTCGAACAGGAGATTGATTGGGAGTTTAACCAAGGGATAGGACCAGCCTGCCAACTGTCTGTGGCCCCTCCCCAGGACAACCCTATCCCCAATTGGGACCCCCACTTCAGGGCAGGGCAAGCCAGCCAACCTCCTGCACTCCCTCCCCCTGTTCCTTTCCCCCCCCAGCCATCCAGACTCCATTTGTGCATGAATTTGTGTGCCAGGCCTCTAGTAGCGCAATAAGATAAAGTGTAGGGACCATTGTCCACAAGCTTCTCTTAAAACTTCCCTCTAAATCAGGGACAGCATACAATTTCAGTATGTATTTTCAGCTCTGTGGGTTATATGGAGTACTTTTTTTAAAAAGAAACAATTCAATAATATTTTATTCAATAAAATTTTTTTCCTCTCATTGACTTTTGCTCATAGCATATTTCTAGCTACAATGTAAAATATTTTAATACAGATATCCAATAATTAAAAATGCTAAAAATATACCAATATACATACGAATTACCCAGTGAGACCAATCAATATATCAAATATTATTAAAATGAAATCACATTATGTTTAGACTAATAAAATCAAACTAGGACATTATGGTATATCTTAATTATTTCTAACCATAAAATCAAGCTTCAAATCTAAGAGAGAAATATTTATTAAACATAAAGTGTGTTGTTTTTCTTTTCTTTCTCCCTCTGTCACTCCAGCAGAACAGACAAATCTAGCACATAATTCAGTATACTTTATACTTCCCTTACCTTATTCTCATTTTCAGGAAGGTTAGTCAAATATGCAACTCATGTGGAAATATTCTTCTTAAAATGAGGACACCAACCCTAGAAAATATTACAGTTTAATTAGAGCAACTTGTATTTGAAACTATATTTCTTCTGTAAACATCTGTCACATAAAATTGACTTCATATCTAGACTTTAATTCATTTTGAAAAGTTGGTTTCTTTTGTAATTACTCAATTCCTCCACTGTAGCATGGAAAATAGCCATATGCCATACCTACATTTTACAAAAGAGAACTTTAAGAAATAGCTATTTGATTCAAGGATAATAAGAAGAATTCCTTTTATATAATACAACTTTAAGAAATAGCTATTATGATTAATGGCCTTGCCTGGATTTGGCTTTTATATATCCCTGATGTAAGGATTATTGATGAGGTTCAAACTTTTTAGTCTTTAAGCCAATACTATAATTTTCATGAGTTTCAATTGTCTAACCACCTAGTGACATTCAAATGCACATAGAATGTATAAGCCAACATCAGAGAGAATTAAACTTCTTTGTTCTTTAAAAAATAAAATAAAGAAAATGTAAGCCAAGCTTTATTCTATACTTTGTTTTTCTTGATAGTGTGATGGGTAAATGCTTGAGATGAGGTTTTCACTTAGGATGGGCATTTAATTTTTATCTAATTATTTATTTATTTATTTATTTATTTATTTATTTATTTATTTATCTTTTAAAGATTATTTATTTATTTATTATTGTTTAAAGTATTACAAATAGTAGTACATATATTTCCTTCCCTCCCGCCCCATTGACCTCCCCCTGGTCTTTCCTACCCCCCAGCAAATGCCTTCACCTGCCCTCCCCCGTCCCAGTGTCTTGTATCCATTGGTTATACTTTTATGCATGCGTACAGGTCTTTCGGTTGAACTCTTATAGCTCCCGCTCCCTCCTCTCCCCAGCCTTCCCCCTGTAGTTTGACAGTCTGTTCAATGCTTCTTTGCCTCTGTATCTATTCCCCCCCCCCCCATTTCTTTTCTTTAAACAATCTTGCCGCTGCATACTAGAAATAAACATACAAGAACAAAAAAATGTTTGAGTCTCATTTTTAATGTCCAACAGTTCTGAGTCCCAGTTTCAGTGTCAATAGTTCCTTATGTGTACATGTCAGCAATGATATCTGGATGGTGGACAAATGGTGGCAATGCAGGTCCCACACTCTCTGGTTTGGTCCTGGGCAACCTGCAACAACTCACAGCTGCTGACTGCTAATATGGCAAGGGGTCATCAGCGTCTTCCATCTCTGGACTGTTTCTCCTCTTGTCTTCGTGGTTGGAGCAGACCTGTCAATTCCTCTTTGTTGCAGGAATCCATATGGTCTTGGAGTTGTTTTCTGAAAATATACAAACATATTCTCTACCAAAAGTTAATAAAGGAATCTTTTCTGTACCTTAGACTGGAATTTTTTTTTTATTTTTGCCCAAATGATTTTCCTTTGGCTTATTTTGACACCATGTGTGTTTTCCAAGGGTATCTTAGGATGGGCATTTTAAAGGTTAAAAAAAAATGCATGTGAAAAATCTATTGCTCTCACATTAATCAACAGAGACCAAAATTAGTTTTAAAAATCTTAAGTTGCCCACAAATATATTCAGCTGAAAAGACATAAAACACAAGCTTCTAAATTAACAAATATATTATTAAGTGGTTACTGTATTCTGAGGAAAAACAAAGAAATCAGTGGATACAGTCTTTTGATTCAGTTCAACTATTATTTGAGTAAAACTTTCTGAAACTTATTCCAGCTAAAATTCCAAGATAATGTAGATTTTTATTATTAATACACTGATTATTCGCTTTACTTATATACTGATGAAAAAATTTTGTTATACTTTGAGCCATTGCCCTTAAGACTTAATTTATTAAGAACAGTTTTACATCCACAAAAAAATTGAAGGGAAGATACAGAGATCTCCCATATACCCCATGGTCACAAACACATATAACCTCTTTATTATCATCACTCCCTTGCAGAGTGGTACTGTGCTAGGTGAACCTACACTGCCACGTTATAATCTCCTAAAGACCACAGTTTACATGTGCTGCACTCTTGGCATTATATTGTTAACTTTAAAAATTTGAAAATTTCTTAAACTTATTTGAGATCCTGTTTGCTTTTCATTATTACTGAATCATATTAACCTCTTGAGTTGCCATTTCTCTGTACTTTCCATATGTTAAATTAAAAAAAATACCTACTGTTTTGATTAAGTAGAAACCATGTTACTGTTACAAATATCATTCTTTGGGATTTAAAAAAGACTTATATTCTTTAAAGTTTCCAAGAATATTATTCCAACATTAATAGTTCTTTTTATAAAATACAACTTTATGAAATAGCTATATAGGTCTCATTCTTGATACTTTAACTATGGACAATTCATTGTCTGTGCAAGAGATGGAGAGACAGTGAGCAAGAAGCCCCTATTTTTATAGTACATTAGTTTGCACTTCGTATTATTTCTACTTATTTTCCTAGGTCTGTTCTTTGTAATAAAGTAATATTAATTTAATAATATTTACACCACTTTTACACAACTATCTGTTATCTGTCTTGTCTTCCAATCTATGTATTCATCTGTAATAATGCCCATAACAAAAGACTTCACCATAATAATTTTTATCATCCTACTTCATCTGTTTCTTTGATATTTTTTATATTTGGAAACATATCATTCCTCATCTATTTGAGCGAACCTCTTTTCTTAAATGCCATGAATGAACATTCTTTAGAGATATATAGCTAAAATTCAATTAAATCCTCTAAGATATAAAAAGAATATTTAGTGTAATTTCTGGTAATTTTTGAGGTCATCATCTTATTTACCATGAAAACTTGATTTAAGTATTGATGTTAATCTTTTCCTAAACTCCTCTGCTTTTTCTTTGGCTGACAACCACCCACTATTCTTGACAAAGATACCTGTTTATAAATCTTAGCTTAAGAAGATAAGAAGTTGTTTTACACTTTTGATCAAGAATTACAGACAAAGGATTTCAGGAAAAATTTTGTTTGAAGATGCTTAAAAACAAAAACAAAAACAAACACAGAGTTTTCATGAATCCCCCATACTGCCAAAATCCTTGCAACTCTTATGTTAATTCCAGATTTATTTCATTCTTTCATAGTGACTGCCTTGCTATGTCTACTTAAATGTCACATCCATAACTTAGTCATTTAATGCAATTATTTTTACATTCTTAAATATCTCCGTCCTCGTAGTGTCCTGGTAGCGCAAGCCTTGGTCAGCAGCCTCGGCAGGAATACAAGTCCCACCTGCCTGATTCCTCTCTGCACTTACCCCAGCTGGGAGTGAAGGGTCTACATAGATGTCCCTCACTTAACACAAACTCAGCAGATTCGGGGCTCAGAGTGGCCAACAGCTAGGGATCTTAGGGAACTTTCACAGGGGACACAAGATCCTGCTCAAGGGCAGCACCTAGTGGCACACAGCAGCACTGTCTACTATAACCCTCTACTTTTTTTTTTTTTAATACATTTTATAGATTTCTTTTACAGAGAGGAAGGGAGAGGGATAGAAAGTTAGAAACTTCGATCAGCTGCCTCCTGTACACCTCCTACTGGGGATGTGCCCGCAACCAAGGTACATGCCCTTGACCAGAATCAAACCTAGGACCTTTCAGTCCGCAGTCTGATGCTCTTTCTGTTCACTGAGCCAAACCGGTTAGGCTGCAGCTCCCTTTAAACCCCACCAGTCCAGGCCGGAGCTCCTGGGGGGTCCTGGAATCACATGAATAAATTACACTAATTAAGGAATGATGTATGATATCTGTTATGGAGGGGTTGTTTGTGCCCTCCAAACCCTCCCTCACAATATGATGCAATAAGGTGGTGCCCTAGTGAAATTATTAGGATTAAATGAAGTCCTAAGGCTGTAACCGTCATGAATGCCATCAGTAGCCCTGTAAGAGTCAGCAGAGAACTTGCTTTCTGTCTCTGCTTACCTGCTGTTGAAGGATAAAAGAATTAGGCAGTCTGCAATCTGAAGAGGATTCCTACCAAAATCTTACCATGCTGGTACTCTGATCTCAAACTTCCAATTTATGGTATTTTGTTACAGCAGCCCCATATGACCAAGGCAATATCCTAGACTGTACCATAAATTTACTGTTTGTGATCTTAGTTCTGTTAGCAGTTTGATAGATTATAGTAAACTTTTGTCATGTGCAATTTGATAAAATAAATGTGGGGTTAATGAAAATAGGTATCCTTGGTAAAGTATATAGACCATAAGCAATGCATGCTTTTGCTATTTTTTACGTATGTACTTGATACAAAAATATCAACACACTGCTATTATCAGTGCCAACCATAAATGAGTGTGCTTTACCTTTTTATTTTTATTCAGTGTCTTCACTTACATGTCTAAATGCTTGTCAAGGATTTGTTGAATGAGAGCATACTCTTTGATATATATCAGCTATCAAGCAAAAGTTTGAATCTGTTTTTTTAAATATTATAAATTAAAGTTTTGCACTGGGCTATTTTTCATATTAAATTGGTCTTTAAAAATACTTTTATTAGTTTCAATGAGAGGGTGTGAGAGAAACATCAATGATGAGAAAGCGTCATCAGTGTGGCTCTGCACACACCTCACTGGGGATTAAGCCCACAACCAGGACCTGTGTCCTGACAGGGACCTGAACACTGACCTTCTGGTTCATGTGTTGGCACTCAGCCACTGAGCTACACTGGCTGGACAAAACTGATCTTGGCCAGTTTTGATTTTTTAAAGATTAAGGGTATTTCTGAAATAATTTAACCCAACACGGATACTCAGAAATGGCCGTAAGTTGTTAATTTGTCAAAGAATTCACTCCTGCTAGACTTTCTTGAATCCAAATAATTGTTCGGGGAATATCTTCTACCATCCAACTTATTGCTGAAGGATGTCCACCTGCCAAATAATGAAATGAGGTAACATATCTTGGCAAATTTTGAAAGGAGAAAGAGCTTTAAAAATTTGTAAATCTATTTTATTATTTGATGATACTTGGCACCTGTCATTTTTGTGTTATTTCCTTTCTTGTGGAAAAGAAGAAATTCCTTTCATGTTTGACAGCTTTTTCAAGGTCAGTGGAGTGATTCTTTTTACAGTAGAACTTTGCATAATACAATTTTCAAGGAAAGAAAAAGTCTAGCCTCAGTGTATTCACATAGTATTTTTTTATAGTGATTGCCTTACCATTTCTGCACTAAAATGTCACATCCATGGTCTAGTCATTTAATGCAATTATTTCTACATTCCTATGGATCATTAGAAAATTCCTGGATCACAAGAACAAACTGCACTGATTAAGGAATTATGTGTATACACAGAAATTTGGTGCCCAATTTACTATCTCACCCCATTTCTTAGAACTCCTTAACTCTGCTAGTCCCAAATATGGTTTAGCAATGAAAATGGTATCAGTAAGCATAACTGGAGTAAAAGAAATTGAGAAAGCTTTGGAATGGATAAAATTAGCTCTAACAGTAACTGCAAAACTAGAGAAGAGATCAAGACATTTGACCTGAGATCAAATCTTAAGGTTAGGAAAGGGCCTCTACTAAATGACCTAGCTTTGGGAGGTTATGAAAAAATGTCTAGAGTGAGGACCAGTGGATGGATTATTGAATGTTTGAGATAATGAGGTGGAGGTGGGTGGTGGGGAATCATAATTCATGAACTATTTTCAGACCAAACAAGTATAAGGACTTAAAATGTACAAATATATGTATGTGGATGGGAAGGAATTTTACATGATGTGAAATTTTGAAAGGTTATTTTATAGTTTGACTTTAAATATTTATAAACTATATATTTAAATGTACAATCATGTGCCATCTAATGAGACAGAAAAATATTCCGAGAAATGCATCATTTGGTAATTTTGCCATCATGTGATTATAATAGAGTATACTCACACAAACCTTGATGGTGTAGCCTATTACACACCTAGGCTATCTGGTATAGCCTTTTGCTCCCATGATTCAAAACAGAAGATTAAATCAAACATGAGGAAAATGAGTCAATCAAAAGACACAGAAACATGAGAGGTATGAGGTTCTGCTTGCACAACACAGCATACTGTTTACAACAAATTTTTTTTATATGTAGAGAGAGTACACTCTAAAGTAATATTGAAAAGTATAGTATAGTATGTCATGGTAAATATATAAACCAGTAACAAAATCATTTATTATCGTTATCAATTATCATGTACTGTACATAATTGTCTGTTCTATACTTTTATACAACTGACAGCACAGTAAATTTGCTTATTCTAGTATCACCACAAACATGTAATTAATGCCTTGTGCTAATAGATAATAGGAATTTTTCAGTTACATTATAATCTTATGGGGTTACCACTCTATATGTTGTTCTTTGTTGACCAAAACATTGTTATTCCACATTGAACTGTGTAATATAATATTAGTTGTAAGAATGCTTTTAAAATCTATTAGTTTGAGGAAGTTTCCTTCTATTTCTAGTTTATTGAGATAAAATCAAATATTGTATAACAACATAATGTAGATATAATGTGTAATTTTGAATGATTTTTTCCTGGTATCCTTAACATTTCTTTCTGGCATATAGTAGGCTAGGCTCACCTCAAAACCAGACCATCTTAATCATCAGGGATAAGGAAGATTCAATACTGAGCTTCAGTCACTGAATAGCCTGGTTAGCATTCTTCGTAAGGTATAATCCTGAATGCCTGCAGTGTTCACTAGGGCCTTCGAGGCTATGACACGTGAATTCCATTTTTATTACAAAACATTGTTATTCCACACTGAACTGTGTTAAAAGTAAAATAAGAGTGTCACTAGCCTATATTGTTATTCCACACTGAACTGTGTTAAAAGTAAAATACGAGTGTCACTAGTCTATATCCGTGGCTATGATTAAATAAAGTTAACAGGCTTTGTTCTATTCCCTTAAGTGACATTGTAGAGTAGATGAATGAAATATTAGAATGATGAATATTCCTTTTTAGGTGTTTTTCACTATTCTATTCTATTTTTTTATTATTATTATTATTTAAAAAAATTTTTTTTGATTTCAGAGAGGAAGGGAGAGAGACAGAAATACCAATGATAAGAGAGAATCATTGATTAGCTGCCTCCTGCATACCCCACACTGGGGATTGAACCCACAATCCAGGCATATGCCCTGACCTGAATCAAACCGTGACCTTCTATTTCATAGGCCAACACTCAACCACTGAGCCATGCAGGTTATTGCATTAAAACAAAACAAAACACGAAACACATAATTTTTCACCAATTGTAATATTATTGCTCCTCACTGAAATTCTTATGTTCAAAATTGGTTAAGTATTAAATAATGGCACGTTTTTGATATTTTTGGGATATCAGTGAATGTTCAGTGTAATTTCTTAAATTATTAAAACATGATACATTTGACCTTCTGTACACACTGAATAGCAACAGAAAGTAAGCCCTAGCTGGTGTGGCTTAATTGGTTGGAGTGTCAACCTAAACACCAGAAGGTGTCAGGTTTGATTCCAGTCAGGGCACATACCTAGGTTGGGGGTTCAATCTCTGGTTGGGGCTCATATGTGTGAGTTCAAGGGGCAACCAATCAATGTTTCTCACACTGATGTTTCTCTCTTTGTCTCTATCTCTCTCCTTTCCCTATTCTCAAATCAATTTAAAAAGTTGTTTAAAAATAAGTTGTGTTTTATTTTACTTTATTTTTTATTTTTAAAAAGAAGAAAATATATAGGAGTAAAATGCAGAGAAATAAGTATAAAGTAAAGCAACAACCTAAAAATAACATTATTTGATATGATACTTAGGTTGTTTAATCTGGTTTAGATGTCATCTCTATCTCTTATTGTCTCTAAAAAGTTCATTACTGCAAACACTATAAAAAGATAAGTAACCCTAAAAAATTCTAATAGTAGAAACAGTATGAAATTATTTATATTGCTTCAAAAGTATGTGATTAAATACCCAGTATTTTGCTGAAACATGCTCAGATCAGGTCAGCATAGATAATTATGTTCATTGTTTTCAAACTAACTATTTGATGATGTAAAGTTGAAGCTTGAAAATGGCCATTGTGGGAGTGTTTACACCACAGAGATTGGCAAATGTCAGGGAGTGTATGGAAGATCTCTGAACCTTCCTCTCAATTTTACTATTAAACTGTCATGCTTTATTTAAAAAATGGAAACAAATACTCACCAATATAATAAGAGAAAAATAATTTGGACTTTATTATTTAAAAATATTTATTAATTTCTGTGAGTATTGGCTATTAAACATTTCCAGCACCCACTGCAAATCAGTATGATAAAAATATTAACATTCTGTAGAATCAGTTAAGTATTTGTCTTATTTTTTGTTACATATGGGGTAAAATATAATGTTGCTTTCAATTGATTATGTAAAGCTATCTATTAAAAGAGAAAATGTGAAGCTTAAAGTCTAGTGTTAATAATGAGATGCTTATAAGGTACTGCTTAAATTTTCACATGGCAAGGCAAGTGTATACTTTAAGAAAACAAATGTAAATGAACGTGAATTAGTTGCTTCATAAAAATCTCTTTAAAGGAGACATATGTAATACTTTAAACAATAAATAATTTAAATAAAAATGTCTTTGGGGAAAACAAGTCATCACACACTATTGTTTAACTCCCCTAACTTAAATGTTATTTGATGAAAGTGTAGTCTTTGGAAGCATACTTTTTTTTTAAATGAGATACTCTATCAGGTTCATAGGTGAATAACGTCTGTAATGGTATAAACAACAGTGCTAAAAGGCTAAAAGTAGGTTGAAACTTGAGGGAAGTCAAATTTGGGAAACTCCATCTATATTCTTTTTTTCCTCAATATTTTATAATTTATATTATTAAAAAGGCCATGATTATTTTGTTTCAATTGACACTTGAAATATTTCTTCTTAAAATTTTGTTGTTTTTGTTGTTAACATAATCTTCACTTTTTAATTATGAAGTAGAATTTCTAATTTTTCTTACTTAAGTTTTATTTAACTTTCAGTTTAAATACATGGTTTCTGCTTAAATTAAGCATGTATCTTTAGTGATATGTAGGTCATGTTATGGTGGCAGGAACAGCACCAGGTGTTAGAGCAGTGGTGTCAGACCAGACCAGGGTTCAGCATCCTCTGTATTTGAGTCCTGGCTAGGAAAGAATTCACAGCCAAGACTCAAACTCTAAGAGAACACTTATTTAGAAAATCCACAGAGGTAGAAGACCTAATTCATTGAAAAAATGGGAGTAGGAAATAATTTATAGAAGCAAAGAGAGCTCAGAAGTGTGGAAGGTAAAGGTGAGGGCCTGGGGAGACGGTGAGGAGGAGGTGGGAGGGAAAGGGGTGGGTGTGTGGGTGAGCTCCCAGGAGGGAGAACTTGCTGGGTCCTCTGTCCTAAGGGTTTTAAGGGTGAAGGTTTTAAGGGAAGTCCCTGTGAAAGATCTCAATAGACTATTCAGCAGCTTTCCAGGTATGTCCTTTCAGGATCAGGTCTCCAACTGATCGGTTGGTCAGCACCAGGGCAGGGGGTCATTATTCAATGTTTGTCAGGTTTTGCTGCTTTTCTGGGGCTGGAGCTGAAATACAACTGAGGCCTAGAAGTTATCTCTAGGGATAAAGGTCAGGGTGTGCAAACCCCATGACCACCCAGATGTTAGGTAAGAAAAGATCATCCTGGGGACAAGGTCCTACCCTACAATTGTCCATTGCTAAGCACCTGGGCTTTCCACCCTGGTGACCTTCTACACCTGGCTGATCATTCTTGTTCTGCTCCTGTCTGTCTTACTGCCTACCACAAGTCTTCACTGACTTGGAAGAGAGCTGGAATAACTGTAGAAAGAGGTAGAACAAGTGTAGTGATACTCTCCACTGAAAATAATGGGTTTTAAGGGGTACAGGTCAACCAAAGGACTTGTATGCATACTTATAAGCATAACCAATAGACATAGACACCAGGGGGTGAGGACATGAACGGGAGTAGGATGGGGGGCAATGAGGGGTTAAGAACACATATGTAATACCTTAACCAACAACAAAAAAAAAATGATGGGTTTTAACCACAATTAAATTAAGGATTAAAATCATAAATACACTCATTCTTTGGGACTAGGATTCTTCCCCAAGAGTGTGAACACTTTTTTAAATTGCAGAATTTAAGTAGGATGGAAAATTAATACTAATCTTTTAGATAAAATCCCAGAATACAAAATTCTCTGGAAAGCCATTATAAAGTACCTACTAAAAATGGTTTGCCTTAGAATTCAGAGGACAGAACATTTGCCTAACAGCATTGTAGCACAGATTAGTCATAATGGAAAGACAATACAGTAATTACATAGCAAGCAGTCATTACTGCTTTCTTGATTTGCCCATAATGTGTGATATGATCCATTTTTAAATATATTCATTATTGTTGCTTTCTAAATGCTACATTAATGACATGTTTGTTTTAGATTCTGCTAGTTAGAGTTAGGCAAACTTTTACTAAGCTCAAAAAATTTTTTAAAAAGTGTAATGGAGAATTTCTCTGTAGTACTTCTGGCTAATTTTCTTCAACTTTTGCTTTCTTTCCCTGGACTCAGTCAGTTCATGCCCCTCCCCAACCCCCAGCTCTACTCTATAAATTAGAAGCACTTTTATTTGAAGCTGTCAGCCCAAACCTTCAAAGATTATTCAAAGATTATCTATAGGGAGGGGCAGGGAGTGGCCTGGAGCACTAATATGTTTTTCAAAGGGCTCTCTGAACACCATGATGGTATCAGCCTGTAATGAGAGGAAGTGAGTCTTGTCAAATGTGCTCCAATTAAATGTTCCAGGCAGGCTTTCCTCTGGACCAGCTTCTTTCTGTTGGGAGTTTAGTAATGTTTGGTAGCTTTGTGCCCCTGGCTAACAGTGGATTTTTCAGACATGCCAGAAGAGAGTAGATCCAAAGGAAGATATTCTTTCCTGACTTTTCAGTCCTGTCAGGATGCAGAAATTTGCTGTCAACACCAGTCAGTTTGTGTTCAGACAGGCTTTCTTAGTAAATGACCCTAAGAAGAGAGAAAGCTCAAGCCTTGTGTCAGACCCTACCCACCTCTTTTGCTTCAGAGAGCCATCAATAGTGAGGGACTGCAGTTACATCTATTCACCATTGTCCAGTTTTTCACTACTGACTTTAAAATATTTCAACATGCATAGAATTTCTCATTTTTTAAAGCAAAAAAAAAAAAATGCTCCTAGGATTTATTAGACTTCCATAGAACTTAATGAATTTCCAGCAATGCAGTTGCAAATGATTTTAAAATATGTGACCATGTCTTTTTATTTTCTCAGGATGACTAGTTTCAAGAATAGTTAATTTTGATTCATTATTATATTAATTTTGATCCATGATTGTTTTCATCTTAAACTATAGCTGAAATGAAATATAGCATATTCGCTTAACTTGATGCAATGACACTAATAGAAGCAGCAAACCAAATTTTATTTCTAATTACATAATTTCATAATGCTTTATCCATAATTTGAGTGATAAGAGTTTAGATAAGAGTTATCAGACTTCCAATAATATATCAGAACATTAAAAATGTTTAAAATATTTTAAAACATAAAAGTATGTTTTTAGAAATACATTTTAATCTAAAGTTATAAAATGCCTGAAATAGCCCTAACCAATTTGACTCAGTGGATAGAGTGTCGGCCTGTGGACTGAAAGGTCCCAGGTTCGATTCCAGTCAAAAGCATGTTCCTTGGCTGTGGGCACATCCCCAGTAGGGGGTGTACAAGAGGCAGCTGATTGATGTTTCTCTCTCATTGATCTTTCTGACTTTCTATCCCTCTCCCTTTCTCTCTGTGAAAATCAATTTTAATCTAATGTTAAAAATGCCTGAAATAGCCCTAACCAATTTGGCTCAGTGGATACAGTGTCGGCCTGTGGACTGAAGGATCCCAGGTTTGATTCCAGTCAAGGGCATGTATGTACCTTGGTTGCTGACATATCCCTAGTGTGAGGTATGCAGGAAGCAGCTGATCGATGTTTCTCTCTCATCGATGTTTCTAACTCTCTATCCCTCTCCCTTCCTTTCTGTATATCAATAAGATATTAAAAAAATAAAATGCCTGAAATATAGTCCTGCTTTTAAATATCAGTATACATTTCTTATTTGTAAAAATTATACAGTCATAGTTTATTTAATTATAATAAAAATATTGCTGAGATTTTGTTTGTTTGTTTTGCTAGTCAGTGGGGTTGAAGGACTTAAATCAAAAACACTTATTTATTGTGGCTACAGTTTGTTAAATTTGGGTGTTATGGTGGTCCCAGCCTATTGGTAGTGGTGCTATCTGGGCCCAGGACAGTCTTACCTATAGCAAGTCCTCACAGACATTTCTCTCACTGGGGATGATGTTGTGGCTGGACTGGATCTTGTGTTTTTTATGACTGCAAGACACACTTAAGCAGAAACTATCAGGAAACTTTGCGGAATAAAATTTAGTGCTTGCAAGTCCTGGATAGGGTATGGCATGCCAGAGGACCACACAGTGAGGATGAGGAGAGAGAGCGAGAGCGAGAGCGAGAGAGAGAGAGAGAGAGAGAGAGAGAAAAAAAGAGAGAGAGACTGGGGGTCTGCCCTCACGAGATTCCAAAGCTGTCATAGCTAGGGTTTTGCAGGTTCACTCTTTGTTGACTAATTTAAAGTATAAAAGTGGGAAATAGGGCATGGGGAGAGAGAAATGGGGTTACTCACCAATCAGTTATTTAGCTTTCCTAGGGCTTTCTGAAAGTGGGGACCCTCTTGGGTGGGGGCGATGTTAGTACATGCAGACCCAGGAAATTTCTGAGACTGGAAATCTGCCTCCATAAGTGGAAGGACGGAGAAAGAGGCAGGTTACAACAGTTGTGCAACCAATAGTTTGTCAAGGGAAACGCACAGGAGCCATGTGTGTGGCAGATGAAGACACAGTAGATATCTGTGGCTGCTCAACAGGCACCGGAGGATTACCTGGTGTAAAAATGGGGAGTAATCACAGGTACAAGTACATACATGCTATTAGATATGGAAATAACTTTACACACTTGGCCAGATCAGGATAAAAACCTGATCTAGGGACCAGCTCATATCAGCAGGCAGGGAAAGGGTGCTGATTTATATCAGAATGAACATCAGAATGATGAGTCAGTTTCTGAGAAGGTTTTTCAGTAAGCCATCTTCATTATGGCCTGAGGTCCAGCTTCTGGGCCAGACAGTGGTCACGTCCTAGAATAGCCTCATCTCCACAGGCAGCCTAATTCCTTATCTGGTTGTTTTGCTGGCAGCTGTGTCGTATACCTGGCAGCATGTTTATTCAAGAAGGATGCATTTTGAAAGGGATGTCTTGGCAGTCAAAAGCTTAATGTCAGGTACTCAGCACTACACTGGGTGCTGATCAGTAGGGACAGCTTTTCTTTATTGCATGTGGGTTAACACTGTGCTGACACAGGGGGCTGACGTTTTCAAAATAGTTTCTTCACTCACGTATTATTGACTCAGATGAAATGACTAGAATATTTCAGGGTTAGTTAGGTATCTCTTTCTCTCTCCACACAACACAGCCTCTAATGTGATTAGCTTGGGCTTCCTCATACTATGGTGGTTTCACAATTTCTCACATGTTGACATGCTTTCTCCAGAGCACAAACGTGAACACTGTCATGCATTGCTAGTGCTTGATCTTAAAAGTTTCAGAATGGCAATTCCCTTTGATTCTATTAGTCATAGTTGTCATACAGGTGGCTCAGATTCAATAGATGAAACAGATGTCATTTCTTGATTAGATAATGTCAAGGTAACATTGCAAAAAAGCGTGTGGAATGGGACTTTATTGTGCAATTTTAGGAAACATGATTGCCAAACTCTTTAAAATAGTTTGCTATGGAAGGTGAGAAACTACAATAATAAAGAGTTAAAGCAATAAATAAGACTTATTGACAGAACATGCATTGTAGAGGGAATAATTCAGAGTGCAATATACACTGAATGGCCAGATTATTATACTCTCTGAATGCATAATAATTTGGCCACTCAGTTTATATCTTATATAATAAATGGCTAATATAAAAATTGTTCCCTCAACCAGGAGTTTGACCAGCAGGCAGGCTGGCTAACCGCCCATGTCCCCTCTCCCCTGGTCAGGCTGGCCAGACCGTACCCATGCATGAATTCAGGCACCGGGCCTCTAATACACACACACACACACACACACACACACACACACACACACACACACACACACTGAGTGGCCAGATTATTATGATCTCTGAATGCATAATAATCTGGCCATTTAGAGCCCAGGTACATGAATTTGTGCATGGGTGGAGTCCGGCCAGCCTGGCCAGGGAGAGGAGACATGGGCGGTTGGCCGGCCTGCCTGCTGGTCGAACTTCTGGTCGAGGGGACAATTTGCATTTTAGCCTTTTATTATATACGATATACATTGAGTTGCCAGATTATTATGCATTCAGAGAGCATAATAATCTGGCAACTCAGTGTAGAGTTCACCCTAAAGCTTTGTCTGAATTCCATATCTGTCTCTTCTTGGATTCATATCTGTATTGTGGAGTAAAGGGTTCAAATTTAAAAGAAATGATTCATTAAAAATCTTTTAAGGCATGTGATCATTGTTTTGGTATTCTTATGAGAAAATAGTAAGACCAAAGTGGAGAATGGGAACAGATCTCTTTGCCTCTTCTGAAGGAATACAGTGCAACTTCTATAATTCAGAAATCTTTGTTAGCTCAGCTTCCATTTATGCAACACTAAGGGTCTAACTAGCACATGGAAGATAGAGAAGGATAATTTAGAGGACATGGTGAATGGCACTCAGCATCCACAATCTTTCAACTATGATATAGCTTTGCAAACTTTATAGTCTAGATTATATTCCCCAAAGTCTGGGAAATGTCTAGAAATTTGGAAATGAATCAGGCTTTACTAACTATAGACAAGTCCATAAGACCTGAAAGGCAGAGGTCTTGCTGCACATGCTTTTTCTCCCCACCCTGCTCATTGGCAGCATGAAGAAATTGTGGGCTTTGTTGATGTCAGAACTCTTTTGAGTTCACACAGAAAATGCTCTGATCCATCAATCATACCTGCAAATGTACAATATGTAATTGTTTATCTCTTCCTTTCCAAGTTTTTCAAACTTTCCTTTTTTTTTTTCCCATCTGCACTAAAACATTTTTAAGTTTGTATTGACATTTTTACTATGGATTACCTGTACTTCTTTCTTAAGAGCAATCTTTCTGTCTTTATGCCTAACTGTCCCCTCTCCCCCATCCCACCTCAAAGTTTATTTCACTGCAGTGGTTATTTTAAAAAATTTGTTTATTAATAAATTTTTTGTTATCTTCACCTGAGGATATTTTCCCATTGGTTGTTAGAAAAAGTAGAAGGGAGAGGTAGAGACACATAGAGAGAAACATATAAGTGAGAGAGACACACTGATTGGTTGCCTTCCGCACACACCCCAACCATGGCCTGAGATTGAATCTGCAACTGAAATATGTGCCCCTCACCAGACCTGAACCTGCGAGCCTTCAGTCCACAGGTCGACACTCTGCTCACTGAGCTAAACTGGATAGAGCTGTACACATGTATTTATAATTAAAACCCATACACAATTTTTGTACATTTTATCAATATTGGTGTATAGTTCATTGTTTACATTTGCATGTCAGTAAAAAGAAAAATTATTGTTTTCAGACTTCATTTTCTTACGTATTCTGTTCAAACATTAAAGAAAAAGAATTTCTATTGTTTTCTACAGTTGATTTATCTTTTTTAAAAATTTCTTTATTGATTAAGGTATTACATATGTGTCCTCATCACCCATTACCCCTTCCAATCCCCTTCTCCCCCCATCACCACTTATGCCCTCACCCCCCTGGTGTCCGTGTCCATTGATTAGGCTTATATGCATGCATAAAAGTCCTTTGGTTGATCTCTTCCCCTTACTCCCGCCCTCCCCTACCATCCCTCTGAGGTTTGACAGTCAATGCTTTTCTGTCTCTGGATCTGTTTTTGTTCATCAGTTTATGTTGTTCATTGTATTCCATAAATGAGTGAGTTCATGTGGTACTTATCTTTGACTGGCTTATTACACTTAGCATAATGTCCTCCAGTTCCATCCATGCTCTAGTTTGAAGCAGACACCTTTTTCTCCTTCTTAAAGAATATCTTTCAGCATTTCACGTAATACTGGTTTGGTGTTGATGAACTCCTTTAGCTTCTTATCTGTGAAGCTCTTTATCTGACTTTCAATTCTGAATGGTAGAGTAATCGTGGTTGTAAGTTCTTGTTATTCATCACTTTGAAAATTTCTTCCCACTCCCTTCTGGCCTGCATAGTTTCTGTTGAGAAGTATGCTGACAAGCATATGGGTGCTCCCTTGTAGGTAATTAAGTGTTTTTCTCTTGCTGCTTTTAATATTCTCTCTTTGTCCTTTGCTCTTGGCATTTTAATTATGATGTGTCATGGTGTGGTCTTCTTTGGATTCCTTTTGCTTGGGGTTCTATGTGCTTCCTGGACTTGTATGTCTATTTCTTTCACTAGGTGGAGGAAGTTTTCAGTCATTATTTCTTCAAATATGTTTTCCATATCTTGCTCTCTCTCTTCTTCTGGCACCCCCATAATTCTGATGTTGATACGTTTGAAGTTGTCCCAGAGGCTTCTTACACTATCCTCAAATTTTTGGATTCCTTTTTCTTTTTCTTTTTCGGTTGAGTGTTTTTGGCCTCTTGGTATTTCAAATCTTTGACTTGATTCTTGCGTTCCTCTTGTCTGTTGTTTGGTTTCTGTAAAATATTTTTTATTTCAGTCAGTGTATGTTTAGTTTCTAGTTGGTCCTTTTTCATATCCACGATGGTCTCGCTCATCTCCTCGAGGGTCTTGTTCATATCCTCGATGTTCTCGCTGAGCTTATCAGCTTTTTCTAGGAGCCTCTTGAAATACCTTATAACTGTGGTTTTGAACTCTATATCCAGTCATTTTTTCCCCTCCATTTCTTTTGTCTGCGATCTTTTTCTTTCTCTCCCCACTTTCACTGCTTCCCTGAGTTGGTTGGATAGCTTTGTGTGCTAGGTGTCTCAGCCTCCTCTGTTACCTGAGGTGTACACTCTTGGTGCACCCCTTTGTGGACTGTGTATACAGCCTTGTTGCAGATAAGTCTTGTTTGTTGTTGGTATCACTGGGAGGAATTGACCTCCAGGTCAACTGACTGTGAGGATCAGTTGTGTTTACTCTAGGAGACAGCCTAATACTCCTGGACTTGCCAACTTGCCAAAATCTCTGTGCTCAGTTTGGATGGGGCGGAGTTTCAGGGTGGAGCCAACAGCCTTGGCTTTCAGTCAGCCCTGCCCACAAGGTCGTGGGATCCTAGCGTCCACAGGCAATCGCAGCAGGCACCTCTGTGAGAAAGGTGCACTCGCGTTTTGCCTTCCATCAGAACATCCAGTTCCCAATGGATCCGGAATCTCAGATTTTCGCCTGGCTCCTGGGTTCAGTGCAATTGGAGCTCCTTTTCTCTTCTGCCAGACGCCAGCCACACAGTCAACAGAGTGCCCTCACCATGAGCACTTGTACGAGCCTCCGGAGCTCCTTTCTCCTAACAGACACAGCCAGCGACCCATTTGTCCCCTCTGTGCGCACTAGTGTGCACATCCCTGGAGGTCTGCCTCTGGCTCTTCCCCTGGGATTCCGCCCACAATCCAGGTTCTCCCCGTAAGGGCCTGGTTCCCCTGGATTATGAGTGCAAACCGAACTGGGTTCAGCGCAGCCTGGAGTTTTTGTGTCCTTCCCACCAGAGTACCCCTGCCAGGTTCAGATACCCTGTCCTCTTGCGGGTGCAAGTCTTCACCTTACTTGGGGTTTGCAGAGGCTCTGATTATCTGTGTGCACTTCTCTGACCCTCCAATTTCTGATCTTCCAGTCAGCCAACCTTCCTGTGGTTCTGGACAGTGTCCGTTCTGTCCTTCAGTTCTATTCTCATAATTGTTGTGTGGGTCGATAGCCTAGGTGTTTACCTATGCCACCATCTTTTTTTTTTCTTTTCCTTATTTATCTTTTGGTACTCAGATATTTAATACATAATTTTGAGTGACTATAATTCATAGCTTAGCATACAATAATGTATGAGACATAGGATCTTGATACCATTGTGCTCACCTTATCAACACATCTGCTTAGGTCCCTTTAATAGGAAATAGCTTTGATAATGGAAAACATTTTTTCTTACTGGGAGGAGAATAGATAATACATATAAGTAAGAAAAAGACTAGGGACCAAATTTGTTAGTACTATTTAAAATAGAAACTCTTCCTTTTTTATTATTATACTAGAAGCCCTGTGCATGAAATGTATGCACAGGAGGCAGGGGATGTCCCTCAGCCCAGCCTGCACCCTCTCCAATCTGGGACCCCTTGAGAAATGTCTGACTGCCCTTTTAGGCCCGATCCTACTGGGATTGGGCCTAAAAGGGCAGTCGGACATTCTTCTCACAATCCAGGACTGCTGGCTCCAAACTGCTCACCTGCCTGCCTCCCTGATTGCCCCTAAACGCTTCTGTCTGCCAGCTTGATCACCTGCTAACCACTACCCTGCCAGCCTAATTGATGTCTAACTGCTCCCCTGCCAGCCTGTTTGCCCCCAACTTCCCTCCTCTGCTGGCCTGGTAACCCCCAACTGCCCTCCCCTGCAGGCTTAATCACCCCCAACTGCCCTCCCTTGCAGGCCTGGTTCCTCCCTGCTGGCCTGATTACCCACAACTGCCCTCCCTTGCAAGCCTGGAACTTCCCAACGGCCCTTCCCTGCTGGCCATTTTGTGGTGGCCATCTTGTGTCCACATGGGGGCAGGATCTTTGACCACATTCTGGCAGCCCTCTTGTGTGTTGGAGTGATGGTCAATCTGCAAATTACTCTTTTTAAAAAAATTACTCTTTTATTAGATAGGATAGAGGCCTGGTGTATGGGTGGGGGCCAGCTGTATTGCCCTGAAGAGTATCCCAGATCAGGGTGGGGGTTCCCTTGGGATATGGGGTGGCATGGGCGAGGGACCTGTGGTGGTTTGCAGGCCAGCCATACCCTCCACCGACCCAAAGTGAAGGCCCTGGGATCTAGGATTAATCTATGTCTACAATTGAAACTTTGTAGCCTGGAGAGGAGCCAAGCCTTCTGCTGGCTCTGTGGCAACAGCCAATCCTGTTTGGGTTAGTTAAACTCTATAATTGAAACTTTGTACCCTAGAGTGGGTGCCTAGGTGCTAGGGCTGCAGAAGCTTGGCTTCTTTCATCGCTGGGCAACCCCAGCCTCTGCTCTCTCTAGCTCTATGGCTGCCGCCATTTCTATTGGGATATATATTCTATAATTGAAACTTTGTAGCATTGAGAGGAGGCCTAGGCTGGCAAGGGCAGGCAGAAAGCTTGACTTCCTCCATTTCCAGGGAAACCCAAGCCTCCCTCCTGCTCTCATTGGTCACAGCCATCTTGATTGGGGTTTATTTGCTTCTGATTGGCTGGTGGACATGGCTTGTGGGCATGGCTTGATCGGAGGTATGGTCAATTTGCATATTACTCTTGTATTAGATAGTATTGTAACTAGAGGTCCAATACATGAAAATTCATGCACTGGAAGGTGGGTTCCTCAGCCCAGCCTGCCCCATCTCACTGCTTGGGAGCCCTCAGGGGTGAGAGCCCAACCGAGTTCAGGGGAAGGCGATGTACCATCACACCTCTGCTGCTGCCTCTGTCAGCAGTGTAAACCTCAGCCCGCCCTTGTTACTTGAGACTCGGGAAGTCCTGGGCTACTGGGCAGCCACCATCTGAGTCTTGCCTTCACCTTGGGCCAGCCCTGGGCAGCTGGGTCGCTGCCATATGAGGCTTGCCTGAGCTTCAGGCCAGCCCTGGGTAGCTGAGAGGACTGGGCAGCACCATCTTGTGGCTGTGAGCACTGCTACCTTTTAGTGCATGGGAGTCAATTAGTATAGCCCCTCCCTATTGGCTGTGGACACGACCATCTTTACAACAGTGTGAGGGTCAATTAGCATATTCCCTCTTTATTAGATAGGATTGGTAGTTCTTTCTCTTTGAAGACACTTTTAATAATTTTAGATGCAAAAACCACAATATATCACATTTACCTTTATACTTTTTTCATGTCTAAAATTTTTTCACATAATATAATATCACCATTTGAATGTCATTAAGTTTCAATTTTAGTCACTTTTATTGTAGTTTTTAAAAAAGTAAACATAAGAGGAAGAAAGGATAGAAGGAAGAAAAAAAGTAAGAAATGAAAGAAAACTGGTAAGCATTGCTCCTTCATCGAAAATAACCACAGTGTTCATTATTCTTAGTGAAAAAATGTTTAATAAAATTCATAGCAAAAGCAACAGTATTTTAAAAGAATGCAGTTATATTAGTTATTACATTTAACTCTGATCATAACAGAAAGTATTTGATTTTCAACATGACTTCTTATCTAGGTTTTGCTTACTAAATCCAAATCAATAGTGTAACAGTACATTTACTTTATTGATTACTTGTAGAGCTATGCTGAAAGAGCATGCATTCCTGTTATTAGAGTTATTCTATTGTGGTGTCCTTATTAGACAGACCCTGAGCACAGCACACGTGAGCCGTCTATTGTTTTGTAGTATAAGGCAGACAGTGGCTCCAAGACCCCTTTTGCTCATTTTTGTTATAGAAATAAGAGGCTCAGTATTTAATCCACATTTCTGAAGTTCAAGTGATAATAATGCCTCCTTTGTCTACAATACAAACACAAGCAGGGAATCAAATCAAAGGAGACGGTGAAGTAAACGTACTTGGTTAACTTCAAACCACCATAAAAATATATTATGATTTAGGGACAATGGCAGGTTTTATGTATGGTTTTCTGCTTTAGGAAAGGCTAGAGTAAAGTTACAATTCAATTTTTAGAATTGAATTACATGTACAGATAGAGCTATCGAAAGGCATTCTCAATACATCTCTTATATTAGCTCTTTATTAGAGTTGTCAGTTTTATCTTGATGGCAGTAATGAATGTAATTTTTTAAAGTAATGCAATATGAAGAATTTTTTTTGTTACCAGGAATTAGCTTTAGCTATTCAACTAGCATTGTATTTGCTGTAACTGATTTGGGACTTTGGGGCGTGTCATCTGATCACAAATATTCCAAATATAAGGAAGATTGTCTTTGTTCTTAAATTTAGGTGTTTTTGTAAGACAAGTATTATATTATATTTTAATTATTTTTTAAAATATATTTTTATTGGTTTCAAAGAGGAAAGAAGAGGGAGAGAGAAACAGAAACATCAATGATGAGAGAGAATTGTTGATTGGCTGCCTCCTGCCTGACCCCCACTGGGGATCAAGCCCACAACTTAGGCATGTGCCCTGACCAGAATCGAACTGTGTACTCCTGGTTCATAAGTTGACACTCCACCATTGAGCCCACCAGCTGAGTACAAGTATTATATTTTATAATAAATATTTAGAAGGCGAAAGTTTAAAATTTGAGTTATTAGGAGAATGTTGAAAAGAGGTCATATTTGAAATACTTCAAACATTTAGAAAAATCAACACTATCTTTTCACCTTTCCCTCTGATTATGAAATTAAATAGGTTTTTCTGACCTTTGAATAATTAGAGATGTGTCAAACACATGTTTTTATGAGATTGTTTGTGTTTTGGTCAGTTCTTTTTTGTTCTGAGAGACCAAGAACCCAAACATGTCTGTCGATTTCCTTTGTTTCTAATTACACAGTAAAATCTAGATATCCTGAAAATTCCACAATAAATAATACTTATAAATATTGATAAAATGTATTTTAAAATATTCTCTTAAATGCTTGATGATTTCAGAAGAAAGTAACAAATTTTAAGGGTCAATGAAAAAAGAGAAAGAGAGAAGAAAGGGAGAGAGAGAGGGAGATAGGGAAGAAAAGGAGAAAGAAAGGGAAGAAAAAAGGAAGGAAGGAGGGTTATGCTTACTTAACATAGATTTTGCTTATGTGTGAAAAAAAAGACTTTAGCTAAGAGTTCAAATAGTGGTGGAATGAAAAAGGTATTGTGACTGTGTAATCTGGGAGTAAAATCTGGGATGTCTCTCAAACCCAAGAGTTACACCTTTTTTTGAAATGAATTTCAAAGAGTTACAACTTCATTGAAATGATAGACTAGGGATAAAAATGATCTTGCAAAGAAAAGAACAGTGCTGATGGAATTAAAGAACAATGCTGTCAACAAATTGGCTAAGTATTTGGGGAAAGGACCAGAGGTTGATTTGCATATTACCTTAATACTTTAGAACACCTCAAATCAAGAAAAATATAAACAAATAATAATATTGCAAGTGTGTAATGTGTATTTGTCAAAGCAATTTTTAAGAAGAAGCTACAAGGCTTTTCTTGCCAGTTATCAAGAATTATAAAATTAATGTAATTGACATGCAATATTTACATAAGAAAAATAGACCAGAGGACCAGAAGCAAATCAATTAATATTTGATAATTTGATATAAGAGAAAGGTGATTTTGCAAAATCTTGGGAAAATAATGTATTAAATGATATTGAGAAAAACCTTTTCCATATAGATAAAATTATATTCCATTATTTATTTAGTATTTATTGCAATAATATTTTAAAAAATTGGCTTTAAAGACCTTAAGCTAAGAAAAAATTTCTTTTAAAACATATTTTTATTGATTTCAAAGAAGAAGGGGGAGGGAGAGAGAAATAGGAACACCAATGATGACAGAAAATCACTGACTGACTGCCTCTTGCATGCCTCACACCTAGGATTGACCCCCACTGGGAATCAAGCCTGCAACTCAGGCATGTGCCCTGACCTGCAACCTGGGCATGTGCTCTGACCAGGAATTAAACTGAAACCTCCTGCTTCAAAGGTCAACGCTCAACTACTGTACAACCCCAGCTGGGCAGGGAAATATTTCTTAAACAAGATCTTGAAGGCAAAACCATACACAAAAATCTGGTAAATTAAATTGCATCATTTATTTTTTTAGTTTTCTGAGACTCACTCAGGTAATTAGTTAAAAGGCAAGCCAAAAATAAAAGTAGGAAAGAGCTTTGAAATATACCAAAGAAGGAATGTTTTCAATAATATAAAAGTACTATCATAATTCAATGAGCAAAAAACAAACAATCAGTGGGGAAGTAATGTGACTAGATAATTAACAGATGAAAAGTGATTACTTCAATGGTAATCACAGAGAGGCAACACCTCTTCTCTCCTCAAAAAAAGAGATTTTTGGCTACAATAGTAAGAGTGGGTAAATATTTAAAAATATTTTCTTATATGTGCTGAAAAGAATTTATATTTAACACATTTTAGTCAGTATGAAATAGTAAAGATGAAAATGAATATACCCATGATGCCATGGTAACACTTCTAGTTAGCATAGTAGTTCTGTAGAATAGTACTTCTTATTACACCTTCAAATGTAGTCACTAGTCACATGTGACTATTTAAATCTACATTTATTTAAACTAAATAAAAGTAAAAATTCAGTTATTCTACCACACTATTTTAAGTGCTCAGTGGCATGCGTAGCTAGTGCCTACTGTTTTGAACAACACTGATAAAGAACATTTCATTATCACAGAAAATTCCATTGGTCACCACTGCCATAGAGAAACCTTCACACATAATCACAATAATATTAAGAAAGTATATGTATTGAAGCATTATATCAGGAAATAATTGGAAACAAATTCCATCAACAGGAAAATAAACCCATTAATTTAGGGTATAGCTATAAAATAAAATATATAACTGGAACAGACTGACAGCTGTCAGGGGGGAGGGAGGTGGGGAGGACTGGATGACAGAGGGAGAAGGGATTAACCAAAGAACATACATGCATAACTCACAGGATAGACAACAGTGTAGTGATTGGTCAGGGGGAAGGGGGCGCAGTGAAAGCTGTGTGAAGGTAGCCAAAGGGGAGGAAAATAGGGTCATCTGTAATAGTGTCAACAATAAAAATAAAGTTAAAAAAGAGCAAACAGTAAGAAAAATATGTAACAGTGACAATAAATTGTGTGTATAGAATTATATATATCAACATGGATAAGTCACTTGAAGTTAATGATTGAAATGCATAAGTATAATGTGTTGGACATTAATTTGGTGAAATGCTTGAGTATTATTGTTTCAAATATTTCTCCTCTTTCTCTCTTTCTTCTTTTGGTAGTCCCATGACACAGATGTTACACCTGTTTTAGTTGGCCTATAGTCCTTTGATACCCTGTTCTTTTTTTTTTTCTTTCAGTATTTGTTGTTTTTGCTTTTCAGCTTTGGAGGGTTTTCAGAGTTTGTTTCCTCAGCTGTGTTCAGTCTACTAATGAGCTCATCAAAGTAGTGTTTTTTTTTTATTTCTGGCATTTCTTCTCAGTTTTTTTCTTAGGCTTCTACCTCTTTGCTAACATTGGCCATCTGTTCTTTCATGCTGTCTACTGTGTGCAGTAGAGCCCTTAGCATATCAGTCATAGTTTTTTTACATTCCCAGGCTGATTATTTAAACATTTCTACCATGTCTGGTTCTGAGGCTTGCCCTGTCTCTTCAAATTGTATTTTATTTTGCCATTTGAAATACCTAGTAATTTTTTTTGGCTAGCTGGACATGATGTACTGGGTAAAAAGCACTGCGGTAAATAGACCTTTGGTAATGTAGGGGGAGGGAAAGCACTCAGCCTTCCTATGTTTAGGTTCAGTGAGCCTGTGCCTGTAGAGTATGAACTTCACAAAGGTTTCTCAGGGTTTTTCTCTCCTCGCTTTAGGTGGACTGAGTGAGATGAAGTTGCATATTTCTCTTCTCCCAGGTCTGTTAGGCTCTGATAATATCAGGCAGGTCAAACTATGGTTTCAAAGCAGGCCTTGTTAAGAAAATCAGAGAGCTCTGGTTTGGTTCCTTCCCCCCCTTTCCCTTCCTGAAGCATGAAGAAATTTTTCTCCAGAATTTTTGTGGAAACTTGGTCAAAGTCCTGGAGGGAAATATCACAAAATTGTGGGATCGCTCTATGACGAGGTCTCCTTGGAGTTTTTAACTTCCAACCTTGTCCACACTGAGCCTCTAGCAATTTGTTAATTAGACCCTAGGCTTCCTCCCAGCACTGGTTTCCTGGGAGGTCTCTGCTCAAGAGTCTCTGGTCTGGTACCTTGTTATTCTGTGCATTCACCTGCTTCTTCCATCTTGGGGATAGTGGTTTGTCCTGTGTCCTTCCTTCTCTTAAAGATCCAAAAACAGTTGTTGATTTTTTTTCTAGTCTGTTCATCTTTTTACTTGTTAGGAGGAAGGGAGCAGCAATCTCCAAGTCCTTATATTAAGAATTGGCAATAAGTGGCATGATGTAAAGGACATTATTACATTTAAATAAAAATTTAAAATATGCAAAATACTAGATAGTGTTTATGGATATAATGATATGAAGTAAATGTTTAAAGACATACATGGAAATGGGTAAAGCATATTAGGACATTGATTAGCTCTGGTGGGGGTATGGTATGTAAATGGAGAATGAGATTGGTTAAGGCCACACAAGGATGTTTAACTTTTTATTTGTATGTTACTTAATATGAGTCGTGAGCACTTGAATGGTTATTATACTGTTCTCTTCCTTATATATTTGAAATATAATAAATTTTAATTAAAAAACCTATTGTGTACCTTCTTTTTGGAGGCTACATTTAAGATCAAATAACAAAAGTAGGGTCTTAAGCTCTTTATTTACTTGCCTTCTGAATTCTGTGTTAAACATTTTGAAATCAACTATTTGGTTTTTGGGCTTTTTATTTTTTATTTTTAATGGTTAGAAGATATGTATAATATATTGTGGGCTTTTTATGACCCTAAATGCAAGGACAGAAATTATATTATTATTGACTTTTTTATAGTTAGGGTTAGGATTAGCTTTTTCAGCCTACATATTATTAGTAGTAGCAATATACAAAGATATTTTCATGTTTGTTACGGTGAAATATAACAATCTATTACCACCTTCCCAGGAAGTAATTGACATTTGGTGAGCATTTCTTCAAGGACCAATACCTTTTTTCGGGAAACATGGAGTCAAATATACTGTTTTCCTTGTTTATAACAGCCCATTATTTAGTATTTTATGGTTATATTCATTATGAAGTCAGAAAAAAAGCATAACACTTTTATCAAGTGTTCTCTGATCATAACTACTGAAAACTTTATTTTTTACTTAAAATGAACATTTACAACTGTTAAGAGAAAGAATAAAAAAATTAAATGCATAAAAATTTGAAAGTTCTTTTAAATACTTTAAAATATATATACATGTCTCTGTCTATTAATTTAGACTTGAATAGCAAACACAACTTTCCTTTAGATGATGCAGGACCAGTCCTGTGGTGATGGGAAAGTGCAGAGAAAGACCATTCAATTTCTTTCTGTTTCTAATTTGATTTGGTGACATCTAATAATCTTAAAAACAAAAGTTGTGAATCAATCAGTCCTTCTTTGACAACGATTTTGACAAGGCTGTCTACTAAAACAAAAGCGAATTGAAGAATGCTGCAAGAGGGGAAAACCCTTTCTTAATCCATTCATTTGCTCCTTAAATATTAATATGTAATATTATTTACTCTGTACAAAGCATTAAGAAAATACATTTTTATATTAAATTCTCCATTTCTTTTTTAAAAAATATATTTTATTGATTTTTTACAGAGAGGAAGGGAGAGGGATAGAGAGTTAGAAACATCAATGAGAGAGAAACATCAATCAACTGCCTCCTGCACAACTCCTACTGGGGATGTGCCTGCAACCAAGGTACATGCCCTTGACCGGAACTGAACCTGGGACCTTTCAGTCCACAGGCTGATGCTTTATCCACTAAGCCAAACTGGTTAGGACTAAGTCCTCCATTTCTTAAAGCAACCCCATAAGTAGGTCATATTATTCTTATTGTGCCAATGAGAACATGGAACAATAATAACCTAACATTTTCTGAGTGTTTAATTTATACCTCAACATTGTTGTAACCACTTAAACAGATTAATCTTCACAACAACAGTACAGGTATAACTAATATCACCCCCATTTTGTATAAGAAGTTAAGTGGTAGAGATATATTAAGCAAGGTCACACAATTTAGAAATTTAAGATTTAATCCTAGTCTGTCTGGCTTCAACAATTATTCTCTTAAACACAATGTTATACCTGCTTCTAGATAAGAGCCAGGACTCAGTGTCAGAATCCTAGCTGCCAACCCCCATTTTTTTATTTTTAAATTTTTTTTATTTTTAATTTTTTAACACTAAGTCTATATAACGGCTTGTCTCATAGAGGAGAGCACAAGAATAGGTTAGACTTTGTTGCTATAGCAAGCAAACTCCAAAAGGCTGTATTGCAGATAATCTGCTTCCTGTAATATATGATTGGATTGGTTTTGACTAACACTTCCACTAGAAAAATCTGAACTAGAGATTTAAAAAGTTTATTTAATTGTTTTTGGAAGGTTCCGAGGCAATGAGGGAACACATGGCATGAATAAGAAGAAAAGAGAAGCCACACGATCTAGGAATTTATATTCTTTAATTATTTAGGTATGTACAGATTAAAAAATATGGTAGTTTATAGAGGATACCCAAAACTTTTGGCAGAATCATTGGATGGAAGAAAAAATTGGAAGTTAATTCTTTCAATTGAGGCACAAAAAGGCCATTAGGAATATTAATAGACTAACCAAAAATAGGCCAGCTTTGAACTACTTCAATATCATATTAGATTCATGTTGTTTGCTAGCATCCTGACAAAGCAAACTAAGTCCTATCTAAAATAAGAACAGCATAAACTAACATAGGATATGGTGAAAGGTCTAACATATGTGTAATTCAATCCCAGACAAATAGGAAAAAGGTAATAGGGTAGAAGAAATAGCTAAAATGTTAATGACTGAAAAATTTTGAAGTCTAATTAAAGACCTAAAGATAGATTTTCAATAAGGATCCCAACCAGGATAAATTCAAATAAAACTATACTTAGGTTCATCATATAAAAACCGATGAAAGATAAAATAAAAATCTTAAAATCTGCCAGAGAAGGTGTAGAAAAACAACAAGCATGTTACCTTGATGGAACCAAAATAACTGATAGAAAACTTTACCACAGAAACAATGAAAGCCAGACGACGATGTTTATCTATGGAATGCTGAAACGTAGTAACTTCCAATCCAGAAGTCTGTATTCAAGTTAAAATATCCTATGACAAATAAGCCTGTGTAATTTTCAGACAAAATCAGATAATTTGTTAAAGTGGACATGTGTAAAAGTAAATATTAAAGGATTTTAAAGCATAGAGTAGCCTTCTATGTAAATGTTTCTGATTTGGAGTGTGAAACTTTAGAATGCAGATAGAGAACATCTCAGCAGATGTGTTGGGAAATCTTGTATCCCCAGTTTCCAAAGAAAAATCATCCTTGTGAACTTAGTATCTGAATACAAGCTAAGGATAGACTGTTCTATCCTACAGTGCCACTGAGGCTTGGCTCTAAAGGCAGAGAGAGGTGAGAGGAGAACAGTGCCTTATGGTCAGAGATTTGGTAGTAGTGTTGTTATCCACTTTGTGTGTGTGTGTGTGTGTGTGTGTGTGTGTGTGTGTGTGAACAGAGAATTGTCTTCATTAAAATAAAGAGAGTAAATGGTTTGGATGATGATTCAAATGGTTGAAAGGAAAAAAAAAGGAAGATCAGAGAGTTGATGGTCTCGGGAAGAAGCATGGGGTTGAAATTTTAGGAGTATGCCTAAGTGTAAACATCTTTTAATCTCATACTAACAACCACGTAGATAGAATGATTCAATCAGTTGATGTCAGCAAGCCTCTGTCAGTGTTGGCACAATGAGTGCATGAGCCCACCATTCAAATGCTGCACCATGAGGAAATAAATTCATGCAATTGGTAGCAGATTTAGTAATGGAAGAACATTGATTTCTCTTGTTGACTTTTTACTTTGCTTTTCCTTCAGAGCCTCATACAGCAACATTATGTGAACTTACAGAGTGTTTTTTTTTATTTGCATTATTATTATTTTTAAAATATATTTTTATTGTTTAAAGTATTACAAATAGTAGTACATATGTTTCATTTTTTCCCCTCATTGACCTCCCCCCGGCCTTCCCTACCCCCAGCACATGCCCTCATCTGCCCACCCCCATGTCTTGTATCCATTGGTTATGCTTATGTGCTTGCACACAAGTCCTTTGGTTGATCTCTTACAGCCCCTGCCCCCCACTCTTTCCTGCCTTCCCACTGTAGTTTGAGTCTGTTCAATCCTTCTTTGCCTGTGTATCCATTCTTTACCCCCATTTCTTTTCTTTAAAAAATCTTGCATCTGGAGAGGCCGAGCGGCAAGGCCCAGCTCCCTGAAAGAACAGTAACCTACCCCTGTGTTTCATCACCATGCCCTCCAACCTGGCCAAAAAGAAGGCAGCAAAAAAGAAGGAAGCTGCCAAAGCATGACAGTGGCCCAGAAAGGGACATGAAGAAAACGGAGATGCTGTCACAGAACCACAGGTGGCACAGGAGAAAAATGAGGGGGTCAATGGCCAAGAGACCACAGAAGTGGACTTGCTGTCCAAGGAGCTGGAGGACTTTGAGATGAAGAAAGCTGCTGCTCAAGCTGTCACTGGTGGCCTTGCCTCTCACTCCAACAGTACTGACGTCCACATTATCAACCTCTCCCTCACTTTTCATGGTCAAGAGCTGCTCAGTGACACCAAACTGGAATTGAACTCAGGCCGTCGTTATGGCCTCATTGGCTTAAATGGAATTGACAAGTCCATGCTGCTCTCTGCTATTGGGAAACGTGAAGTGCCCATCCCTGAGCACATCGACATCTACCATCTGACTCGGGAGATGCCCCCTAGTGACAAGACACCCCTGCAGTGTGTGATGGAAGTCGATACAGAGCGGGTCATGCTGGAGAAGGAGGCTGAGTGGCTGGCTCATGAGGATGCGGAGTATGAGAAGCTCATGAAGCTCTATGAGCGTCTGGAGGAGCTGGATGCTGACAAGGCAGAGATGAGAGCCTCACGGATCTTGCACGGACTGGGCTTCACACCTGCCATGCAAGGCAAGAAACTAAAAGACTTCAGTGGAGGCTGGAGGATGAGGGTTGCCCTTGGCAGAGCTCTCTTCATTCGGCCCTTCATGCTGCTTCTGGATGAGCCCACCAATCACCTGGACCTCAATGTTTGTGTGTGGTTGGAAGAGGAGCTAAAGACTTTTAAGCACATCCTGGTCCACGTCTCCCATTCCCAGGACTTTCTGAATGGCATCTGTACCAACATCATTCACATGCACAACAAGAAACTGAAGTATTATAAGGGTAATTATGAGCAGTATGTGAAGACACGGCTGGAGCTGGGGGAGAACCAGATGAAGAGGTTTCACTGGGAGCAAGATCAGATTGCGCACATGAAGAACTACATTGCTAGGTTTGGTCATGGCAGTGCTAAACTGGCACAGCAGACCCAGAGCAAGGAGAAGACGCTACAGAAAATGATGGCATCCGGACTGACAGAGAGGGTCCTGAGCGACAAGACATTGTCATTTTATTTTCCACCATGTAACAAGATCGCTCCACCCGTCATTATGGTGCAGAATGTGAGCTTCAAGTATACAAAAGATGGGCCTAGCACCTACAACAATCTAGAATTTGGTATTGACCTTGATACACGAGTGGCTCTGGTAGGGCCCAAATGGAGCAGGGAGGTCAACTCTTTTGAAGCTGCTAACTGGAGAGCTATTACCCACAGACGCTGGACTTGGACCTCTCCCCTTTGGAGTACATGATGAAGTGCTATCTAGAGATCAAGGAGAAGGAAGAAATGAGGAAGATCATTGGGCGATATGGTCTCACTGGGAAACAGCAGGTGAGCCCAATCCGGAACCTGTCTGATGGGCAGAAGTGCCGGGTATGTCTGGCCTGGCTGGCCTGGCAGAACCCCCATATGCTCTTCTTGGATGAGCCCATCAGTCACCTGGATATTGAGACCATTGATGCCGTGGCTGATGCCATCAATAAGTTTGAGGGTGGTATGATGCTGGTCAGCCATGATTTCAGACTTATTCAGCAGATAGCACAAGAAATTTGGGTCTGTGAGAAGCAGACAATCACCAAGTGGCCTGGAGACATCCTGGCCTACAAGGAGCACCTCAAGTCCAAGCTGGTGGGCAATGAGCCCCAGCTTAGCAGGAGGACCCACAATGTGTGAGCCCTACCCTGACCAGATGGGCCAGGCCCCTGGGGCTGCACTCCTGCATTGTTGCAATACCATGCCCCAGCTCCTCCCCACCTGCCTTAGCTACACTCTGTGATCCTATCTACAGCTGGACAGTACCTGTGCGTTTTCTGTCCTTCCCATTATTTTTGTCCATGTCTGGACTCAGCAGCTGTTTCTGCCAGCCCCTTGCTAGTTTCTGACCCTTCGTGATGCAGCCAGAGGTACCTGAGGGTTAGCCCAAGGGCCCACACTCTTGGCTTGTGAAGGAGCTTAGGATCCTGGTTTTCTGGGTTTTGGTGATGTTGGAGTAATACAGCTCAGCCCATTGCCCCCATTCCTTTCTGCTTCTGGTTTGGAGCTCTGGATCAGGGCCTTATTCCTGATCAGTTTTTAAATAATCATTTAAAAGTGTAACTTTTAGACCTGCTTGACATCTACAAAGTATCCAATAAAGAAAGAACAAGCCAAAAAAAAAAAAATCTTGCATCTGCATACTAGAGATAAACATATAAGAACAAAAAATGTTTCAGTCTCAGTTTCAATGTCCAACAGTTCCGAGTCCCCGTTTCAAACTAAGATTATTGTTTAACTATTAAATTACTATTAAAATAGTAATAAAGTTTTCAGATTAATTTAAATTGGCCAATTGAAATAAGTGAATATCCAAGAAAATTTAAGTGTACTGGACAAAAATCTGTTCCTAAAATATTAACTAAAATTTCTATTAGTAGTTCATCTCATTGTAAAATTGCCTAATGTGCAAAGAACCTAAAGCATTCACATTTCTGTTTAAAAATTAAAATTTAAAGTTACCAAGACTGCAATATAAAATTTCCAAAAGCCTCAATTAATCAAAAAAAGTGGGGAAGGATAGTGGGGTAATATCATATAAGGAAAAATATTCTACAAGTAAATTACATCTAGAAAATTTTTACTTCAGAAAATTAATTTCCATTTGTAATGCTAACAGCAGGACACCCATGAAAAACACATATGGTGTCAAAATAAGCCAAAAGAAAATCATTTGGGCAAAAATAAAAAGAATCCCAAGTCTAATTTACAGAAAAGATTCCTTTATTAACTTTTGGTCAAGAATATGTTTGTATATTTTCAGAAAACAACTCTAAGACTATATGGATTCCTGCAACAGAGAGGAACTGACAGGTCTGTTGGACATTGAAACTGAAATTCAAACATTTTTTTGTTCTTACAGAGTGTATGATTCACCCAAAGTGGCCTCCAAGGCATAGCTCCAGCCTGTCCCTCTCTCTGGAGAGTACTGGAAGCTGGAGGGTGGCGATGGGAGCCTCCAGAATTTCCTAGAGGAGCTGAACATCAGGACAAGGGAAGGGTCTGAGTCCTCCCAACTCCATTTCCAGAGAAGTTAATGCTTCTGCCTAAGCACCTCCAAAATGAGAGAGATATTGCCAATGAAAGAATAAAATGCAACCCCCCACCACCACGGAAACATCATCCAAAGAAGTTGGGGGCAATTGGAGCACCCCTCCCCCCGGAATCCATAAGTGCTTGCTTTGGGACAGCTTCAATCGCCTGCAACCCAGTGCTCTGGGCAAGGCAGGCGTCACCCACTTAGGAGCTGATCTGACTCAGTAGGGCTGAGAAGTCCATGTCTGCGATGGAGGAAAAGTCTTCATCCCCTTGGAGGAGGCCGTTGGAGAGGCCAGAGGCCCCCAGGGGAGCGGGAGCCGGGTCAGGGGGGTTCTGGGACCCTGTTACCAGGCGTGTTATAGCCTCAGGGTACTCCATCAGCATGGGCTCCGCTGTGTGGGGGGCCATCGAGACACCCTGGTTCAGCATCTGCTGAAACTCAGAGTTGTCGACGGATGCCAGGTCCGTGAACACGGCTGGGTCAGTGTTATTGCCCAGCAGGGACCCCAGGTCTTCGTCAGCATCAAACTGCAGCTGTAGCAGGGCCTCCGTCAGTGTCCCTTCCCCTGCCTGGGTGGGCTTGGGGGCAGGCGGGGCCACAGCCTGAGCAAGGCTGGAGGCTAGGATTTGGACAGGGGCTGGGGTCTGAACCAGCGCTGGTGCCATGGCTGAGGGAGGGGCTGGGGCCAAGGCTGCGGGCTGGTTTGGGATCTGCTCAGAAGAAAAGACCATGGGGGAAAACTCCTCGAAGTTGATGGTGCTGAGGGATGGTGTGAAGGGGTAGGGCTGGGGAGCTGGCTTAGGGACGGAAGTTGAGCTGCGGGAAGGCACGGCAATGCGCCGGGCAGGAGGCCGGGAGTCGGTGGGTCCGTTGAAAGGACTCTTCTTCATGATGCTCTTGAAGGTCTCATATGTCCTTTTACGTTTCTCCTCAATCCGGTGACGATCGTCTGTGTCTGGCAAGTACTGGAACTCCATGGGCTCGCTGAGCTCCCGATCTGAAGGCCGCCGCAGCTGCATGGAGACGCGCGTGGGGGCCTGCAGGCCGGGGTCTGCGTAGGGAGGCGTCCGGAACACGATGGCCACTTGTCGGTGCACATCGGCTTGGGAAAAGGAGCCTCGGGCCTCCCAGCCTGGTGCCGTGAAATACACCTCAATGTCCTCTTTCTGCACCTTGTCACACAGCAGGAAGATCTCGTCCCCCCCGAGGCAGCTCCCAGAGTTTCGGTTCACTCGGCAGATCTTGAGCTCGGCTGTGTTGGGGGCGCGGTTGTCAAAGATGGGATGAGAGAGGACAGGTGACAGGCGGAGGGGCCTGCCTGATGGGTCCCGCACTGTCACCTGGAAGCACAGCCGCACAGCATTCAAGTCGTAGTCTCCGCGCTGCTCTTCCATGGGAACTTGGAAGGGGTTGTTGTTGGTCTGGATGCGCTGACTGATAGCCTGCTCCAGGTCCCGCTTCTTCACACACTGGATGCCCAGGTTCTGGAAGCTGTGGATGCAGCGGTCTGGGCACAGCTCAGCCTCGTAGAAGCCATCCCGACAGTCTTTCCCTACCAGCTCGTGGGGGTGAGGCCGGTGCGGGGGGTCCTTGGTGACCAGGGAGATGCGAACCGTCCCTGGCCCCGTGTAGCCATTGATCTTAATGGTGGGGTGGGTCTTGGTGGTGTCTGTGCTCCTCTCGCCGGGGATACTGCCCGCCGAGCGGCCCTCGCACTTGTAGCGGAAGCGCATGCCCCGCTGCTTGGGCTGCTCGATGATCTCCACGTAGGGGCCGGGGGCCTGGGCGGGCTCTGCGGACACACAGCCGTCAGGCAGCGCCCGCCCCCAGCGCCGGCAGCTCCCCGGGAGGAAGGATAACTGTTTTAGAAAAAGAAACACACTTTTCACCAAATGAGGTGATGCAGTGGGCACATGATATAGGTTTTTGTAATCTTATAACAATAACCAGAAAACACTGACCTGATAATGACAGGATTATCTTTGAGTCCATGGGACATCATACCTTCAGGATTCACAAAGACCATTATATGAATAATTATTTGGTTCTTTGTCCCAATAGACAAATATATGGGTCCAGAAGTCAATATATAAGAGTGTTAACATTATTCCCAATGATCTACTTTGGAAATTTGAGGTTTGTTTTCCATCCCTCTATGCTCTGTGCATATAGAAGTTCTGATTTCCTAGAGATATTACCTCTATTAGGGAGTAAAGTGAGAGACCAGGAAGCAAGGAAAGGAGTGATCTATCTAGGAGAAATAGGGTAATTACTACACAATAAGTATATAGAAATTTTGGCATCAGGTGACATATTATGGAGTTTCTCAATTCCAAGTATGGTAGCATTGGCATGCTAAATTCTTGGTTACTAGAGATTCAGTTTCATAATACCATCTTACCAGGTATTCCAGGAAGACCTGTTGTGGTGAAACCTAAAGATGATGAATTTATCTAGAATGGATTAGAGGAAAGAAATGATAAGTAGTAGTTGCTATTTCAGGACCAGCTGCTGTGATAAAAACTGTAGGATATCTCAGAAACATTTCTTGTGTAGGTTTTCCTAGGAAAAGAGACCAAACAACTCAGAGTTCCAGAGCTTTGACCTAGAGAACCTGACCTGTGACATTGTGAACAAGATGGTCAGGTAGCTTTGTCTATAGTGAGAAGGTTGAATTTAAGGAAACAGTTATTACCAAGTAAACAGATGATAAATAATCTAGAGAAATGTAAATATGTTAGAGGCAGAACAAACTCAGAAGGTAGAAACATCAGCATTAGATATTTAAGTGGGAGTGTGGTAGGAATAACGGGTCACGAATGATTTTCAGATGTTTGGGAGTTATTTATTATATATTCTGATCTAGAAAAACAACAGGGTTCAAAGAGATAATGAAATGTTTATTTGGGATATAATTTTAGTTGTTTTGATATATCTCAGAAGAGTCAGTGGTATGTAACTGATGACTGAAATCATGGAATTAGAAGGAATTATTTCAGAGAAATGTTATTGTAAGCAGAGAGAGTGGGTCTGAAACAGAAGAATTCATATATGTTAAGGTCACAATAGGAATAGAGGTCTACTAAGGGGTCAGAATAAAAATAACCAATGGGATAAAATAACCTTTGAGGTGAGCGCAGTTAAGAATAGAGATAGATATTATTTTTAAGAAAGAAATACAGATAACCCATAGTAAAAACTTGAATAAAAACTTTAAAAAATATTTTAGTACAGGTGGGAAATAAAGAAAGGGGGAGTTTGGAAAACTTAGAAAAAAAGAGATAAACAACAAAATGAGGTATCGCAGGAATCCGAAAACGATGAATTTTTGAGTAGATGATTAGTTTTAAAAATTAAGAAAGCTATTTCCTGAATATACAAGTAGTGAGAAGAAAATTATATAGATGAATTTATAGTTATAGTTTTATTATATATGATTTTATTGTATGTCTAAATTCACATAGATAAAATAATTTAGATGTTAACATTATAAAGAAGCCCTAATACTCTATAATGTTCCACTATGTAAAACAATTAGAGCCTTTAAAACCTTTTTGAGGAGATTATTAAATTAGCATTGAGTTCAATTTCAGTATTAAGAATCCATTTGGAGAATGTATTGCTTTTAATTTCAAATTGCATTGGGCTTATTATCACTAAGGAAACTAACCAGAAAAAATTCCTCTATAAGAAAAAAATCAATACTATATGAATTTTATAGTACACATTACAACCTTAGTGGAGTGCCTAGAGGTTTAAAAGTGGAATAAGATGCATGCCTAATGATGAAAGCTAAAGAAGAGAGTCTTCTCAAAATGAAAATTAAAAATTAAAGTGAACTAAAATCTCAAAGAAATTATGGGATTGTTACAATAATATGGGAAAAATTCAAAATGTTTTTCAATGAATGTGAAGATTAAGATGTCAAAATCTAGGTGCTATATTATTGCTTATTGGAATAAGGAATACTAATATTTGGTGTCTAGGGAGTTTTCTTTCAGTCTGACTTCAGTCAATTAAAAATATTTCAAGAACATTTTTTGCTTTATTTTAATAACTTATAAATCAGTTTATTAAGATCAGAAAGAGTGACAAAAGCATGATCTTTCAAGTCTCATTATTAATAATTCATAATAAAACATAAAGCTAAATATATATATATATAATTTAGTTTACTTAGTTTTCTCCGAAGATATTTTGGTTCTATAACATTGAAAGTTTCTTTATCAAAATTTGCGTATCTTTCAGAGCTTTAGAAAAAACAACCAAAAAATAAGTGATAATGATTTCTAAAGGATTCCTCCATTTCATTTATTATCTAATTTACTCATCTTTGTATATTAAAGCGAAGTTTCTATCCAAAGAAGATACACAATTTTAAAAATGTAAAAATACAAGTAAATAAATACAACAACAATGTGATATCAGGTAAATAAGGAAAAAGAGCGAGTGATAGATTTGGAGGATGGTTTGGAAAGGTCCTTCTGAGGCAGTGAGCTATGAACAGAGGCCCGGGTAATCATTAGGGGTGTGTCTTGTGAGGGTCTAGGTGCTCAGGAGAGAAACACTGAGTAAGGATGAGCTTGATAAGGTCTAAGATCAGAGAGATCACCAAGGTAGCTTGCACAACTGGAACCAGTCAGAGACGGGCCGGATGAGGCCTAAGAAATAAGCCAAAGCCAAAAGATGGTGCACGGTGCTGAGGCAGACAGAGTAAAAGAGAAAAATAATTAGTCCTTTTCTGTTTTATGAAAAGTCATCTTTCTCTTTGTAATTTTTCTTTATCACTTAAAAAACAAAAAGATTTTCAAGTATTTTGTTCTGCCTGCTTGCCAGAGTACTAAGTAAAAATGATTTATCAAAATAACTTCATAGTATTTCCAAATTTCCTTATATACTTTAAAAAAAACCTGGTTTTGAAAATCAGGTCTTTCCAGACGTAATCAAGTTAAGATGAAGTCATACTGGATTAAAATGGGCCCTAAATCCAATTATTAGTGCACCTGTTAGAAGAGAGATATTGAGACACACACAGAGAAGAGGGTGTGTGAACAGGGAGGGAGAGATTGAAATGGTGCAACTATAAGGAATTAAAGGAACATCAAGATCGCCAGAAGCCACCAGATTTAGGAAGAAGCAAGGAAGGATTCTTTCCTAGAGTCTTCAAGGTGGGCATTGCCCGTCAGATCCCTTGATTTCAGGCTCCCAGACCCTGAGCTGAAATAAATGCTCTGCTGTGTGAAGTCATGCAGTTGGCAGCAGTTTTCTGTTACAGTCTTAGGAAACAAAGCCTTTCTACAAAGAAGAGCTGGAAGATGCTCATGTTTTTGTTATTCCTAATACAATTTTTTATTTTCCTGCCCTCAACTGACTTTGGATTTAAAATAAGAAAATTGTTTGGAGAATTTTTTTTCTAACATTGTCTAGAAACTAGATGTATTTTTTCCTTTCAAGTTGCTAAAACAATTACCTATACAATTGACCTGATATCTATATTCATACATATTTCATATTTATCATCCACTTTCCCTTACATTTTAATGATCTCTTAGATAATTTTTTTAAATTTCATTATTCGAGTGTGATAGAATTTTAATATGCATATGTATTCTACCTTAGGAAACATATAAGACCTTAGAATACATCATTTAAGTAGTAGAACAATTTTTTAATTTAAAAATATATATTCTTCTTCCATACTTTTCTCTCTCTCAGGCTTGAAGAAAGCAGGTCAAAAATTTCATGATTCCATGTTCATTTATATCTAATAATAATGCACTTATAAAAATATAGTTAGTGGTCATAGCAAGCATGTGAAAAATATGTAATTTTTTCAAAAGCTGGTTGTATTAACCTCATTATGGCTAATTTTCCTGAGGCTACAAAATACTTGATTTGCCAAATAAAGTTTTGTCAGATTTTAACAGGTTATAATAAACTAGAGGCCTAGTGGACGGAATTCGTGCATGGGGGGTGGGGGCAGGGGGTGTCCCTAGCCTGCACCCTCTCCAATCTGGGACCCCTCAAAGGATGTCTGACTGTCTGGTAGGATCGGGCCTAAATGGGCAGTTGGACATTCTTCTCGCAATCCAGGACTGCTGGCTCCAAACTGCTCACCTGCCTCCTCCCTGATTGCCCCTAACTGCTTCTGCCTGCCAGCCTGATCACCTGCTAACCACTACCCTGCCAGCCTAATTGATGTCTAACTGCTCCCCTGCCAGCCTGTTTGCCCCCAACTTCCCTCCTCTGCTGTCCTGGTCACCCCTAACTGCCCTCCCCTGCAGGCTTGATTGCCCCCAACTGTCCTCCCTTGAAGGCCTGGTCCCTCCCAACTAACCTCCCCTGCTAGCCTGATGGCCCACAACTGCCCTCCCTTGCAGGCTTGGTACCTCTTACTGGCCCTCCCCTGCTGGCCATCTTGTGGTGGCCAACTTGTGTCCACATGGGGGCAGGCTTTTTGACCACATGGGGGCAGTCCTCTTGTGTGTTGGAGTGATGGTCAATATGCAAATTACTCTCTTATTAGATAGGATAGAGGCCTGTTACATGGGTGGGGACTGGCTGGTTTGCTCTGAAGAGTGTCCCGGATCAGAGTGGGGGTTCCCTTGGGGTGTGGGGCAGCCTGGGCGAGGGGCCTATGGTGGTTTGCAGGCCAGCCACACCCCCCAATGACCCAAGCAGAGGCCCTGGGATCTGGGATTAATTTATGTTTTACAATTGAAACTTTGTAGCCTGGAGCAGAGCCAAGCCTTCTGCTCGCTCCATGGTGACAGCTATTTCTGTTCGAAACTGTAGCCTAGAGTGGAGGCCTAGGCTAGGGCTGCAGAAGTTTGGCTTCCACCGCCCCAGCAACCCTAGCCTCTTCTCTCTTCAGCTCCATGTCTGCCGCCATTTCTATTGGGATTATGTATATTCTGTAATTGAAACTTTGTAGCATTGAGTGGAGGCCTAGCACACCCCTTGATAACCACTGGTCCTGTTGTAATTAGAAATGGACATGTGTAGCAACCTGGGACTCAGAAGGGTATTACTAACCCTCTGGAATGAAGATCTGTGTCACAATACCAGGTAAATTAGACCTGCATTGGTCAGAGCTGAACCTGAGGGGAATTTAGGATGTATGGTGAAGGTGGGGGAAGATGAGCAGCAGTGTGGTACTGAGATCCAATGCAGGGTGGGGCTGCAGTTCAACCTACTAATCTTTTTCTTACAAGTTTTCCTTCAGAAGAAAAGCTGTGGGAATTGTGCAGGGCCTGTACAATTGGTCACACAGTAGATCTGTGCAGCACAATGGGTAACAGTGGTGGTTAGAAGAATCACCTCACATTGATAGTTGACCAAAGACCCCAGCTGTTGTGTTCTGAAATCCATTACTAAGCTTCCCTGTGCAGCTTCCAACCAAAGAGGGTGTTCAGAAGGGATCTTGAGGCAGGGGTATTCCTGGGAAATCCTTTGACAGCCCAATCAAAGTTCAGGAGATTACGAGATATGTTGAAGAACATTCCTTAAATTGCTAGGTGATATTTTCACCCAAGTTTCTCTTCCTTTCTTTTATTTTTATTTTTATACCTGTGGTCACACTTGGATCATGGTCTGAGAGCTCTCTCAGCCCTTTTCAGCTCCATCTCTGTTTTCTCTCTTGGTATTTCCTTTTTTTTTTTTAATTCTCATCTAATAATAGTTTTCCATTGACATTTAGAGAGAGTGGAAGAGAGAGGAAAACACAGAGAGAAACATCAATGTAGGAGAAAACAGATCTTTCTGCATGCACTCTGACCAGCCCAGGACCGGGGAGGAGCCCACAAATGAGGTGTGTGTCCTTGACCACAATCAAACCCAGGCCCTTTCGTCTGCAGGCTGATGCTCTATCCACTGAGCCAAACCAGCTAGGGTGGTACTTCCTTTTTTAAAGTCCTTTCATGAATGACACTTTACAGATCAGACAGTCAGCCAATCTGGAGATATTTCCAGAATCTGGTTTCAGAGTTACTCTTCCTTGAATATTTCTTTGTATGGCCTTATTTATGATTGGTTTTCTCGTCCTTGTGTATTATTAAACCACTTTCTGTTGGTGTGAGTTTGGAGCCTAAGCAATCATTACCTGAGCTTTAAACATTATTGACTTGGGATTTAAATTCAGTTTCCTTAATGTTTACTATATTTATGATATACTTGTTTTAGATCATACTTGTAGACATATCCGTGAAAGGGCCATATTTTTTAGCCCTTCATAGGATGAGAGTTTTAAAAAAAATTAGTGTGAAATGAATTAGTAGAAAAATAAAATTGAAAAACTGTGTTAGATGTTAAAGCAATGTCAAAATATTTTGACATTTTCTAAATACTCAATTTCTATAAGCAAACTTGTAAATAGTTCAGGAATCCACACCAGTCTTTAAATCACATCTGCAGACAAAATTCTTTAGAATTTTGAAATTCTTTTAGAATTTCATGGAATGAAAACTTCTCAGAGAAGTGTTCTAAAAATGTATTTCTGATCTGTTTAGAATTCCTATTTCTTTAACTTTATTCACACTTTCATTCTGATCCTTAAAGTTAAAGGTTTCTGAACTGGATATTTGATATTAAATCCTTGACTGAGAAGGCAACTGGCCCAGAATGCTTTTAGAGAACATTTAAACGGTATGTTCCACTTGTGTTTTTGTGTGCATAACGAGGATAACCATTGGAGAAGCCAAGGTAACGAGGCTTAATATTTACCTCAATAACATTTTGTCCCTTTCCTGTATATGCTGGTACCTTCATTATTGATCTAGGAACTCTGTTTTATTTTGCATTATATAGAATGTTATAGATAACCAAATTTGCATTTTTTATTGTACTCCAGAAAACAGGTTTTCTAAGAAAAACCCTGTTTCCCGTAATGTCTTCAAATGTTCCTTTCATTTAGGGACATACTAAATGTTCCAAGAAACACCTACTACAATTAATTAACTAATTAATTAATTTATTTCCAAGTCTCCCAGTGCTATACCATCAATAAACAAGTAACAAACATCAGGCCATATTTTAAACAGTGATTTTCTAATGTCTTGGGAAAATTCTGTGGGGCCATGAGACCAAAGGAAGAGGCTAACAACTCCAGCATTACATCAAAAGTTTATTAAGGGAGCTTAAAAATGAAGGTCATCTTAGGTGATAGCAAGGCAGCATGGATATCCTCAGCACCTTGTGGCAAGGATTAAGGCTTATAAAAGTTAGGGAAGGATGGATAGGAGTACTGGGAGCATGACCCACTGCAATAAGGGGAAAATGCCTTACATACTTAACCAAGACAGGACAATGATCTGTCCACAAGCAGCATATCTGGAGCATAAGGAAGAGGTCCAACCGTGCCTGAGGGGAATTATGGGAGGCCATCACTGTTCTGGCTTGGATCTAGCTGGATCTTGCATGAGGGCTCAGCAGCAGTCAGGCACCCGCCAAACAGGGGATCAGGCACATAATGGAACAGTCTCCTACACAATGGCTTACCAAGTATTGACATTTCCTTAGCTTGGGTAGGTGAGGTCCTCACTACCTTCTTTCCTATCTCCTCCATTCATCCTGATGAAGCTGATCATTTTATTTCTTAGTCCATTCAGGTCCCCATAATAAAAACACTACAGATGGGTTGCTTATGAACAACAGAAATTTGTTTCTCACAGGCTGGGAAGAAGGAAGTGGGGGAGTAGTCTAAGATCCAGATGCTGACAGTTTCAATTTCTGATTAGGACCCATATCCTGGCTCACAGAAGTTCAGCGTTTTGTTGTAAGTCCACCTGGCAGAAAGGGGCAAGAGAGCTCTCTAAGGTCTCTTGTATAAGGCTACTAATCCCATTGATGAGAGCTCCACCCTCATCACCTGACCATCTCTTAAAGATCCCCACCTCCTAATGACAACACATTGGGGATTAGAGTTCAGCCTGTCTTTTTAAAAAAATCTTTATTGTTCAGTTTATTAATTACATTGTTCCCCCTTTTATGTCCCCCTATAGCTCCCCTCCACCCTGTACCCATCCTACCCTCCGCCCTCACCCCCCTCCCCACTGTCCTCTCCCATTGTTGCAAGATTTTTGTCTAGTCTCTTGCTGTACTTCCCACAACCCTTTTCTCCCCCAAATTTGTCAGTCCATTCCCTCTCTATGTCCATGATTCTGTTATATTCACCAGTTTATCCTGTTCATCAGACTATCAATTCACTTGATTTTTAGATTCATTTGTTGATAGATGTGTATTTGTTGTTCATAATTTATATTTTTACCTTTTTCTTCTTCCTCTTCTTAAAGAATATCTTTCAGTATTTCATATAATATTGGTTTAGTGGTGATGAACTTCTTTAGCTTTTTCTTATCTGCGAAGCACTTTATCTGATCTTCAGTTCTGAATGATAGCTTTGCTGGATAGAGTAATCTTGGTTGTAGATTCTTGCTATTCATTATTTTGAATATTTCTTACCACTCCTGTCTGGCCTGCATCATTTCTGTTGAGAAATCCGCTGACAATCGTATGGGTGCTCCCCTATAGGTAACAAACCGTTTTTCTCTTGCTGCTTTTAATATTCTCTCTTTATCTTTTGCTTTTGGCATTTTAATTATGATGTGTCTTGGTGTGGTCCTCTTTAGATTCCTATATTTTGGGGTTCTGTGTACTCCTTGGGCTTTTAAGTCAGTTTCTTTCACCAGGTGGGGGAAGTTTTCAGTCACTATTTCTTCAAGTAGGTTTTCATTAACTTGCTCTCTCTCTTTTTCTGACACCCCCATAATTCGGATATTGATATGCTTGAGGTTGTCCCAGAGGCCCCTTACACTATCTTCAATTATCTGGATTCTTTTTGTTTCTTGCTTTTCCAGCCGAGTGGATTTTGCTTCTTCACATTTCAAATCTTTGACTTGGTTCTTGTGGCCCTCTGGACTGCTTTTAGGACTTTGTGTAATATTTTTTATTTTAGTCAGTGTATGCTTAATTTCTAGTTGGTCCTTTTTCATATCCATGAGGATCTCGTCCATATCCTCAGAGGTCTTGTTCATTTCCTTGTAGGTCTCATTCATTTCCTGGTTGGTCTTGTTTATTTCCTCATTGGTCTGGTTTATTTCCTCGTAGTTCTCATTAAGTTCATCGGCCTTTTCTAGGAGCCTCTTGAAAAGCCTTATAACCGTGGTTTTGAACTCTATGTCTAGCCATATTTTTTCCTCCATTTCTTTCACACCTGATTTCTTTTCATATCTCTGCATGGTGGCTGCTTTATGTGGTAGATGTCCTCTAAGGGTCAGTGGCTCAGCCTCCTCAGTTACCTGAGGTGGGTACTCTTACTGCAATCCTTTATGGGTTGTACAGTATTTTTGAGTTTAAACCCAGCTTGTTGTTGTTAGCCCTAGGAGGGTTTGACCTCCATGCCAATTGGCTGTGAAGGGAGACTGTGTTCAGGTTGGATAGGTGGCGTCTCTGAGCTGTGCAGGCAGCCTCAGTGTCAGCTATGTCCTATGTGGCGCGTGGGTCTCTGTTGAATGGGGATGGTTGCAGACACCTCCAAGAGAAAGCCGCTAGTCTCTTCCCCTTGCCAGACAACTCTACATCTCCCCAATGAGTCTGCACACCCAAAGTCTCGCCCAGGATTGTAAAAGAAAGCAGTCTGGTGGTCTCTGGGACCAAGTTGCGCATCTGTGCTGTCGCACAGTTTACACGCAAACTGCTTTTCCCAGCCACCTGGTTTCTCCTCAGACTAGGAGACCTCTGCCGCACTTGGCTCCCAGGGTGTGTCCCCTGGACCTCGGACCTCGCCTGGTGCTGGGGAATCTGTGCAGTGGGATGTCTCCGCCCTCCCCATTGGCGAAATTCAGCCGGGGTTGCTGCTGCCAGCCAAAGCCCGCTCACGCCACCAGGACAGCTCCTAACCTGTTTCCGTGTGTACCTTCAAGGCTGCGCTCTGCCGCTCTTCTGAGTCTCAGTGTCCCACCTTTACTTTTATTTGTGGAGTTTTCACTCAGCCAGCTGTCTGATGATTTTGGGTGATGTTGTTGTTTTGTTGTAGTTTTTGAATTGTTGCGCAGGGCAGAACAATAGGTGTTTACAGAACAATAGGTGCTGCCATCTTGGTTCTCCCCCCAGCCTAAGTCTTAATGGACACAAATATTCAGTCAATACTATCTGATTAAACTTTAGTCATATTTCTTCCTGTCTCTAGGTCCATTACCTCTCTTTTCATAGAGTATTTATTTTAGAAAAATTGTAATTGTAAAATCTTTCATTGCCTCTTTGAGATGTAAATATTTAAAAATCTTGCCAATTTCTTAACCCAGTAATGCCTTTCTCAAGGATTGAAAGTCATCACTTTGAAATATAATTATTAAAGAAAATAGTTTCCCCATCTCCCTGTTTCTGTGATAGCTTAGAAGCCTAATTTTGTGGGAGTCTTTTTGTAAGTTATAAAACTACCTCCTGTCATGAGGTATGAAAAAGTTTTATTTCCCTTTGAGTAAAGGCAATTAGCATATGCAGAGAGTCTATGATTTCCCTACTTCAGCTCTTAAAACTCTTGGGCCCTTTATTTCAGCACAATTGAACTCAGACTGAATTCCAGCCTTAATTCCCCATCACAATAGCTTTGAATAATGTCTCCCTTGCCTGTTTAACTTTTTATGATGCAATTTTTGTTTTGACAATCTCATTCCATAGTATATTCATTGCAATGCCATTTCTTTCTGGTCCCAAATTCTTATCAGTCAGAAAACGCTTCTCTCTAACAAAGTAATAGTGAAATCAAAGTGGTCCAAATACTGAAGAAATATATTACCACAAAGTACAGAAGGGGAGTGCTATTCAGGTTGATCCAACAGTTTAATGATATAATCAAAGTGCACAGGTGTTTCTAAGCCTCAATATGCTTTTTACAATTTTGGATTGTGCTGAGGTTCTTTAATCTCTTGGTTACAGGACAGCTGCCAATGAAAAAAAAAGAGGCTAACTGCTTCCCTTTTAGAGGGGGAGAGAGAGAGATTGATTGGCATATACCTGACTTGAAAGTTGGGAACAGTAACTATCAAGACTTTCATAAATTTTCTGATTATACCTTTTGCTTGTATTTGGCCAGAATTCAATTATATTTATGAACCAAACACTGCAGCCACATTAACACTATGTTAAGAAAATGGGGTAAAATTAGCTTTCAACAGTAATTTCTACAACATGATATCCCTAGATTTTGGATTATAAACCTCAGTTTAATTCAGTTTTTAAATTTAAGTACATTGAAGTATAAAACTGCATTTTTTAAAACCATAAACTAGGCACACCTTTTAAATATTAATCTTTTTTCTTTTTTTTCTCTTTTCCCCAAAGGATATCTTTTTTCTTAATGTTCATATACTCCATTCTGAAACATAAATATCTGAATAATAATATCTGCTATTACTTTGATACTTGTCTTTTAGTTGAAGTACTTTGCTTGTATTATTTTGCTGGAAATACTGATTTTGAATTATATTTTCTGTCTTTAAACATAATTCAAGAAATGATAAAGAGTTTTCTTTTAAAGTGAATGCTTTCCATCATTCTTCATCAAGCGTAAAGTTAATTCAATTGTCATAACCATCTATACTATCTAATAAAAGAGTAATATGCAAATTGTACCTCTGATCAAGCCACGCACACCGCCACTCCCACTAGCCAATCAGGAGCAAATTATGCAAATAAGTCCCCAACCAAGATGGCTGCTGCCACTGAGAACAGGAAGGAGGCTTGGGTTTCCCCGGCAATGAAGGAAGCCAAGCTTTCCACCTGCTCTTGCTGGCCTAGGCCTCCACTCAATGCTACAAAGTTTCAAATATAGAAGATACATAATCCCAATAGAAATGGCGGCAGCCATGGAGCTGGAGAGAGAAGAGGCTAAGGTTGCTAGGACGATGGAGGAAGCCAAATTCCTGCAGCCCTAGCCTAGGCCTCCACTCTAGGCTACAAAGTTTCAAACAAAAATGGCTGTCGCCACAGAGTGAGCAGAAGGCTTGGTTGGCTCTGCTCCAGGCTACAAAGTTTCAATTGTAGAACATAAATTAATCCCAGATCCCAGGGCCTCCACGTGGGTCATTGCAAACTGTGGCTGGTTTGCAAACCACTATAGGCCTCTTGCCCAGGCCGCCCCATGCTCCAAGGGAACCCCCACCCTGATCCAGGACACCCTTCAGGGCAAACCAGCTGGCTCCCACCCAAGCACCAGGCCTCTATCCTATCTAATAAAAGAGTAATTTGCAGATTGACCATCACTCCAACACACAAGAGGGCTGCCCCCATGTGGTCAAAGAACCTGCCCCCATGTGGACATAAGATGATCACCACAAGATGGCCAATAGGGAAGGACAATGGGACATTCCAGGCCTGCAAGGGAAGGCAGCTGTGGGCCATCAGGCCAGCAGGGAAAGGCAGTTAGGAGTGACCAGGCAGGCAGAGGAGGGAAGTTGGGGGCGAACAGGCTGGCAGGAGAGCAGTTAGACATCAATTAGGCTGGCAGGGTAGTGGTTAGGGGTGATCAGACTGGCAGGCAGAAGCAGTTAGGGGCAATCAGGGAGGCAGGCAGGTGAGCAGTTTAGAGCTAGCAGTCCTAGACTGTGAGAAGAATGTCCAACTGCCCATTTAGGCCCAATCCTTTCAGGATTGGGCCTAAATGGGCAGTCAGACATCCTTCGAGAGGTCCCAGATTGGAGAGGGTGCAGGCTGGGCTGAGGGACACCCCTTCACCCCCCACTTCCATGAATTTTGTGCACCAGGCCTCTAGTATACTATATAAAAACCTAAGCAACCAAAATGATAGAACTACTGGAATGACTGGAACGACTGATTGCTGTGATGCACAGCGATCACCAGGGAGCAGATGCTTAACACAGGAGCTGCCCCCTGGTGGTCAGTGTAGTCCCACAGCAGGAGTGCTGCTCAAATGACTGACTCATCTGGTGGCCCATGAGCCTAGCAGCAGCCACTCACTCCCTCAGTAGTCCTGCAGGTCTGATCTCTGGAGAATGGGCCAGGCACTGATGGACCAGTGCTGCTGGCACAATCCTGACAGCACTCCCAGCCTCCTAAAAGTCAGCCTTGGGCACTGGGGCTGCTTCCTCTCCCTAGAGCTCTGCAAGGTAGAAACAATATAAAAGTGGCTGCCAGGTGGCTCTGACAACCAGTGCAAATGTCAGAGGAATGGATGTGGATCCTGGGCTGGCAAGGGCCTCCCACTGCTCAGCCAGAAGGTCAATTGTGTCCTGGCCACCCCCCTCCCCCACCTCCCACAGGACCCCACCCATGCACGAATTCATTCACTGGGCCTCTAATAACTTATAATGTCCTTGCTGTATATGCAAGAAAAGTAAGATGGATATTTAACACTGAATTCATATTTATTGTAAGCCAATAAATATTAAAAAAAGAAATTGAAGGCCTAAAAAGAATCTTAAAAATATTCATTGTAGTTACAGTTTATCCAAAATACATGGTAGTATATTCAAATTGGGATATTAATGTTATTAAAACTCAGTTTGTATTGTAATTCTTTTTTACATTTGTGTGGTTTCTTCTTTAGCATCAAGTTATGATGACTCTAAAGTGGAAATATAAGAATGATCCATATGAGCTCATTTGTTTCATCATTTGCATTAAAATGACACAAAACTGCTCTCTTATTTATTTTAAATTTGGAAAAAAATACCTTTTTCAGTTTTTCATATAGCATTACCAAGTACCGATGTGTCCTTCAAATTTGTGTTCTTACAATTTCTCAATCATCACAGCAGTTTTTTAACCTATTAGAAGATTTGCTCTATTATAGGCATTAATTACCTCTGAGAGGTCACTCATGACTTATTTTTATTTATTTTTTCTTCTTTTTAAAGAAAGGAAAGGAGAAAGAGCAAGAAACATTGACTTGTTGTCCCACTTATTTATATTCACTGCTTGATTCTTATTCTTGTGTGTGCCCTGACAGGGAATCAAACCCTCAGGCTTAGCACATTGGCACGATGCTCTAACCAATGGAGCCATCTGGCCAGGGCTTTGACTCATTTTTTAATCTTTATTGTCCAGTTTATTAATTACATTGTTCCCTTTTTTCCCCCCTATAGCTCCCCTCCACCTGGTACCCATCCCACCTTCCGCCATCACCCCCCGCACTGTCCTCCCCCATAGTTGCATGATTTTTGTCCAGTCTCTTGTTGCACTTCCCACACTCCTTTTCTCCCCAAGAGTTGTCAGTCCATTCCCTCTCTATGCCCATGATTCTGTTATTTCACCAGTTTATCCTGTTCATCAGATTATTAATTCACTTGATTTTTACATTCATTTGTTGATAGATGTGTATTTGTTGTTCCTAATTTACACTTTTATCTTTTTCTTCTTCCTCTTCTTAAAGAATATCTTTCAGTATTTCATATAATATTGGTTTGGTGGTGATGAACTCATTTAGCTTTTTCTTATCTGCGGAGCACTTTATCTGACCTTCAATTCTGAATAATAGCTTTGCTGGATAGAGTAATCTTGGTTATAGATTCTTGCTATTTATCACTTTGAATATTTCTTGCCACTCCCATCTGGCCTGCATCGTTTCTGTTGAGAAATCCGCTGACAATCGTATGGGTGCTCCCTTATAGGTAACTAACTGTTTTTCTCTTGCTGCTTTTAATATTCTCTCTTTGTCTTTTGCTCTTGGCATTTTAATTATGATGTGCCCTGGTGTGGTCCTCTTAGGTTTCCTATATATTGGGGTTTGGTGTGCTTCTTGGACCCCTAAGTCAATTTCTTTCACCAGGTGTGGGAAGTTTTTGGTCAATATTTCTTCAAATAGGTTTTCATTGTGTTGCTCTCTCTCTTTTTCTGGCACCCCTATAATTCGGATGTTGGTATGCTTGAGGTTGTCCCAGAGGCCCCTTACACTATCTTCAATTTTTTTTGATTCTTTTGGTTTCTTGCTTTTTCAGCTGAGTGGATTTTACCTCTTTGCATTTCAACTCTTTAACCTGGTTCTTGGGGTGCTCCAGAGCCCTTTTAGGTCTTTGTATAATATTTTTTATTTCAGTCAGTGTATGCTTAATTTCTGGTTGGTCCTTTTTCATATCCTTGAGAGTCTCCTTCATATCCTTCTAAGTCTCCTTCATTTCCTTGTAAGGCTCATTCATTTCCACGTTGGTCTTGTTCATTTCTTTGCAGGTCTTGTTCATTTTCTTGACGGTCTCATTCATTTCCTTGTAGGTCTTGCTTATTTCCTTATAGGTCTCGACCTTTTCTAGGAGCCTCTTGAGAAGCCCTATAACTGTGGTTTTGAATTCCATGTCCAGTTGTTTTTTCCCCTCCATTTCTTTCACGTCTGATTTCTTTCCATGTCTCTGCATGGTAGCTGCTTCCCTGAGTTGGTCAATTAGCTTTGTGTGGTAGATGTCCTACAAGGGACAGTGGCTCAGCCTCCCCGGTTACCTGAGGTGGATATGGGCTGCACAGTCTTGCTGAAGTTAAGTTCAGGTTAATCGTTGTTAGCACTTGGGGTTGACCTCCAGGCCAATTGTCTGTGAAGTTCAGCTGTGCTCAGGTTGGATGGGCGGAGTCTCTAGGCCAAGCAGACTGCGTTAGCTCCGCCCTAAGAAGCCCCAGGTACTCTGTGCCAGGGGCAATGGCCGTCAGCACCTTTGAGAGAGAGCCGCTGCCAAGCTCCACTGGCTGCCGGAGAATTTAGACTCTCACCAAATGAGTCTGCACACCGAACGTCTCACCCAGGGTCACAAAACAATGCAGTCTGACAGTTTTCCGAATGAAAGAGCAAGTCACGAGTGCTTTCTGCGTGGTCAGGCAGCTGCACTGTTCCCAAGTTCATGCATACTCCGCGCAAGCTCACCTTCTCCATAAGCTGGCAGACCCTTGCAGCACCCGAGCTTCGGCGTGCCCTCCCATTGTCCAGTTTTTACCCTGTATGATAGTGGGTTTCCTGGACTTTGTCCAGAGCTGGAGAATCAGTCCGGTCGGACGTCTTAGTCTTCCCTGTTCAAGAAAACTGGCCGGTTTTCAGCTGCCTGCCCTAACCACTGGCATGTGCGCACCAAACCTCTCTCTTCATGTATCTTCAATGCTGTCCTCAGCCACTCCTCTGAGTCACAGTGTCTTATCTTCACCTTTATTTGTGGAATTTTCACTCAGCCAGCTTTCCAGTTATTCTGAATGGTGTTTGTTCTTTCTTTAAGATGTAATTTTAAACTTGCTGTGTATGGCGGCAAGATAGGTGTTTTGCCTATGCCGCCATCTTGGTTCTCTCTCTTGACTCTTAATTTACCTGCAACTTTTGGGTTATTTTCCAGTGTGCATAAAAGAAATCTAGCTCAAACTAGTTTGGCTCAGTGGATAGAATGTGGGCCTGTGGACTAAAATGTCCCAGGTTTGATTCCAGTCAAGGACATGTGCCTTGGTTGTGGACATATCCCCAGTAGGGTGTGTGCAAGAGGAAGCTGATCAATGTTTCTCACTTATCAATATTTCCAGCTCTCTATCCCTCTCCCTTCCTCTTTGTAAAAAATCAATAAAATATATTAAAAATGTATAAATGAAGTAGGTGAAAGATAATGCAGATGATGTCATTTAATCTCATCAAGTCTGAATTTTGCTGTAGCATGTATCAATAACCAACCCTTTTTATTGCTGAATAGAATCCTCTTATAGGAATATACTGCACTTTATTTACCCACTTGCCTGCTGATGGGCTCTGGAGTTATTTCTAGAATTTTGCTATTATAAATAATGTTATGAACTTTGATGAATACGTCTTTTTGTTGATATGTGTCTTCATGTATTGTACGTAATTACTCAAAAGTGGATTTTTTTAAAAAAAGAAACTACAAAACAGTTTTCAAAATAGTCCACAACCTTTATATTTTTACCTTTGCATGTGTGTGTGTGTGTATGTGTGTGCATGCGTGCACGCTGATGTGGAAATACATATCATTTATATAAGAACTGTCTATCTGCCTACCTATCTAAGAAAACTATCTGTATAAAAACATAAGTGATGGAAAACCAAGATGTCGGCATAGGCAAAGACTTAGGCTTTTGCCCTGCACAACAATTACAAGAATAGAACTGAAGGTCAGAACAGACACTGTCCAGAGCCACGGGAAGGCTGGCTGACTGGAAGATCTGAAATTGGAGGTCATAGAAGTGCACACAGATAATCAGAGCCTCTGCAAAGACCAAGTAAGGTGGAGACTCGCACGCACGAGAGGACAGGGTGTCTGAACCTGGCAGGGGCGCTCTGGCGGAAAGGAGACAAAAACTCCAGGCTGCACTGAACCCAGGGGAACCAGGCCCTTACGGGGAGAACCTGGATTGCAGGCAAATTCCCAGGGGAAGAGCCAGAGGCAGGCACAATCCATGCAGGCTGGCTGGCAGATGGACATTCCCCAACAGGTCCCAGATTGTGAGAGGGCATAAGCCAGGCTGAGGGATCTCCCTACCCTCTGTGCACAAATCCATGCACTGGGCCTCTAGTTATCTAAAAAGGCTCAGAGTTGGGATGATATAGAAATACTAAAAAATACTATGCAGAAGTATTTATACCTAAATAGCGTGTTTCACATAGAGGTAATCACTGTTATTTCTGTAATATATGCAATGTTTGTCTATTCCTGGGTAACAAAATGTTTTTATGCAAGATTATTCTTATGAATTTTAGGGAATTAGCATAATTTGTTTAATAAAAAGCTGCTTACATTGATTTTTTATTATAAGAATGCTATACTAAATATTTCAACATTTTATCTTGATGTGCATTTCTAATTAAATCCTTCAAATAAATGTCTAAATGTAATCTGATGGGTCAAATAAAATGAACAGTTCTTTAAAATTTTACACAGATTTCCAAATTGTGCTGCAGAAGCTGTGGGCTCCATTCTTTCCCCACAAGAAGTGGTTGAGACAATAGTGTATGGAGTGGCTTCTTTGCCTACAATTTGAAAAAACCACTATATTTTATAAACTCAAATATATATATATATATATATATATATATATATAATCTTTATTGCTCAGTTTATTAATTACATTGTTCCCCCTTTTCTATCCTCCTATAGCTCCCATCCAACCTATACCCTTCCCACCCTCTGCCCTCACCTCTCCCTCCCCACTGTCCTCTCCCATTGTTGCAAGATTTTTGTCCAGTCTCTTGCTGCACTTCCCACACCCCTTTTCTCCCCAAAATTTGTCAGTCCATTCCCTCTCTATGTCCATGATTCTATTATATTCACCCATTTATCCGGTTCATCAGCTTATTAATTCACTTGATATTTAGATTCATTTGTTGATAGATGTGTATTTGTTGTTCATAATTTATATTTTTACCTTTTTCTTCTTCCTCTTCTTAAAGAATTTCAGTATTTCATATAATATTGGTTTGGTGGTGATGAAGTCCTTTAGCTTTTTCTTATCTGCGAAGCACTTCATCTGATCTTCAATTCTGAATGATAGCTTTGCTGGATAGAGTATTCTTGGTTATAGATTCTTGCTATTCATCACTTTGAATATCTCTTGCCACTCCCGTCTGGCCTGCATCATTTCTGTTGAGAAATCCGCTGACAATCGTATGGGTGCTCCCTTATAGGTAACTAACTGTTTTTCTCTTGATGCTTTTAATATTCTCTCTTTATCTTTTGCTCTTGGCATTTTAATTATGACGTGTCTTGGTGTGGTCCTCTTTAGATTTCTATATTTTGGGGTTCTGTGTACTTCTTGGGCTTTTAAGTCAGTTTCTTTCACCAGGTGGGGGAAGTTTTCAGTCACTATTTCTTCAAGTAGGTTTTCATTACCTTGCTCTCTCTCTTTTTCTGACACCCCCATAATTCGGATATTGGTATGCTTGAGGTTGTCCCAGAGGCCCTTTACAGTATCTTCAATTATCTGGATTCTTTTTGTTTCTTGCTTTTCAAGCCGAGTGGAATTTGCTTCTTTGTATTTCAAATCTTTGACTTGGTTCTTTTGGCCCTCTGGACTGCTTTTAGGACTTTGTGTAATATTTTTTATTTTAGTCAGTGTATGCTTGATTTCTAGTTGCTCCTTTTTCATATCCTTGTGGGTCTCATTCATTTTCTTGAGGGTCTCATTCATTTCCTCATAGGTCTTGTTCATTTCCTCATAAGTCTTGTTTATTTCCTCGTAGTTCTCATTAAGTTCATTGGCCTTTTCTAGAACCCTCTTGAAAAGCCTTATAACCGTGGTTTTGAACTCTATGTCTAGTCGTCTTTTTCCTCCATTTCTTTCACTCCTGATTTCTTTCCATGTCTCTGCATGGTAGCTGCTTTATGTGGTAGATGTCCTCTAAGGGACAGTGGCTCAACCTCCTCAGTTACCTGAGGTGGGTACTCTTATTGCAATCCTTAACAGGTTGCACAGTTTTTTGAATTTAAGCCCAGCTTGTTGTTGTTAGCCCTAGGAGGGTTTGACCTCCAGGCCAATTGGCTGTGAAGGGAGACTGTGTTCAGGTTGGATGGGCGGAGTCTCTGAGCTGAGAAGGCAGGATCAGCATCAGCTACACCCTATGCGGGTCACGGTTCTCTGTGTTGGGTGGCAATGGTTGCAGGCACCTCCAAGAGAAAGCTGCTGCTGGTCTCCACCCATTGCTAGACAACCCTGCCTCTCCCCAAATGAGTCTACACACCCAAAGTCTCACCCAGGTTTGTAAAACAAAGCAGTCCGTGGTCTTCCGAACCAGGGAGCAAGTCGTGAGGGAGCAAGTTGCGCATCTGTGCTGTCATGCACTTTACGCACAAACTGCTGTTCCAAGCCACATGCAGTCTCCTCAGGCTCAGAGACCTCTGCCTCCCCTGGCTTTTAGGGTGCGGACCCCTGATCTCAGACCTCGCCTGACACTGGGAAATCTGTGCAGTGGGTTGTCTCTGCCCTCCCCGTTGGAGAAATCCAGCTGGGATTGCTGTTGCCAGCCCTACAGCCTGTGCGCGCCCACGGCTCCGAACCTCTTGCTCCACGCGAATCTTCAAGGCTGCGCTCTGCCGCTCTTCTGAGTCTCAGTGTACCACCTTTACTTTTATTTGTGGAGTTTTCACTCAGCCAGCTGTCCGGTGATTCTGGATGATGTCTGTTTTGTTGTTATGTTGTAGTTTTGGAATTGTTGCGCCGGGCAGCACAATAGGTGTTTACCTACACCACCATCTTGGTTCCTCCAACAATATATATATTTTTCACATTTTATTCATTTAACTGATTAAATGCCGACACTTTACTTTTAAAAAATATTTTTTATTAATTTCCAAGAGAGAGGAAGGAAGAGGGAGAGAGAAACATCAAATGGCTGCCTCCAGTACTCCCTCTACTAGGGATTGAGCTCACAACCTAGGCATGTGCCTAGACTGGTAATTGAACCTGAAATTTTTTGGTGCATGGGATAATGACCAATTAACTTAGCAATACTTCAGGGCACTGCTAAATTTTTAAGTAATATTTCATATATGCATTTTTGTGACTATATTTTTTCTTCACTCAGTTTTTCTTCCTTATAGGTTATCTTCAACCGCTTGAATTTAACAACCTCATAAAATTGCCTTCCATATGTCTCAAGTATTTTCATTCAAGTTTTTTCACTATTTTTGTTCTTATATATGAGAATCTAAATGGCAAAATTTTAAAATATTATTAACGGTTTATAACAATTATTTCCCCCAATTAAATATTTATATATTATATTCATTCCCATATAAAATATAATAAGCAAACTGTTCATTCAGCTTAATAAAACATTCTGTGTATATTAACTAATAAAAGAAGACCATATTGGTAATTAAAACTTCACATACTTTGTGTAACATATTTTATTGTTTTGAGCCATTTATTTTTATGCCAGAATCATACTGTCTATTATTTATTTTTATATTTGGAAGCACATGGTTTCCATCATATTTTTCCAAAATGTTTACTATTTCCAGTGTCATCTATTATATATATATATATATATATATATATCTTTAGCTTTTATGAGTCAAAATATTTCATTATTTAAGAAAGATATTAAAACCAGTTTTAAGTGCACTTAAGGAGTTAGCTATTTATAAATCAGTTAGTAATGGAGTTTTAGGAAAATAGTGTGAGATTAGATGTAAAACTAGTTTAATAACAGAGCAATTAATGATGACCTTGGGGTGTCTTTTCTCACTGGACAGAAATCACTGATATCTGTAACAGATAAATATCTACTTGCCAACCTCTGCTTCTGCAAAGCTATAAGATACTCTGTACGTAGATAAATCAATTGAAGGTGCAAATCCAGTATGGCATGGAAGGGAAAAGCAGCAATTGCTTTAACCTACTTCCAGGCTCTGCTAAAATTATTTTCACCATCTAAACCTGCATGATCATAATCTCCAAAGATTATCCATAATCACGAAAGTGCTGTCCTCATTAGTTGTGACCTATTTTATTTCCATAGGTGCAGCAAAAGTATTAACCATTATTATTAAAATATACACTTAGGTATATTAAAATTTTTTAAGAGGTTATTTGAGCAAAAATCTATTCAAATCAGGCAGTGCCAATTTAGAAGTGGTGGGGAGTACTCTACCCATAGGAGCCCAGGGAAAAGCTTTTATAGAGAAGAGGTGGAAGCAAAGCAAATAAATTATTTGATTGGCTTATTTGATAGCTTAAGACTTAAGCAGTTGCCTCTTTTTTTGGAAAAGCCTACATAGTTGGCACTTTGTGATTGTCTTTAGGTTTTTATTCCTTAACCTTGAAGCATTCCAGGCTTAGGTTTTAGTTTGCTTGGGTAGACTTCTAAGGCATTAAACCCACTTTAGTCTTATGGCCTCATTGTTTAATTAATTTAACACTATGTAAGTTTTTTTTAAAAAAACATATTATTGAGCAAACTAAGGCCAGATAATTAACTTCAGTTTGAAAGTGCTCACACGGAATCTTAAATTGGATTTTAAAAGTTTCTGGTATTACTATTTCAATCCTGACACTAGGAATATAAGCCCAAGACACTCTCGTCTCCAGATTTTACCTGTGGTTCCTGTAAGTGTGGGCAAATTCCTCTCTCACAACGTCAGCTAAGGTTCCTGCTCTGCCAGTGAGGCTGGGGCCGTAGAAACCAGATATGGAGTTAGCTTTAGGGAGGGCATTGTGTCCACAGATTAAGTCAATTTGTGTTCCTTCATAGTGTCCTTGTCAGAACTGATTAAATGAGAATCATTCTTAAGTATGACATTTCAGGTAGAAAAAGGGAAAAGAAACTCAGTGAGGAACCCAAAAGAAAGCCATCTTTTCCTTTCTACAAGGAAGGAAAAGATGTGCACTAGTTTAAGCAGCCTGCAAAAAATAGTTTATGGCTCTCAGGTGAATCCATGTCAGTGACTTAGAGAAGATTTATAAAACTATTGAAATATAATTTTCAAAAGAAGGTGAAATTTTGATTCTAAAAGCGTAAAAGGAACACATGTCAAAGACTATATTAATACCTTTAAAAATCCTTGTTTTTCTTCTGCAACATTTTCTTTGAGTACCCCTGTTCTGGTGTTTCTTCTTCAACAGGGATTTCAACTATTACCCATAAAAAAGGGATAACAAAATCATATATATATATATATATATATATATATATATGATATATTATATATATATAATATATATATATTAAAGGGAAACTTTATTTATTTAATTTACAATATAACTTATATTTAATAGTACTACATATGTTTTCCCCTCCCCACCAATATCCTCCCCCCAGCCTCCCTTAACCCCCAGCAGCACATGTCCCCACCTGCCCTCCTCCCCGCCCCAGTGTCTTTCATTCATTGGTTATGCTCATATGTATGCATACAAGTCCTTCAGTTGATCTCCCCCAGCATCGCCTCCCATCCACTCCAGCCTTCTCCCTGTAGCTTGACAGCCTGTTCAAGGCCACCCTGCCTCTATATCAATCACTCCCCCCTGTTTCTTTTCTTCAAAAATATCTTGCCTCTGCATATTAGAAACAAACGTATAAGAGCAAAAAAAAAAAATAAAAAAATGTTTGAGTGTCAGTTTCAATGTCCAACTGTTCTGAGTCCCAGTTTCAATGTCAAATAGTTCTTCATGTGTACATGTCAGCAATGGTATCCAGATGGTGGACACATCGTGGCAATGCAAGATCCATCCTCTCTGGTATGGTCCTGGGCCGCCTGCAGCCACGCACAGCTGCCAAATGCTAGCATGGCAAGGTGTCGTCAGCATCCCCCATCTCTTCTCCTATATATTTTGAGGGTGACTTTCTTAGACATTGTCCGGGTGCTAAAGGAGGTCCTCCTATCTCTGCTTTTTCTTTGCCCATTGTTTATGCTTTAATGCCAATTTGGTCTCCCATGCAACACACAGGGCTTTATTGATTTCCCTTATTAATTATTTACAAAGCAGCACATGTTGCAACTGCGAAGGTTACCCCCCCCCTTTTTTTTAAATAAAAAAAATAATGACCCCAACTGTATTTCTTTAGATACAGGAGTTTTAAACTCAACTACGCAGGAGCAAACAAGTTAAGATTGCATCATCCTGCAATTCATTAGGAGTAACATATTGCAAAGCAAAATAGCTTGGAAGGAATGGAGCGTGAGGACGGGAAGAAAAAGAAAAAAATAAGTTGATCAAGTGGATTAAAAAAAATTTATTGGGAACTATCAAGTCCTTGCAAGCACAGCTCGTTTCTGCCGATTATTTTCCAAAGGAGGACAAAATGGAACCGAAGTGGTGAATCCCTGGAGAGCCTGAAGAGGTGCTACACGAAAAGCTCCTCTTATCCATCCAGCTTCCTCTTCCTGTTCCCGCGCTGGCGGGGCGAAAACGTCTCCCCCGAGATCACTTTCCCTTCTTTCCTCTGGGCATCTGGGCCGCAGGGTTCAGCACCTTGAGGAAGTCGGATTATTTTGCCCACAGGACACAGGCCTTACAGAGCGCTTGGTGTGGGTGGGGTGGATGGCGTTGTCGCCGGCGCCGGCACTGGTGTGGCGAGGGAGCAGCACGAAGGCCAGGCAGCCGGTGTGGCCACCGCAGCAGCCTGGGTGTCTTTCCGCTCCCGAGGAGGCCCCTGTGGCTCAGGAGGCCCGGGGTGGGCCCAGTGAGTGGCTCTGCGTCTTTCTTTGAACTGCTGCATGAACATCTTTCCAATGACCACATTGTGGTCATCCTTTTTTTTTTTTTAAATTTATTTATTTATTTATTTATTTTTACAGAGAGGAAGGGAGAGAGATAGAAACATGGCTGAAAGAGAAACATTGGTCAGCTGCCTCCCTGGGATGTGCCCGCAACCAAGGTACATGCCCTTGACCGGACCAAACCTGGGACCTCTCAGTCCGCAGGCTGCCGCTCTGTCCACCGAGCCAAGCCGGTTCGGGCTCATCGTCGTCCTTAAACACTGAGCTGACGACTCCTGTGACTCTGTCCTGTATAGACTCACATGCCTGGTCTCGTCACCCCTCTCTGGGTCACTGCCCTGCTCTCGTCTTCCTTGCCTCCTTCTTGGAACTGTAAGTATTTCTCAAAGGCGGAGGCAAAACAGTTTCGTTTCCACATGCCAGCCTGATGCGCAATGGAATCTGAGGATGCAGGCACGTTTTCAAGCTCGTATAGCAGAGACGTCGAATCCCGATTCTGGATTTACCGAGAAACTCCCGCACACTCTTGCGTAACTCGTCAGCACCATGTGCTTTCTGAAATTCCTTGTAGAAATTCAAAGAAATATAGACCATCACTTCTCTTTGGTCTCCATTAGGATTTGAAATATGATAGAGGACCCCATCATAGTCTACAAATGTTACTTCTTTTTTTCTCTTTTTAAAAAATATACATTTTTATTGATCTCAGAGGAAAAGGAGAGGTAGAGAAACGTCAATGATGAGAATCGTTGATCAGCTGCCTCTTGCACGCCCCCTGCTGGGGATGGAGCCCTCAAGCTGGGCATGTGCCCTTGACCAGAATGGAGAGGGACTCTTGCTCTGTCCGCTGAGCCAAACCAGCCAGGGCTGCAAATGTTACTGCCTCTGCTTCTGGTTGGCTTTCTGCGGCCATTCTCGACCTTGAGCGGGAGCGTCTCCTCCACGACGCGGTTGTTCATCTCTGGCAGGATCATGGCTGCCGCTGGCTCTGATGCCACCTTACCCGCAAGACCAGTCTCTGGCTATGAAGCTTACTTTTACTTTTTAATTTAATTTAAAAAATATATTTTATTGATTTTTAACAGAGAGGAAGGGATAAGGAGAGGGATAGAGAGTTAGACACATTGATCAGAGCGAAACATCGATCACCTGCCTCCCGCACACTCCCTACTGGGTATGTGCCTGCAATCAAGGTACATGCCCTTGACTAGAATGGAACCTGGGGACCCTTGAGTCCGCATGCTGACGCTCAATCCACTGAGCCAAACCATTAGGACTAATTTAATTTTTTAAAACTAGTTTTTGGAGTCAGTTCATTCTAGCTTTATGCATGCACAATAGTAGCATATTCTTCCTGTTACTAAGCTCCCTGACACTGTTTTAAAAGCATAACAGCACTAGCATTACAATGCTAAGGCACATTTAACTCCTTTCCCAACCTGGCTTCCATTAAATTAGTCACCACTTTTATAGTGAATAATTCTGTTTTAGCCATTCACTGTACGTGATATCAGCTCTAGTTAATTTTTTTTCTGATACCTCAAACTTGTCTCTGGGCAATCACTGTTAAGCCAATTTAGAGGAAAATAACATTGCTCAAGTAATAGGGGAGTTCTAAAATGTCCCAATTCTCCTTAAGTTTACAGTTAGTACATTGAACATTCTGTCTGATAAGGGGAAAAATCTCACAGGACTTTGTGGATAGGAATAACAAAACATGAAACTTCTCCACCAAATAGTTCATGTCCTGCATCATTTTTCAATTAATTATCCTTTGAGGTTTCATTTTAGGTTGCATTCCTCTCACTAGTTTTATTCTTCATCCTCAAAGGAAAAAGAAATAGAGAGGCAGAGTGTTCTCTGAGAATTTGTATACCCTTAGCATATCTCTTGAACATAGGAGCAGAAAAAAATAAGTCAAGGATTTCATTTGAATAAGAATGATTTATCTACTGAGGGCTGAAGGACATGAATACATTATGGGTATCTTTTTGCATTTGACTTTTCTTTCTTTCTTAGCAAGTAGATGATTTCAGAGAATGCTTAAAAATAATTCTAAAGTGGTATGATGAGGCATTATTTCTTTCAGTGATAAAGACTTTCATATAAATTATATTGAGCTATACATGGAATTACAGACTACTATAGTTTAAAATTTATCCTAATAATATAATTACTTTTGCATTTCCAAAGTTCACTATATGACTCTATAAACTTTCATGCATTAATATGCTTATGATTGATACATTTTTCTATTAAATTCATGTTAATTATAATTGTGAAGTAAACATGGGTGGAGATTCAGAAATTAATTTTTTGAAGATGAGCTTTCCTTAGTTAATAAAATCACATATAATTGACTAGAGAGATTAAATCTGAGGTATTACTTTATAGTTTTATGCTTATGAAATTATATAATTGCTTTTTTGTTTACATGTAGAAATTGCTTTGTGCTACAAATAGTTTTCTGTGTTTTAGGTAACCAAGTGATTTTTACATATATGTGATAATAAGATTACTTATTTTGGTTCTTTGTTGGAGAATGCAACATTTAACATAACAATTTATAACTACCTAATCTTTTGAAAGGATTTGCTATGTTAAATGCTTTAGATATTCCTGAGGCTGAGGTTTAGGCAGCTTACCACCCTTCCATCCTTGGAGAGAAAAACCACTCTAAATTCTTTAGGATAAAATAATACAATAATTAGAGAACAGGAAAGAGGCAGGGTTCCTATTTCCTCTCATCTGAATTCCTGATTGAACAGTTTTAGGAGTGGCAGACATTACCCCTCTATTTTTATTTTCCTGGTATTTAGCAGCACAGGTTTTGCCACATAAAAATCACATTATTTATGATGTGATGGGTTTTAAGAAACCACCTCATTATATTCTGAGTTTCAGAGCTGAAGGGTTATAAATTTATGTACCAGTCATATACTACTTATAATTCAGTAAAATAATATAGAAAATGTAACGGGATTGTAGACTGATGAATGTATGGGCAATCAGTTAACTGACACTTTGAAAGTTAAATAAAAGTTTTAAAACTGAATAAAATTTGCACTCCTTAGCATAGTCAACGAGATAGTCAGGAGATTCCTATTGGATTCGGTTAAAACTTTAGCAGCTGCAGGTTTTTCCACGTATTTATCCTATAAGCAGACATTTGCCTTACACTCCACAAAGGCAAGGGCCATGTATAATTCTGCTCACCTCTCTTAGCTTGCCTTCACTATGAATATTTTCCTCTTCCTCTTCATTTTCCCTCCATCTCTTTCCAATTATGATACAACATGTATCACATTAAATTTATAAAATGTTAGTTGTATGAAACATGATTATTTGAAGCAAAAGTCATTTTTCTTCATTTATTTATGTTTTACAGTGCCTAGTCTTCTCTCAGATCATTTAGTAAATATTCAGTACTTTAATGTTTAATGGATAATTGGTTGTGTTTGTGGTCATGCTGCTCATTCTCTCTGCTTGATCAGCAGCAGTGATCTTGGGTTTGGATTAGAAATCAAACTTCTAATGCGGTACCATCTCATACCTGTCATAATGGCTATCATCAACAAATCAAGAAACGACGTGCTAGTGAGGATGTGGAGAAAAGGAACCTTCCTGCACTGCTGGTGGGAATGCAGACTGGTGCAGCCACTGTGGAGAACAGTATGGAGTTTCCTCAAAAAACTAAAAATGGAATTCCAATTTGACCCAGTAATCCCACTCATAGGAATATATAATAAGAAACTAGAAACACCAATCAGAAAGGATATATACACCCCTATGTTCATAGCAGCACAATTTATAATAGCTAAGATTTGGAAACAGCCTAGGTGCCCATCAGCAGATATCTGGATCAGAAAACTATGGTACATCTACACAATGGAATATGATGCTACTATAAAAAAGAAGGAATTCTTACCATTTGCAGCAACCTGGATAGAACTGAAGAGTGTTAGGCTAAGTGAAATAAGCCAGTCAATGAAAGAAAATTACCACATTATCTCACTCATTTATGGCTAATAAAGAACATTATAAACGGATGAACAAAAAGATAGATACAGAGGCAATAAAGCATCAAACAGACTGTCAAGTTACAGCGGGAAAGTTAGGGAGAGGTAGGGGAGATAAGAGATCAACCAAAGGACTTGTATGCATGCATATAAGCATAACCAATGGATGCAAGACACTGGGGGGTGAGGGCATGTACAGGAGTGTGCTGGGGGTGGGCAATGGGAAGATATGTACACATATAATACCTCAATAAAAGAAAAGAAAAAAAAAAGAAATCAAACTTCTGAGACAAAGTAGTCTTCACCCAACACTAAATTTACTTAGCTTGAATAACGAATAAATATTAGGCAAAATCATAACATGGATGGCAACAATACAGTAGAGATCACATGATTCTCGGACACAAATTGCAATATCAGTTTGTGTGTGTGTGTGTTGTGTGTGTGTGTTTGCTCTGGCAACATGGATGCTCATAAGTGAGAGATTGGGTGGGTGCAGATAACTTAAAAATATTCAATAACATTTGCTAAAGATGCTAAGGTAGACTTTATTTTATTTTTTAAAAAATATATTTTATTGATTTTTTATAGAAAGGAAGTGAGAGGGATAGAAAGTCAGAAACATCAATGAGAGAGAAACATCGATCAGCTGCCTCTTGCACACCCCTACTGGGGATGTGCCCACAGCCAAGGTACATGCCCTTGACCAGAATTGAACCTGGGACCCTTCAGTTCGCAGGCTGATGCTCTATCCAATGAGCCAAACTGGTTTCATCTAAGGTAGACTTTATTCAGGGCCATTGTGATAGTTATAGGGACGACTGCATTGGGTTTTTACAATATGGGAGAGAGTAGGCTTAATTTCAAATATAGTATGTGCAAGTGGGAGTTTGTAGCCAAGAATTGGGATGGGGTTAATGGGTAGAAAATTACTAAGAGAAAAAAATCAGGAGTAAAAAGGGTTCTGGCTAAATTGACCTAACCAGATTCTTGCTGAAGACAGGCCAGGGAGATCAGGTATCACCCAGGGGATAGCGGAGGATGAGAAACCTGATCACAAATCAAGGGAAATGAGACATGGGGTGGGGAGGGTCAGTTAAACTGACCTAGCAGGGTTCTTGCTAAAACTAGACTTTACTAGGAAATACACAGATGGGCTAGGAGAAGATGTAGGAACCTGACTAAGTTGGTCGAAGGAACAGTCTTTATTACTACTTTGGTTCAGGGAAACCCTCAGCATCCTTTTTAGTTTGATAACATGCTAATAACATACAATAAATAAAATGTCTATTCAAAAAGATTAAAGATTAAAAATAGGTAAAACCTACTGGGTGCCACTGAAATTCATGGGGTAAAAATACTACGTACATAGCATTTGTAAATAACTATTTCTGTATAGTGATAGATATCTTAAATTTACCACTATAATAATTACTCTTGAATATGTTATTATTTTTTATAAATAAATCTTTATTGTTTAGATTATTACAGTTGTTCCTCTTTTTTCCTTCCATAGCTCGACCTCCATCCGGTACCCACCCCGTGCCATACCCTTAGCCTCCCCCACACTGTCCTGGTCCATAGATGTAAGATTTTTGTTCAATCTCTTCCCACACCCCACACCCTCTTCCCCCTGAGAATTGTCAGTTCACTCCCTTTCTATGCTCCTGATTCTTTTACATTCACCAGTTTGTTCTGTTTATCAAATTTTTTATTCACTTGTTGATAGATATGTATTTATTGTCACTTTGTTGTTCATAATTTTTATCTTTACCTTTTTCTTCTTCTTCCTCTTCCTAAAGAATACCTTTCAGCATTTCATATAATACTGGTTTGGTGGTGATGAACTCCTTTAGCTTTTTCTTGTCTATGAAGCTCTTTATCTGCCCTTCAATTCTGAATGATAGCCTTGCTGGGTAGAGTAATCTTGGTTGTAGATTCTTGCTGTTCATCACTTTGAATATTTCTTGTCCCTCTCATCTGGCCTGCATTGTTTCTGTTGAGAAATCTGCTGACAATCGTATGGGTGCTCCCTTGTAGGTAATTAACTGTTTTTCTCTTGCTACTTTCAATATTCTCTCTTTGTCTTTTGCTCTTGGCATTTTAATTATGATGTGTCTTGGTGTGGTCCTCTTTGAATTCCTCTTGCTTGAGGTTCTCTGTACTTCCTGGACTTGTAAGTCTATTTCTTTTACCAGGCAGGGGAAGTTTACTATCATTATTTCTTCAAATAGGTTTTCAATATCTTGATCTCTCTCTCCTTCTGGTACCCCCATAATTCAGATGTTGTTATGCTTGAAATTGTCCCAGAGGCTCCTCACACTATCTTTATATTTTTGAATTTATTTATTTATTTATTTATTTATTTTGCTTTCCCAGTTGGGTGTTTTTTGCTTTTTTTGTATTTCAAATCTTGACTTGATTCCTGGGATCTTCTAGTCTGCTGTTGGATCTCTGTATATTATTCATTATTTCAATAAGTGTATGCTTCATTTTTGATTGGTCCTTTTTCATATCATTGAGGATCTCACTAAATTTCTCAGAGGTTTCTAAAAGATTCTTGAGTAACCTTATAACCACGGTTTTGAACTCTATATCCAGTAGTTTGCTTTCCTCCATTTCTTCCATTTGTGACATGTTTCTTTGTCTCCCATTTTGGCTACTTCTCTTTGTTGATATAATGGCCTGTGTGGTAAGTGTTCTATAGGGCTCAGTGGCTCAGTCTTCCCAGTTACCTGAGGTGGACACTCTTGGTGCACCCCTTTGTGGGCTATATGCACAGTCTTGTTGTATTTAAGCCTTAATTGCTGTTGGTATCACTGGGAAGAATTGATCTCCAGGCCAACTGGTTGTGAGGACCAGCTGTGTCTACAATGAGAGAACTTCTATGCTGGAGACACACTTATGGGGCAGGACTTGCTTCAGTGGGGCTTTGGTGCTCACTGAGTCAGCCCTTGAGTGTGTCACTTATGAATGTGAAGAGTTGTGATCTGGTATGGTCTCTTTCTGACCCCTGTGTACACTGGCTCTTGGATCTCTGAAGAGGTGCAAAGTCAGCCACTCCTTGAGGTCCCCCGGCAGGAGCTCCAAAGAGGTCTGCAGATTCCTCCTTTTTGTTTGGGGTTTGAAAGTGCCCAGCTGAAGCCCAGCTGTGAAGCAATGCAGGCTGCTGCTGCCAGGCCTTAGGCCTTCTTTTGGAAGCTTTGGGGCTCCCTGACCCAGCTGCAGTTTGTTAGTTTGTAGGTTGCAAAAGGACGGGCCATTCATATGCAAAAGCCACTGTGCCCAGCTTGGGTGGGGTTGTAAATTGGGTGGGGCAGGTCTCAGGGAATCACCAGGGCCTACCAAACAGCAATGGCTGCCAGTCAGCCCTGCTCTGGAGAGGTCCCCAGGTCTCTGTATCCTGTGGCCCTGTGCAATAACAATGATCACTGTGAGCACCTGTGAGAGAAAGCTGCCCTCATGTTCCAGCCCAAAGCCAGACAGTCCAGTTTCTCCCCGTATGAGTCTGGGTCCCCAGAGTCTCCCCTGGAACTGGAGTTCAGAGCAATCAGGAGCATGTATGTGCCTCTCGATTGAAAAAAACAACAGCACACCCAGTTGCCAGCCCATTTCACACACGCCTCTGCACCTCTCCACCTCCTACCAGTCTCAATGCGCTTTTTTCTTTCATTCTAGTTGTAGAACTTCCACAAAGCCAGCTTTCCCATGGTTCTGGATGATATTTTTTTGTGTCTTATAATTGTAGTTTTGATGTGGTTGTGAGAGGCAGCAAGTACAGCTGTTTACATTTGCTGCCATATTGGTTGTCTTGAATATATATATATATTTTAAGTTGGTTCTGGGATGCTGTTTCATCAATGCTAGAAGTGACCATAGGCAAATTTTAGAAATTTAAGAGTAACAGATTAAATTACCTGTGTATAATTTATTTTCAAATAAACAGTAATTAAATGTCAGTTTCAATAGCAAAGAGGAACCCTTAATTGTCCTTTTCCTTCCTCATAAAGTTCCACCCATAGACAGAGGGAAGGAATACTTTTAAGAAGCATCTGTGTCCACCAGGCCTCCATGGGGGATAAAACCAGAGGAATTGGTTGATACTGATTGTTGATTAGTTTGGTAGGATAAAACCAGTTTGGAAGGATAATGAGAAAAAACAAGATTGTAAGATTTCTTTTAAGGAAGTTGAAAATAATATAGATGATCCTTTTGTAATGGCTCAGTGTGTAATGATATTTATAACTAATGTAAGTGCCCACCACAGGCATCTATTACAGAGGAAAATATAGATAATTTGTTAATTATTCTAATTGTAGGTGCTATTCAAGCTGTGAACTTTTACTGGAATAAATTAACAAAGCAAGGCATTTCATATTCAGCTACTGATGTGGGGAGATGGAAAATAACCCCCATACTTCTTCCCCCAAATATCAATTAGCAAAGACTACCAGAAGTAGTATGTACCTTCAAACTGCCAGAACATCCAACCATCTACCTCCATTGCCTTAAATCAAAGCTCTTATCAATACTCTAACTCTTCCATAATTATTACTCATCAACCTTGATTGTGTCCACATGTGTGGAGCATTTATGCTGGTCCACAACGTTGGTGGTGTGGTGATTAGACCTGATAGAGTCAGTATCCTATATGTTTTTGTTATACCCCTGCTTAGAGAAAAACCATTTTACTGACACCAAGAAAAACAGACTTTATTCTTATTTCAGAAAGGATTTCATCTAGGAAACTGGTTATAAAGTTACTGGAAGGTCAGCAAAAGAGAATGAGGGGTGAGCTGGGGTTGTAAAAAGAGGAGAGGAAAGAAAGATCTTTCTGGTCATGGTTTCTTTAATTGTTGCTTTCTGTGGAAGTAAGGCTTTATCCTGGTCCACAGTACCAGGGCAGAGGCAGCGCAATTCCAGTGGTTCTGCTGTGCGGAGTTCCGGCTCCTTTGAGGGAGACTGAGAAAGAACTGCAATACCATTTTGTAGGTGCTGACTCATCTATGCCAGCCCTCGCTCGTTAGCTCTTAAGATCTCTGGGTATCTCCTTTTTCTTGTCCGTTTCTCTAGAAGCCAAGCCTTCTGTTGCCTTACAGATTTTCCCACTGATTTTGCAGCAGATCTGCTGTACCCATTCCTTTTATTAAAACATCTTGACAACTCTGGCCTGTGTGGCTCACATGGTAGAGTGTTGTCCCATGTATCAAGGGGTTGGTGGTTCCATTCCTGGTCAGGGACATGCCTGGGTTGCAGGCTTTATCCCCAGAAGGGGCTGTGCAGGAGGCAGCTGGTTGATGTTTCTCTCTCATGGATATTTCTCTCTCATCAATGTTTCTCTCTCTTTGTCTCCCTTCCCCTTTCTCTCCACCCCAAAATCAATAAAAACATATTAACAACAACAGAAAACACACACACACACACACACACACACACACACACACACACACACACACACTAAACCAAAATAAAAATATCTATACAGATTTGTTATTCCCATTCTCTCAGATTAAAACATTTAGACTGCTCTCGATTTTTTCTGCTCAAAATCTGGCTGAAACATTAATAATTGAATCACTGAACTAATAATGATATAAAGTGTTAATAGGAAGTTATTAACTATTTACCCCAAGTTTTGCTATTTACTGCTTTGCAAATAGGCCAATGGGACACGAGCAGCAGCATTAAGTTAAGCCCCTCTTCAGTAGAGCAGGATGCCCATGTCTCAATAAGAATTCTTATGATTTGTTGAAGTAACTATATAAAAAAATCAAGGTTTTACTTAGTTGGAAATATAAATATGCTGAATATGATGGATACTAGCATTCCATACAAAGAAAAAAAATTACTTTAGAAAGTAACTTCAATTTGTAGTATATATCCTGAAGTGCTATTTGTTTCTTAGTTTCATAGCATTGTTTTTAACTAAGACTAATGAATGATCAGATTTATACCCCAATTTAACACTGATTCAGAAATATTCACCTTTTAAAGTGTTATCTTCTCTACAAATATAACTTAATAATTTAAGACTAAACAAGATGAAATGATTATTTAAACGAGAACTTCAGTGGCTCTGAACTGAAACTACAATAAGAAATAAATCAGCCCTAGCTGGTTTGGCTCAGTTAATAGAGTGTCAGCTTGTGGACTGAAGGGTCCCAGGTTCAATTCCAGTCAAGAGCACATGCCCAGGTTGCGGGCTCAGTCCCCAGTGTGGGGCATGTAGGAGGCAGGCAATCAATGATTCTCTCTCATCATTGATGTTTCTATCTCTCCTTCTCCCTTCCTCTCTGAAATCAATAAAAATATATTTAAAAAAAGGAATAAATCAAACATTTAGATTTTTTTTCTATGACAGCCAGGGTAATATAGGCAGCACATATCCTTGATAAGAGGAGACAAGAATAAAAACACAGTTATAAGCACAGTTATAATCTGTAATTTATGTAAAAAAGACAACTGTAAATGACCTATTACCTTTCATAATGTCCTTATTATATACTAGAGGCCCGGTGCATGAAATTCATGTATGGGGCCCAGCCTGCACCCTCTTGCAATTCAGGACCACTGGCTCCTAATCGCTCACCTGCCTGCCTGTCTGATCACCCCTAACCACTCTGTCTGCCTCCTGCCTGTTTGCCCCTAAGCACTCACTTGGCTTCCTGATTGCCCCTAACTGTCTCTGCCTCAGCCCCTGCTGCTGGGGCTTCATCTGGAAGGATGTCCTGAATGATGTCCAGAAGATCGTTCGGCTGTTCGGTCTAATAAGCATATTGTGCTTTTATTAGATGTTCTTCTCACAAACCAATCTTATTATACATTCCTGTCTTTGAAATTCTAACATGTAAGAAAACAATATAGAAATATATTCCAGAAGAGCACATGTTATTGATTTAAAAATCATTCATTTGAAAATTTTAAAATATCAATTTTTAAAAGTTTTAAGTTATATTTTATTGTCATTGGCTTCATAAGCATATAAATCGAGTTAGGGCAAAATTGATGTGTACATTAGCCTTTATTTGTATATAGGAGAAAATTATACTTAAATTCATGTTTCAATATACTTGTTCCCCAAACTCTGTACATGTTCTATTAATCCTTTCTATGGAAACAGAAAGTCAAAACATCACACTCACTAATTCATGGATGGGTCTCCTGAGCATGTCTAAACTGGGCCTAAGACTATTGCTTATTATCATTACAGCGAAGGTAAATACAAAAAATAAATGTAAAGTAATATAAAGAAGTTCAACTTATGTACGCAGCGGCTGCTCAAAGTATACCGTTCTCTATTTCAAAGTAGTCTGATCTCCTTCTCCCTTCTTCTCTTAAATCAATAAAAAAGCTACTGAAGATGACAGAAGAGAAGCTCCATATGCGTTTCCATAATGAGAAATATGTTTGGTAAAAAGAAAGCACAAGGTGAATACTCTGTACTTTTTTTTTTAACTGTTAAAGAAATTTATTCACATGTCGGGAGTTTAAAAAATGTGTTTGTTTTTCATGCTTATTGGTACTTATGCCTTACAAGTAACTACAGATGTCTTATTAAAGTTTCCACTTTAAATGCACAGTTTACCTCATTTTATTATAAGGAATTGTTACAGAAAATGCAAGTATCAATATTTGAAAAATACATTCCATACATGGACTCCAAAGAAACAATGCTGATAAGCGCCATGGTCTGATATGATGCCATCACCCCACACTGAACAGCACCCCAACGGCTTGAAAGCCAAGGTGATCAACCCAAATGTGTGGCTGCAGTTTCTGCCCAGTTACTGCCCTTTCCTTTGGTAATAGCCAACTCTGCACATCTGCCAAGGACAAGCCATTAGTCAAGAAGTCCGCCAACTTGAGACTTCCTAGCTACAGAAAACCAATGTTGTTAATTGTAACAGGTTAATATATTATTTATGCCACACAAAAAAGGAAACATACAGGCAATGATCTTCCAAAAATGTCTTTAAGGCATCTATGATTACTTCTGGGAATTTAATAAGTGGTTAGTAATATCTTATCAAATGATCAGCTCTTCGCTCAATTTCTCCCACTAAAGAATAATGTGGCTTCCAAACCTCTTTGGAAGTTGTTTCCTCTCTGAGAGGGGAGCTTTGCTGCTTCAGATTAGGAGGGGCTGGGCCAGCAGTGTCCAGATCTTCCAGGCTTAACCTGGAAGAAAGCTTGTTGCAGGAGCTCCTTCACAGTTTCCACCTGTGAACTCCAAGTGGGTCTGTTCGTGGGAGTTATATTGAACTGCTCAGGCTGTTACCTGGGGATTATTTTGCCTTTCATGTCTAAACATTACATAGTTCAACAATGTTCTTTTTCTCCAGATTAAAGAAACCTATCTGGAGATCAAGGCTCTCTCTCACCTCCTAAGACTTTCCCTCCACTTCATGCCTATAGATAAGATTAGCACAATACAGTTCCATACAGCAGATGGAGACATGAGTTGGGAGTTGGGAGACCTGAGTTGGGATCCCACAAGCACGCTGAGTTCCATGCAGGGACCCCATTCAGGAAGAAGAGTGAAGAAGCTGAACAGGGCGGTCAGAAATGACTCAGGGCTCTGAGGTAGAAGACTAACAATCACAGGGACGCCACTCTTGGAGATACATGGCAGGTGTACTGAGCAATCTAATCCAATCTCAACTAAATGGACAATTGGGGTTGACAGTGCACAGGCAACAAACTCCAGATGGAACACATATTCTAATATATCTTTCAATGAGATACCACTAAAAACATAACTGAAAATTAAAAACTCCTACGTGTAGGCACTTAAGTTTGTGCAAAATTTCTGTCTTAGAGAATCATAGCAAGTTAGTTTAAGCATTGGATTCCTATATAGCACATGGTGTGCACCTTTGTCTTTAAAAACAACTGTTAAGAACACACTGTATAATAAATCTGGTGATGAGCAAGAGGCAGTTAAAAAGCTAACCCAGGAGAACAATGTTGATTGAGGCAACAAATTATATCTCAGTAAAGTTTATTCCTGTTCTACTCATTTACAATTGGCAACTTCCTAAATGAATAAAATTTAATTTTTGCTACTAGTATTTAAGTTACTAATTACATTTAACAGGAACAGCCATGGAGTTCTATAGTCAAGTCTTGTCATCTTAGCGCAAAGGAGATTGAGAGGGGTCAAGTCCCAGCCAGGCAGTGAATGGGACAGGCCCACCGGGCAGCTGCCACTCAAGGGGCCTGCAGAGCAGACCCAGTGACCGCTGGCAGGGTCAGGGAGATGTCCTAGTCTGGGGAAAGGTGCTTTTCCTAGGCCTGCAAGACTGCCAATGCGGAACTCACAGAATGTTCCTGACTCATGGCTGCTCGGTACCATAGCTATCCCTAGACTGAACATATTCTAAACATGATTTTAAGTGCAATTAGAGGCAATATTGTTACTGCAATTGGTATGGCAGGGCAGGGAAAGGACAGTCACCCTCATCCCTGACTGAATTCCCATCCTCCTCTCTCCACCATGAACGTTGAAACAAATAAAAAGTCCGGCCACTTCCGTTCGTACCTGGAGCATAACTAACTAACTTGACCAAGAATCAAGCCAACTGCGCCCACCTCCTTGTGGCCCTCTCAGGCCGAGATGGAAACTGACCACATGGTCACATGGTCACGTGTTTGCCAACACTCGTTTTTCTATAAAAATTCCATAGGAAACATGTCACAGACTTTTAGTCCCCAACTCTTCTAATTTTTCCTTTAAACATTGTGCACAAGCTCATATTAACATAGAAAGCATGTATATCTTATAAATCACAGAAATAGTAAAAAAAAAAGTAGCACTCTGGTTTATCAGCTCATCTTACACACACATTTAGGTGGTCGAATAATACTCTGTACTTTCTATAAAGACATAGAAAAAACAAATTTTAAAACTTGTTTTTTTTAATAGTAAGTCAACTAGGAAAGACATTTTAAAAATGATATCATGGAGGTATTACTAGAGCAAGATTATGATGCAATGAAAGTTTCTAATTTCTCATTTTGAAGGTTATTAGTATGAACTATAGCAATTATTTTAAAATGAAAATGTTAATAACCCTAGTCAGGTTCATGTAGTTTTGCATATGATACATTCAGAAAGTTGTAAACACAGACATGCGTGTGTTTTTGTCATGATCTTACTGGAGCATTTGGTATATTCCGAGAAGCTTTGTAAGCGATAAAAATGTTTGAGAGGATGAACAAAAGAATCAATCATGTTGTATTTAAAGTGCCATTCTGGAAAATCCACTCATAACCCTTTACAGTAATTCTGATACAATCTATAAACAATGTAATATAATTTGGTTAAACAGTAAAGGAGTGGGCCCTTTCTAAGGAATGACTATTACTTAGAGTAGCTGATAGCAAAGCCCTCAAGGGTTATCAGGAAGTGCTCTGGTTTTTGTTCCATTTCTATCCAGACAGAATTACTGTTAGTACTTTCGGACACTAGTTTATTTTTCTGCCATATTTTATTAGGGCTCATTTGAAACATGTCTGAACTTAAGTAGTGAGACCAAATCTTAAAGAAATTATTTCATCTGATAATTTTCAAGTGAATGCAGCTGGTCTTTTATGTTGTATAAGGATATCAGACTATAGTTTTCCCTAGACTTTCTGAAACTCAGATTGGTAAACTTCTGGATGAAGAAAAATTAACAACAAATTCTTTATTCTTTTAAAACTTTTCATTATGGAGCATTTCAAAGACATTAAAAAGTACTGTGGATAATAGAATGACTCTGATTCAACCATATCTCAGCTTCAACAAATGTCAATTTTAGGGCTGCTTTCCCCAATTTTTAGTTTGTATCAAATACCAACTTAAAAAATTATCATGCTAATAATATAATTTATCATGTCTTATCATTGTTTACATTTATCTTTTACTTTGTTAGATTTAAAATTCAAATAAGGTCTATTATACTGCACTAGATTAAGTCTCTGAAGTCTTAAATCTTAAGACTTAAATCTTAAATCTAGGTTACCACTCCTCTCTTTTTATTCCCTCCTACATTTGGGTGAAGAAACAGTTTCAGTACTGCTGTGATTTTAGATTTCTCCTAGGAAGACATGTCTTCTCTCCCCATACATACCACATAGGGATAATAGGTAAAGAAACTCAGTCACTGATGAGACTAGTATTTTCTAGATACAGCCCAGTGCAGAGAAAAAATGGTGAACACCATTGACCTACTGTTTTACACATCTAAAATTAATCAGAAGAAAATACAACTCAATTTGGTATAATTTTCATCCCAACATAATGTTTCTGATTTTTGGTGCAATCATTTAGCACCAGTGGCTTAGCCAGTAATAAAAATGCAATGAATTGTGGTATTTTAAGGGGTTTTCCCAATGCCAATAATATATACCCTCCCACACACCGGACAAGATGAGGAAAAATTCCAATAATAATGAGAAATTGTTGAACTGTTGTCTTATACAGGGTTAATGTTAGCAGAACAACAAGACAAAATATAATATAAGGTCAGCTAGATGATCAATGCATTTAGAAACATGCAGAAAGATAAAAAACTAATAATTATCAGAAAATTTATAAAATTATTTTTATCTCAGTTTAATGAGGTTAATTTTTTAGCAGGTTATGTGATTCTGTGATATTTCAATTCAAACAGGACAATCAGATGCAGTACTTAAAATTCTATCCAAGGAGATATTTCCTTTCATCAGTGTGTAACAGAAGCACTTTCAATTAAAATGTTAATGCTGCACCAGATATTTCCATTGATGCCAGCATATTAATCAACACCATCTGTAATCAATTTATTTTTCTTCCTAAATACACTGGTGTTGTGAAATTCCCCATGAGTCCATTGCTATGGAATGAGGTAAAGGAGCTATGGAGCAAGATCATATACTGGGAGGCTGAGCAATATACATCTGTAATTTATTTTTATCATGATAACCTATTCAAATCTGACTGTGTAGGTTGTTTCCACCTTAGCTTGGGTTATACTTGTGCACAACCAATTTTATAAAATGTTATGTGAGATAGGATTGAAGTTATAATCAGAGGTTTATTTGATTCTATGATCAATATGCATTTTCTACTTCATTCCCAATAATAAGACATTATCTGTTTCTTGAAACTGGAGGAAAAGAGCATGTGACCTGTCTCCAAAACTCTGGAAGTCTGCGTAGTGATTCTCCTACTAAGGCTTTACAACGGCTATATTTAACATTCTATTTGTCAAGGACACATAAATTATATTTGAATCTGTTTCATGTTGAGAGAAAAACTGCGGAATAGCTTTCTTAGCAGCCGGAAATTGCAGAGCCTTCTCTTGCCCTGAGCTCTGCTCAAAGTGGAAACTTTATGGTTTGCTCATTAATGAGCCATAGAGATACATTCAGATATGACTATGACCTCTAAAAAATTTAAAAAAATATCCATTAAGAGTTTTTCCTCTTTTTTAGTCATGATCACTGCAATATGTAAAAACTGTCTTTCATTTGGAGGATCTATCCTGCACAAATATTTCACAAAGCTCATGGATTAATGAATATAAATGGATTTGTCTCTCATTAACTGACATTCATTTGTTATACCAATGTATGGAATAGTCTTGCTTTTTAATTTTTTTTATTTTTTTTTAGTCTTGCTTTTTTAAATAATTAGGTCCAATCAGCATGATATCATGAATTTAATTAACCAGTGTAATTGTCGGGCAGTTACAATTAAGATCCTGGTGAACTTATCAATGGTATTCAAAGTAAGGTCTGTGGTCTAATACTGATTTGGAAACTGTTACTGACTCACAATGAGATGAATACATAAACTGAAAATAAACTTTTACATATGTCACTACAGACTGACATAATTCACAGGTCAGACATCAAAATGGCACTGGAGAGATTGTGGATAAAAATAGGCAAATTGGCATGGGCCTGAGGCAAGATCATGAAATATTACTGTCATCCCAGCCAGGTGATACTAAACAGCTTATGGTGATGCATGCAAATTGGTGTAGAGAAGAAATATTTGCCAGGTCAATAGATGCAAACCAGGTGCTGGGTAAAATTTGTTCCAGGTGAGATGACATTTGGAACAGTGTTTGCAATTGGACCTACCATCCATCTTTTTCATAAGAAATAGAGCCAAGTTAAATGGAAATGTGATAAGAATCCTCATCTCTGCATCTTTCAAGTATTTAACTGTGGTACTAATTTGTTCATTTCTCTAACATATATTCCACTAATTTTATTAATTATCCTGATAAGAGTAATTTATAGAACTATTCAAACTTTAATAGTTTTGAACATTTAATGTATTATGCATGCTTGGAAACTTTTTTTGAGTTAAAGGGATGCAAAAATTTCACCTGGACAGTAGGGGTAAACTGAGTTTGGCCAAATTGTATGATAAATAAAAATGTCCTTTTACCAATAGGTTTAGGAATTAATGTTGGGATTCTGGCAAACACAGACAATGCGTATTCTAACTATGCACTTAATAACTGAAAAATGATTACAGAGTAGATCTACAAGCCTAGTATACCACATTGAGATGGTTTTGTATGAAAACTATTTTTACCTCCTTACTACCAGAGGCAGAGTGTTGTTTTTGGTCCTTAGAAAATAGCACCATATTAAAGTTAATGTCTATATATCCTCAAAAGCTCTTAATAATTTCAATTTGCTAGTATTCTGTCACCTTTATAAATTGTCTCAATTCATTTAGAGATAACCTTGGATTCATAACTACAGTCTGTATTTATCAAAGTTGTTGGGTTTTTCCATGAGGAAATCTGGCCTCTTGCTGAAAGAAAGGATTACACAATTTTGAATAAACTAAGGCAGTAGTTCTCAATCTTTTTAATGCCTTGACCCTTTAATACAGTTCCTCATGCTGTGGTGACCCCCAACCATAAAATTATTTTCATTGCTACTTCATAATTATAATTTTTCTATTGTTATGAATCATAATGTAAATATCTTTTTTTTCCGATGGTCTTAGGCGACCCTGTTAGCGATTTTCAACAGGTTGAGGGTATAGAACTAAGGTATAGACATTTTTGGACTAAGGTATAGAAATTTCTTAGGACTTTATTACTCTTTGTTGTGAAAATACAAATAAAATTTCTCTCAACCTAAAGATATTTTCTTCATTATATTAAATAATATTTGAATATATTGACTTCATATTTTAGAGCTAGTCATGTATCATTAATTGGCCACTGCAAAGATTATGTTAAAGTATTTGATCACTATTTAATTCATGCTACCTATTATATTTATGCTTACTTTTTCTCTTATTATTAAGTACTTAGTGTCTGCTGGTCTGAATGTAATTATATGTGTGGAAGTCACATTACCTGTCCAAATAATGCCACTTCTCATCATCATTTATGATCTACACACCATCTACTAGTACAGCAGAGTTCAGGAGGATGCTGCTGCAGGCCTCATTAATGAATCTTAAGCTTTACTCACACAGATATACTCTTGTACTGTTGGAGATATATCAGGCAGGTGGATGTGGCCAGTAGCACATGATAAATACACTCTAGCATTTCTATTTCCCTAAACCTTTAGGATTTTTCTTCTTTATTATTCTATTACATTTTTAATATCTCACCTAATTGGATCTTAGACAATACAATTTAAAATCAATTTGCACTTAGTGTTTTGAACTGAGTTGCTTCCAACTATACAAGTTAGCTTTTTAAATAAAAAATCATTAAATATACCCAAATGAATAACTTCAACCTATTCTAATGTTATATTTACATTACTCTTGGACTAACATTCTTAGAATCCATTTGTGAAATACACCCATGTTTCTCCTAATATGAATTAACTAAATGTTTTAATCTTTTTGAGCATAAGCTCTCTCTACTGGTTTGGAAATTTGGGCTCATTTCTCTGGACCACACTGTAATTAATTCTAGTTATATGTCTGGTGGCAACAAGTTAATGAGAAAGTAGGTCTTACCAAAAAAGGTAGGTCTTTAAAAAAAATTCTGAAGTTTTGAGCTGTTTTAAATTATTCTTTTGTCCTTTTATCTCTTTTTACTATCCCCACAGGTCTCTGAGGTTCTGATCATTTTCATTATTTTTTCTTTCTGGTCTTCAGAATTGGTATTTCTATTAACATATATTTTGGTTGGTGATTATTACTTCTGCAAGTTTATATGTTTTGCTGAATGCCTTTAGTGATTTTTAAATTTCTGCTATTATAATTTCAATATCATAATTTCTATTTGGTGCTTTTAAATAATTTCTATATCCTTATTGATATTCTATAGTTGTTGAGTCTTTATTGTCATATTTTAATTGGATTTTCTAAGCACAATTTTCTTTCAATCTATGAACATATTTTTAATAGCTTCTTTGAAGTCTTTGCTTGATAAGCTAGACCTTAGCAAAGACCCCAGCAGAGGCAGTTCTATTGGTTGCTGCTATTCTCTCTGTCTGGATCACATTCCTGTCTCTCTGCCTGTTTCATTATTTTGCTTTTGGTGGAGGTGTAAAAACTGGACACTTTAGATAATATATTGAAGCAATTCTGAATTATGATGCTGCTGGTAGTTGTTGTTGGTATGTGTGTTGGTTAATTTATTCAGTGACTTGCATGGACTAATTCAATAGAATCTCTCTCCTGCACTCTGAGGCCAAAGATGTGGCTACTTGACCTTTTTTGATTTTAATTCCTGTTTATATTTAAAAAATATATTTTATTGATTTTTTTTACAGAAAGAAAGGGAAAGGGAGAGAGAGTTAGAAACATTGATGAGAAACATCAATCAGCTGCCTCCTGCACACCCCCGACTGTGGATGTGTCCGTAACCAAGGTACTGCCCTTGACCAGAGTCAAACCTGGGACCCTTGAGTCTGCAGGTCCACACTGTATCCACTGAGCCAAACCAGTAGGGCTTTTCTTTGTATTTTTAATTCTGGCTTTCTAAGAATAACACCTGGGACAGACTAACTTTGTGACTGGCTAATGATTGGTCAGAGGTTGTGTTATGCTTGAGAACCTTGAGCCAGTAAAACTTCATTCTTTGTGATGGCTCTGTTGTGGTTTGGAGAAGACATGTAAAGTTTAGGAGGCTTAGACGTCTGTCCCTTTTAATTTCTGCTTCTGCAAGGCTTCTTGCTCATCCATAGATTTTTGGAGCCCTCTCCAGTCTCTTCTGAGCCTGCTACTTCATATATGTGTGCAGACTTCCAGAGTATAAGGGGTAGCTCAGAGTTTATCAGGGCCTAACTTGTCTGTCTCATCCAGATTTTCCTGTTACATTTTTGACTTGCCTAAGTGAATGCTTGACCTAAACAGTATCCCAATTTTAGACAGCAAGATGTTGGCCTTCCCTGATTGTTTGTACTGGGATTGCCATTGTTTTTGACATTTGTTATGTGCACGGTGACTTTCCTGCTCTTCTCTCAATCAGGCCAGCCCCTTAAACAGGAGAACTGCTGGGACTCATGGCCTGCACAGCCCTGATATAACTGGTGCCATTATATTCAAAGGGAAAAAGGCAGCAGACTCAGGCTAATATACCATGGGATCCCACTCTTTTCACCAGGGTTCAGTAGTTGTCCTTTCCTCAGATCTTGCCCAAAGCAGGAGGGGACTTTTCTCCATATTCTGTGGGATCCTGGTGGTGCTCCTGGGGGTAAATCTAACAGTATTGTGGGGGACTGGGTCTCTGAAGTTAATAATTCTCACACGAGTCCATGATGAACCTCCAGCAACTTGTCAATTGTAGTTCCCAGCACTGGTTTCCCAGGTGAATCTGTGCTCTAGTAGTGAGCTGTGACTCCCGTATTTACCTGTCTTTCCTTCTTGGGAGCAACGTTTGCCCTGTGTCCTTCCCTTCCTAGTGGATCCACTGCTCAGGTTTTATGAAAGCCATAGTGCTGTCCACTACTAACTTATTGTTCATTGTTTATTGTATAACTTTGCACTTGATACAGTTTTCCTTCTACTTAGAGACAATTTATTTCCATTGATTTTAATGGTCAAACGGATAAACTATTTAACATTCTGATCTCTCATTTACTTGAAATTTTCAGGTGGTATTCAATGTCAGTGTACCTCTGGAAATCATTCTCATAATCATAACTTATTCTTTGGCATTATTCAGAAATACTCCACAAGGAAAAATTAATTCAAATGTTTCATAATTAGACTATCATTTCTGTGTAACTCCAGTCATCTTCTTTTGTTACTTATACTGTACTTCAATCTCTAGTCCCTTGACTTCAGTCATTAATCTCAATTTAATCATTTAATGTTTTTTTAATCTTTATTGTTCAGTTTATTAATTACATTGTTTCCCCTTTTTATCACCCTATAGCTCCCCTCCACCCTGTACCTATCCCACTCTCCACCCTCACCTCCCCCTCCCCACTGTCCTCTCCCATTGTTGCTAGATTTTTGTCCAGTCTCTTGCTGCACTTCCCACAACCCTTTTCTCCCCAAGAATTGTCAGTCCATTCCCTCTCTATGTCCATGTCTCTGTTATATTCACCAGTCTATCCTGTTCAACAGCCTATCAATTCACTTGATTTTTATGTTCATTTGTTGATAGATGTGTATTTGTTGTTCATAATTTTCATCTTTACCTTTTTCTTCTTCCTCTTTTTAAAGAATATCTTTCAGCATTTCATATAATGTTGGTTTGGTGGTGATGAACTCCTTTAGCTTTTTCTTATCTGCGAAGCACTTCATCTGACCTTCAATTCTGAATGATAGCTTTGCTGGATAGAGTAATCTTGGTTGTAGATTCTTGCTATTCATCACTTTGAATATTTCTTGCCACTCCTGTCTGGCCTGCATCGTTTCTGTTGAGAAATCCGCTGACAATCGTATGGGTGCTCCCTTATAGGTAACCAACTGTTTCTCTCTTGCTGCTTTTAATATTCTCTCTTTGTCTTTTGCTCTTGGCATTTTAATTATGATGTGCTTCGGTGTGGTCCTCTTAGGGTTCCTATATATTGGGGTTCGGTGCACTTCTTGGACTCCTAAGTCAATTTCTTTCACCAGGTGTGGGAAGTTTTCAGTCACTATTTCTTCAAATAGGTTTTCATTGTCTTGGCCTCTCGCTTTTTCTGGCACCCCTATAATTCAGATGTTGGTATGCTTGAGGTTGTCCCAGAGGCCCCTTACACTATCTTCAATTTTTTGGATTCTTTTGGTTTCTTGCTTTTTCAGCTGAGTGGATTTTACCTCTTTGTATTTCAAATCTTTAACTTGGTTCTTGGGGTGCTCCAGAGCACTTTTAGGTCTTTGTATAATATTTTTTGTTTCAGTCAGTGTATGCTTAATTTCTGGTTGGTCCTTTTTCATATCCTTGAGAGTCTCCTTTATATCCTTGAGGGTTTCTTTCATTTCCTTGTAGGACTCATTCATTTCCACGTTGGTCTTGATCATTTCTTTGCAGCTCTCGTTTATATCTTTGAGGGTGTTGTTCATTTTCTTGTAGGACTCATTCATTTCCTTTGTGGTCTTGCTTATTTCCTTATAGGCCTCGATCTTTTGTTGGAGCCTCTTAAAAAACCCTATAACCGTGGTTTTGAATTCCATGTCCAGTCGTTTTTTTCCTCCATTTCTTTCACATCTGATTTCTTTCCATGTTGCTGCATGGTGGCTGCTTCCCTGAGTTGGTCAATTAGCTTTGTGTGGTAGACTTCCTACTAGGGATAGTGGCTCAGCCTCCCCAGTTACCTGAGGTGAATATGGGCTGCACAGTCTTGCTGAAGTTAAGCTCAGTTAATCGTTGTTAGCACTTGGAGGGTTGACCTCCAGGCCAATTGTCTGTGAAGCTCAGCTGTGCTCAGGTTGGGTGGGCGGAGTCTCCAGGCCAAGCAGACTGTGTTAGCTCCGCCCTATGCGGCCCCAGAGACTCTGTGCGGGGGGCAATGGCCGCCAGCACCTCTGAGAGAGAGCCGCTGCCGAGCTCCACCGGCTGCTGGCTGCCGGGGAATTCAGACTTTCCCAAAATGAGTCTGCATGCGCAATGTCTCACCCAGGGTTGTAAAGCAAAGCAGTCTGACGGTTTTCCGAATGAGAGACAAGTCGCGGTGCGCTCTCTGCGCTGTCACGCAGCCGAGCTGTTCGCGCGCAAGCTGCCTTCTCCACAAGCCGGGAGACCCGGCAGCACCCGAGCTTTGGTGTGCCCTCCCACTGTCCAGTTTTCACCCCGTGTGATAGTGGGTTCTCTGGACTTCACCCAGAGCTGGAGAATCAGTCCAGTGGGACGCCTTTGCCTCCCTGTTCGAGAAAACTGGCCGGTTTTCAGGCGCCCGCCCTCTCCGCAGCGCGCACTCCAAACCTCTCTCCGTGCAAATCTTTCAACGCTGTTCGCCGCCGCTCCTCCGAGTCACAGTGTCTTATCTTCACTTTTATTTGTGGAATTTTCACTCGGCGAGCTTTCTGGTGATTCTGGAAGGTGTTTGTTCTTTCGTTAAGTTGTAGTATTAAAATTGCTGATTATGACTGCAAGATAGGTGTTTTACCTTTGCCGCCATCTTAGTTCTCCTAATCATTTAATGTTTTAATTTCTTTTCTTTATTAGACTATTTTCGATATCTTCAACTATTTTTCTACAAATATGCTCAATTGTTATATATACATCCCAACTTTGAATCACTGCAATTTTATGCCTACTTTTATCTTATGCCAAGACTTTTTAAGTGGTGTAAGAGAAAAATAAATCATATAGTAGATTGGTGCCACTACATATATCTGGTGTCCAATTTTAATTGATACCTGAACACTGTCTTAAAATCATGTTTCCCTAGTCTCTTTTCAAATTTACTTCATCAGGCATTAGAAAGTTTTTCTGCTGTAGATACTACAACTCTACTGCACCTTTATATACACTCAGCAAATGATGGAGGTGATTAAAATGATCAAGAAAGAAACTTTTCAACTTCTTGATTTACTCTGCATTTATAATATAATTTGTACCTGTGTCTCTTTCTAGTATATATAGAGGTTGCAAACTTTCTCCTATTTAAGACCAATGTGTCTATGAGTAAACTTACCCAGGTTTTGAAGAACAACTTAAAGAATTGTGTATGAAACTTTAGTGCCCAGATGAATTTCTGGTGATGTAGGTAATAATGAAGGTTACAGGTGAAACCTCAGATTCTGTATATCTAGTGAGCTTCGGGATGATGCCAATGCTGGTCCACAGCACACACTGTATGTAAAAATAATCTACTACATTTTACCCTACTGGTTACCTTTTTTTCTTATCTTTAACATTTCTTTCTCCTTTATTTTTGCATGTGAATTTAAACATAAGTTCTCATCTTATACCTAAGAAAAAATCTTATTTATTTATTTACTTATTTTAAAAAAATCTTTATTGTTCAGTTTATTAATTACATTGTTTCCCCTTTTTATCCCCCTATAGCTCCCCTCCACTCTGTACCCATCCCACCCTCCACCCTCACCTCCCCCTCCCCACTGTCCTCTCCCATTGTTGCAAGATTTTTGTCCAGTCTCTTGCTGTACTTCCCACAGCCCTTTTCTCCCCAAGAATTGTCAGTCCATTCCCTCTCTATGTCCATGATTCTGTTATATTCTCCAGTTTATCCTGTTCATCAGCCTATCAACTCACTTGATTTTTATATTCATTTGTTGATAGATGTGTATTTGTTGTTCATAATTTATATTTTTACCTTTTTCTTCTTCCTCTTCTTAAGTAATATCTTTCAGCATTTCATATAATATTGGTTTGGTGGTGATGAACTCCTTTAGCTTTTTCTTATCTGAGAACCACTTTATCTGATCTTCAGTTCTGAATGATAGCTTTGCTGGATAGAGTAATCTTGGTTGTAGATTCTTGCTATTCATTATTTTGAATATTTCTTGCCACTCCCATCTGGCCTGCATCGTTTCTGTTGAGAAATCCGCTGACAATCGTATGGGTGCTCCCCTGTAGGTAACCAACTGTTTTTCTCTTGCTGCTTTTAATATTCTCTCTTTATCTTTTGCTCTTGGCATTTTAATTATGATGTGTCTTGGTGTGGTCCTCTTTAGATTCTTATATTTTGGGGTTCTGTGTACTTCTTGGGCTTTTAAGTCAGTTTCTTTCACCAGGTGGGGGAAGTTTTCAGTCACTATTTCTTCAAGTAGGTTTTCATTGTCTTGTTATCTCTCTCTTTTTCTGGCACCCCAATAATTCGGATGTTGGCATGCTTGAGGTTGTCCCAGAGGCCCCTTGCACTACCTTCAATTATCTGGATTCTTTTTGTTTCTTGCTTTTCCAGCCGACAGGATTTTGCTTCTTTGTATTTCAAATCTTTGACTTGGCTCTTGTGGCTCTCTGGACTGCTTTTAGGATTTTGTGTAATATTTTTTATTTCAGTCAGTGTATGCTTGATTTCTAGTTGGTCCTTTTTCATATCTGTGAGGGTCTCATTCATATCCTCAGAGGTCTTGTTCATTTCCTTGAGGGTCTCATTCATTTCCTTGTAAGTCTCATTCATTTCCTGGTTGGTCTTGTTTATTTCCTCGTTGGTCTTGTTCATTTCCTTTTAGTTCTCATTAAGTTCATCGGCCTTTTCTAGGAGCCTCTTGAAAAGCCTTATAACTGTGGTTTTGAACTCTATGTCTAGTCGTCTTTTTCCTCCATTTCTTTCACACCTGATTTCTTTCCATATCTCTGCATGGTGGCTGCTTTATGTGGTAGATGTCCTCTAAGGGTCAGTGACACAGCCTCCTCAGTTACCTGAGGTGGGTACTCTTACTGCAATCCTTTATGGGTTGTACAGTATTTTTTAATTTAAACCCAGCTTGTTGTTGTTAGCCCTAGGAGGGTTTGACCTCCAGGTCAATTGGCTGTGAAGGGAGACTGTGTTCAGGTTGGATAGGCAGAGTCTCTGAGTTGAGCAGGCAGCCTCAGTGTCAGCTACGTCCTATGCGGAGCTCATGCATGCCGGTCTCTGTTGGGTGGGGATGGTTGCAGACACTTCCAGAGAAAGCTGCTAGTCTCTTCCCCTTGGCAGACAACTCTGCCTCTCTCCAATTGAATCTGCACATCCAAAGTCTCGCCCAGGGTTGTAAAACAAAGCAGTCTGGTGGTTTCCGGGACCAGGAGACAAGTTTCCAGGGAGCAAGTCACGCGCCTGTGCTTTTGCACAGTTTACGTGTGCCCAAACTTCTTTTCCCAGCAACCCGGTTTCTCCGCAGAGTATGAGACCTCTGCCATGCCTGGCTTCCAGGGTGTGTCCCCGGGATCTCGGACCTCGTCTAGTGCTGGGGTATCCATGCAGTGGGACGTCTCCACCCTCCCCTTTGGAGAAATGCAGCCGGGGTTGCTGCTCCAACCCTACAGCCCGCGCACACAACCAGGATAGCTCCTAACCTCTGTTCCCGCAGCAGGTAACTTCAAGTCTGCGCTCCCGCCGCTCTGCTGAGTCTCAGTGTCCCACCTTTACTTTTTTATTTGTGGCGTTTTCACTCAGCCAGCTTTCTGGTGATTCTGGGTGATGTTTGTTTTGTTGTTATGTTGTAGATTTTGAATTGTTGCCCAGGGCAGAACAATAGGTGTTTACCTATGCCTCCATCTTGGTTCTCTCCTAAGAAAAAATCTTAGCCTCATGACAACTCTACTTATTATTACCGATTTCCTCCCTTTTCCAGTAATCTTCATATAAGTGGAATCTATACTTTCTTTTCATATTTCTTGCTTCTTAGTTATTTCTCATTATATTGCAGTCTGGTTTTTATCTGAATGATTCTATTGAACCTGATATTGACATACATATCAGAGAACTTAAAAATTGTAACCCAATGGATAATTTTCATCCATTTTTAATTATTATTATTATTTTTGCTGTTTATAGTATTGTCACTTTCCCTTTCTGCATATTTTCCATGTTTCCTCTAGTTCTGTTTGACAATGCTACAATCTATTTTCTTTTTTAGATAGTTCTCTTCTGCTAATTGTTCCATTTTTAGACTTTTTAAAATAAAACCATCTTCTCACTTTATACATCATTTTTACATATGGTCATATGCATTTCTTCAGTTACTATCTGTATATTTGATTTTTCTTTTCTTTTTAAAAAAATATTTTTATTGATTTCAGAGAGGAAAGGAGAGGGAGAGAGAGATAGGAACATCAATGATGAGAGAGAATCATTGGTTGGCTGCCTCCTGCATGCCCCCCACTGGGGATCGAGCCCGAAACCTGGGCATGTGCCCTGACTGGGAATTGAACCGGGAACCTCTTGGTTCCTGGGTCTACACAAAACCGCTGAACTACACCTGGCTGGGCTGATTTTTCTTATATCTTTATCTGTAGCTAATGTTTATTTTCTTTAGTGTAAAGCCATAAATTAAACTGCCTACTAAAGAAATACACTTCAGCAGTTCCCAAGAAACTACAACATAACAACCACCAAACTGATCTTATCCTCTCCTCACCAAATTAAAAAAAAAATTTTGTGCTTATTTCAGAGAATTCAGTTACACAATGGCGAATGTAAGCCTCCCTGTTCATAAGTCCCTCTGTCATTACATAGACAGCCCAGCAATTAATAAATCTCATTGATTCAATCTCCTAATTATTTGTTAAATACATTCACTTTTGTATATCCCGCCTGCCATTTATTAATTTGCATCACCATTACTATTTTTCACTTGGCTTCCCACAACCATTTCAAACTCTTACTTCTGCTTTTTTTTGGTTCCATAATATGTATATACTTGTTAGTGAAGACATAAAAATGGTCCTAAAATGCAAATACCTCCATTTCACTTTTCTATATAATAGTATTTAAGAGCTTCTGTTACCGTCTGGGAGAGGGCCAAACGTGTTTATCTTTCCAATCTTTTATAGACTACTATTACTTTGTGTTAAGTTTCAGTGACTTTCATGCTGTTCTGGAAGTGTGCACTCTTTATCTTCCTTTCTATTGACTACATGTGCTACTCTGCCAACAATCCTGTTCATTTTTTTTTTTAACACAAATTCCTCTAATTCTCAATAGCCTCTGAGATACCAACACACACATTGTTTTGTCTCTTTCTCCTCTATTTCCCCATATTCCCAAGAATACACTCTTATAGGATTTCTTACATAGTGATTACATTTTACTTGTTTATAGCTCTTCTCTAACCTTTTTGAAGGCAGGGAATATTAGGTATCATTCTAATCACGCCTCGAGTAGAGTGAAACCAATAATAAGTATGAGTTAAATGCCTTTTATAAAAACAAGATGAAAAAAAGGAAAGAAGTTCTTCAACAAAATATCCTCTCTAATGAATATTCAAAGAGATTTTTAATATCCACTGGATCTGGAGCTGAATAGAAAATATTTAGCTAGTGTACCCAAGGGACAATTTTGGTGAAACTTAGAATGCTTTACACCTACTATATATTTTGAAATGCTTTTCTTGCCAAGAAAGGACTTCAGCTTATGCAAGCTATATTTTAACACTTTGACCATATTCCCCAAGAAACTATTAAGTACATTTTAGGGTTGAGTGTGTCATCATCAGTATAAAGATTAATACATTTTTAGATCAATCAGAGCTTTATAAGAGTATCTAAACTGTATGAATGATTTTTTATTTTCAATTAATCACATAATATAATGAATTAAACATAAATATGGAATTTTTATATAAAATATATAATATATAAAATCAAAAACATGTGCATATCTAGTATTTCATAATAAAATAATACAGCAAATAGAATGTTTGGTCAGAAAGAATAATATTTCTATCTCTTATTTATCAAGCAAAACATTAGATACCTGTAACATAAGTAATCTAAACTGAATATAATTTTCACTATGAGGCAAAAATAAATCTTTGTCAGCATGCACTTAAGTATCTCTCTAGAAGCTCCAAGTTAACATTCTAAAATTAAATTTGCCTTTTCCTTAACTTCATTTTCTAAGTCTTTTTTCTTCCTGTATTTAGTACTTCAGTGAAAACATCTGCAATTTACACAAACCGGACCTTCACAGATAGTTTCTACTTTACCTTTACACTGGCAACTTAATAATTAACAAGGCATTTTGATTCCATTTCCTGAATATCTCTTTAATGAATCTACAACATGGAGCATTCTCTGACATCACTCTCTCACTTCCAGCTTTATATGTTTGATTTTCATGTGTTTTAAAATAAGTATGTATTATAGACTACTGTTAGATCTGTTTCAGGTTTGATGGTGAAGGAAAAAGCCAAACATACAAGTTTGGAGACAGGGACCACGGGACCAGTAACAAGTAAATGTTCAGTGAGTATTTTCTGTAGGCCTGATGGCAGATAGCATAGCTTGCTAGGTTATCTAGATTTCTTCCCATGGGCACCTGACATGACCAACAAAATTGGGGCCTTTCTTTTAAAAGAAATATGTATTTATATTGATTTCAGAGAGAAAGGTAGAGGCAGAGAGAGATAGGAAAAATGGTGAGAGAGTCTTTGATTGGCTGCCTCCTGTATGCCCCCTGTTGGGGACTGAGACTGCAATCCTGACATGTGCCCTGACCAGGAATTATGACCGCTCGGTTCATAGGTCGATGCTCAACCACTGAACACACTGGCCAGGCTGCGGCCGTTCTTTTTGAGCAGTTAAGGAGTATTTGAGAACTGCATCAACTCACCTGTATTCAAATCCAATTTTTGCATTACTTTATGGCTGTTCAGAGAAAATCAGTCTCAACCCTAATCATTGTTTTGGATAACACTTTTGTATTTTTCCCTATTCACCAAGTCAATATTAGAATATCTAAATCTAAATTATTATTTAAAGCTTTGAATCGATTCTTTGTATATCACTTGCATAATTATTTTCCGTTCAGCAAAAATCGGATTAGGAAATTCTTAAAACAATAGTATAGAATTAAGATTAAAATTAAATATTTTTGAAATAAAAGAAAAATACAAAAAGAAATGTCAGCTTTATTAATAATTAAGCATTTCACTAGCATTTTGATGTCATAATTTACTAGTGACTCTTCTTAAACTTTATATGAATGGAAACATACAAAATGTGCCTCTTTATGACTCAGCATTCTGTACACGCATTTATCCATTACATGTATATGGCAATTTTTAGGTTCATTTCTTACTATACGTTCTTATAAAGAACTAGAGGCCCAGTGCACGAAATTCGTGCTTTGGTGGTGGTGGGGGGTGTCCCTCAGCCCAGCCTTCATCCTCTTTAATCTGGGACCCTTTGAGGGATGTCCAACTGCCTGTGAGATTGGGCCTAAATAGATGGTTGGACATCCCTCTCACAATCCAAGGCTACTGGCTCCCAACTGCCCTCCCCTGCTGGACTGGTCTCCCCCTCTGCCAGTTCTCCCTGCTGGCCTGGTCTCCCCAAAATGCCCTCCTCTGATGACCTGGTCACCCCTAACTGCCTCACTGCTGACCTGATCACCAACAACTGCCATTCCCTGCAGGCCTGGTCCCCCCAACTGTCCTCCATCTTGGCCTAGTCCCCCCCAACTGCCCTCACCTGCAGGCCTGGGTCCCTCCAACTGCCCTCTCCAGCTTGCTTGTTCTCCCCAAACTGCCCTCCCTGCTGGCCTGATTGCCCACAACTGCCCTCTCCTGCAGGCCTGTTTCTCCCAACTGTCCTTCCCTGCTGGCCTAGTCTCCCAAACTGCCTTCCTCTGCTGGCCCGGTTACCCCTAACTGCCCTCCCTGCTGGCCTGACTACCCACAACTGCCTTGCCCTGTAGGCCTTGTTGCCCCACCCCCAACTGCCATCTCCTGCAGGCCTGTTCTCCCCAACTGCCCTCCCCTGCAGGTCTGGGTCCCCCCCAACTGCCCTCCTCTGCTGGCCTAGTCACACTTAACTTCTCACAACTGCTCTCCCCTGCAGGCCATCTTGTGACAGCCATCTTGTGGCAGCCATCTTGTGGCAGCCATCTTGTGGCAGCCATCTTGTGTCCACATGGGGGCAACTATCTTTGACCACTTGTGGATGACCATCTTGTGTCTTGGTGTGATGGTCAATTTGCATATTTCTCTTTTATTAGATAGGATTATCTTCTATGAACAAAGCACATTTTATTTAGCCATTCTACTATTGCTGAAGATTTAGCTTATTAGTTTAATCACTTTTCCTAGATAACTATAAAAAATAATGCTATTATGAATATACCAGCATATACAATATATGCCTTTTGGCACATAATGTATGCATTTTGGAGGAGTATAAATAGGAAATGAAATTTTGGACAGAGAGCATGGTATATTCAGCCTTGATAAATAATATGATATTTCACACTCAGTCTATAAAGTCACCACTGCTCCACATTCTCCTTATAGTAATGTTTTCAGTCCTTATAATTTTATTTTATTTTATTATTTTTTAAATTTAATAAATCTTTATTGTTCAGATTATTACAATGTTCCCCTCCCTCCCATTGCTCCACTCCACCCAGTACCCATCCCACCCTCTTCCCTTACCTCCTCCCCACACTGTCCTCATCCATAGGTGTACAATTTTTGTCTAGTCTCTTCCTGTACCTCACACACCCCTTTTCCTCCTAGAATTGTCAGTCCATTCCCTTTCTATGCCCCTGATTCTATTATATTCACCAGTTTATTCTGTTCATCAGATTTTTAATTCACTTGATTTTTAGATTCACTTGTTGAAAGACATGTATTTGTTGTTCATAATTTTTGTCTTTACCTTTTTCTTCCTCTTCTTACAGAATACCTTTCAACATTTCATATAGTACTGGTTTGGTGTTGATGAACTCCTTTAGTTTTTTCCTATCTGTGAAGCTTTTTATCTGACCTTCAATTCTGAATGATAGCTTTGCTGGGTAGAGTAATCTTGCTTATAGGTTGTTGTTATTCATCACTTTGAATATTTCTTACCATTCTCATCTGGCCTGGATAGTTTCTGTTGAGAAATCAGCTGACAAACATATGGGTACTTTCTTGTAGGTAACTAACTGTTTTTCTCTTCCTGGTTTTAATATTCTCTCTTTGTCTTTTGCTCTTGGCATTTTAATTATGATGTATCTTAGTGTGGTCCTCTTTGGATTCCTTTTGTTTGGGGTTCTGTGCACTTCCTGGACTTGTAAGTCTATTTCTTTCACCAGGTGGTGGAAGTTTTTGGTCACTATTTCTTCAAATAGGTTTTCAGTATCTTGCTCTCTCTCTTTTTATAGCACCCCCATAATTCGGATGTTGGTGTGAAAACGGTTGTCCCAGAGGCTCCTTACACTATCTTCAATTTTTGTATTCTCTTTGCTTTTCCAGCTGAATGGTTTTTGCTTCTTTGTATTTCAAATCTTTGACTTGATTCTTGTGGTCCTCTACACTGCTTTTAGATCTCTGTATAATATTTTTTATTTCAGTTAGTGTATGCTTAATTTCTAGTTGGTCCTTTTTCATATCCTTGAGGGTCTCATTAAATTTATTGGCCTTTTCTAGGAACGTCTTGAAAAACCTTATAACCATGGTTTTGAACTCTATGTCCAGTGGTTTTTTTTTTCTTTCTTCCATTTCTTTCAATTGTGATCTGTTTCCTTGTCTCTGCATTTTAGCTGCTTCCCTGAGTTGGTCGAGTAGCTTTGTGTGGTAGGTATCCTCTAGAGGACAGTGGCTCAGCCTCCCAGTTACCTAAGGTGAATACTCTTGGTGCACCCCTTTATGGGCAGCACTGTCTTGTAGTTAAGCCTAGATTGTTGCTGGTATCACTGAGAGGGATTGACCTCCAGGCCAATTGACTGTGAGAATCAGCTGTGTCTACACTGAAAGAGCCTCTGTGCTCAGCTTGGATGGGGCAGAATCTCAGGGATGAGAAGTCAGTCTTGGTTTCTCTTCAAGCACACCCTAAGCGGCGCCTGAGTCTCTGTATCCTGTGGCAATGGCTGCACACACCTCTGAGAGAAAGTCACCCTCGAGCTTTGCTCGTAGCCAGACAGTCCAGTTTCTCCCTGAATGAGTCTGGATACTCAAAATCTCACCCGAACTGGAGTACAGTGCAGTTGGGAGGTTTTGTTTTCTTCCAAATGATAGAGCCAGCCATGCGCCCTCTCCGCGGGTTCATGCACCTCTGCAGCTCCCGAGTTTCAGTGTGCTTCCTCCTGACAGTCTAGTTTCACCCCATATGAGTCTGGGTTTCTGGAGACTCACTCAGAACTGGGGACCAGCACTGTGGGGAGCCTTTTTCTCCCTCCCTGTTCAAGAAAACCAGCCGGGTATTCAGCCACCCGCCATTTCTGCTTGCACACATCTCCCCCTCTGTCTCTGTATATCTGCAACTCTGCCCTCCACAGCTCCCCGAGCCACAGTGTCCTTTTATCTTTCCTTCTATTTGTAGAATTTCCACTCAGCTAGCTTTCCGGTGGTTCTGGATGATGTCCGTTTTGTCTTTTAGTTGTAGTTTTGAAATTGTTGTGTGAGGCAGCCGTGTAAGTGTTTACCTATGCTGCCATCTTGGTTCCTCTCTGTAGTCTTTATAATTGTAATCATCTTATAAAGATGAAAAAAGATAAAATGCTACCATTTGTAACAACGTGGATGTATCTTAAGAATATCATGCTAAGTCAAGTAAGTCAGACTGAAAAAGGCAAGAACTACATGATTTCACTCTTACGTGGTATATAAAATCATTAACATTGTTGCTAAAACTATAGTTTGCTCTTTCCAGAATACCATGTAATTGCAATCATACATTATATATTCTTTTCTGAATGGCACTTTTCATTTAACAATAGGGATTTAAGATTCAGCCATATCTTTTCATGTTGAACAGCTTCTTTTTATTCCATAATATGAATTTGCTATCTATAGAAGAGCATTTTGGTTGCTTCAAGTTTTGTGTTATTGTGAATAAAATTATTATACATATTCATATTCAGGATATTGTATGAACATAAGTTTTGAAGTGATTTGGATAAATATCAAGGAGTGTGATTTTTGAGTTATAAGATAGTTTAGCTTTTCAAGGAACTGCCAAATATTTTGCCAATGTGACGCTGCCATTTTGCGTTCCCACCAGAGATGAATGTGAGTTCCTATTGGTCCATATCTGAACCAGCAATTGGTATTTTCAGTTTTTTTTTATTTTAACCATTCTAATAAGTATGTAGAAATAGTGTTAGAAATGCAGTTTTTAATATTTTCTCGCATACAGCAAACTTGCTAAATCTGATTATGATTTAATGTTTCTATTAGACGTGTTCTTAATATCTACTTTAAAAAATTATTATCCTGAAACAAACATGAAATTTCTGAATATAGAGTCAGACTTTTAGTAATATCTCTTTAAGTCCCTGAGCTCCATTCTCTCCCTATAGGGCAACCTGATGAGATACTGGACATGCAAAAAGGGGTTTTTCATGCCACCTATTAAGGATCCTGAAAGTAGGAATCTGAGAGTTTATATGGAAATGCCTCTAGGTTTGCTTACCTCTCCTCCTGAGAGAGGAAGAGAAACCTAATTTCCCTAATTTAAAAGAATCTCCTCTAAGAAGAAAAAGGGAAGGTCCCCAGATAATGATCTCACTTTCAAGGTTTGTCTCTTAAACCAGTTATCAGATTTTTTTTTTCATAGAAGACAACATCCGAATTGTGTAGACACATGGAATTATTCACATTGCATTTTTACTTTATATTTATACAATTATATTATTTGAAAATATTTATAATTTATCTAATCCATTAACATATCTATTTATTTTGTGTCTTTTTTCTGCCTTAGAAAGTAGATAGAATAGTTAATATAATATGGGATATAATGGGTGGTCGTAGTCCATTTTGATTCATTCTATATTCAGAAGAAAATATTTCAGCTTTTTACTATTAGGGAGTATAGTATTAGAGGTGATTCTATTTATATAGAATCAGAAGTTTCCTGCTACTCCTACTTTGTTATGAGTTTTTAACATATAAAGATGTTAAATATTATAAAATTCTTTTCTGCATGTATTAAATGACTTTACATTTTTCATTTTTATTGAGGTGAATTATATTGGTTAATTTTTCAAATGTAAAATTAATTCTAGACTAAACAACCATCATCATAACTCTGTTTGAATAATGTTACATATAATTTGCTATATTTGATTTAGGAATAGTTATCTATGTTTGTGAAAATAATTATCTGATAATTTTTCATAAAGTCCTTGTCAGTGTTTAGAAACAAGGTTATATTGAATTCATATAATACTGTTGGAAATGGCCTCTCCTTTTATGTTCCTGGAAATATTAAGCAACATTTTAAGAATAGTACAAATCTTCAGCAAAATGACATGGCTTGGGGGATTTCTGTGGATAAATATTAATTGAATTTATAAATATTTAAATAGACATAAGGATATTATGATTTATTATTTCTTTATGTCTGTTTTTCAGTTAATTTTTCTAGAAATCTGTACCTTTCATCAAAATGATAAAAATTTATAGCATAATTAAAAAATATAACTATGTATAGATTTAATATATGTAAAATTTATAGTGGTGTGCAATTTATTACTTTCTTGTAACTATGTATGTTTGTTTTCCCTCATTATTTATTTTTTATTTATTGTTGAAAGTATTACAGATGTCCCCCAGGTCCCCTTTTGCCCCTCTCCACCCAAACCCCACTCCACCCCATCCCAGGCCTTCATCACATTATTGTCTGTCCATGGGCTATATATATATATGCCTATATGTTCTTTGGTCAATCTCTTCATGTTCTCCCCACTCCATCCCTCATTATAACTTCTATATTTTTATATATCTTTGGTTAGTATTGTCTTAGAAATGTCATTCTCGTTTTTCATCCAAAGAGTCAAATTTACAATGTATTTATTTATTTTATTAATGTCTGCTATTATGGCATTTATTAAATTCTTTAAAATGTTAAATTTGTTTTCATTTTGCTTCTTTTTAATAATTATTTTTTATTTGTTTAAATTTCTTTATTGATAAAGGTGTTCACATGTGTCCTAATTCCCCAACTCAGGCCCTCACCCTCCTGTTGTCTGTGTCCATTGGTTAGGCTTATATGCATGCATACAAATTCTTTGGTATCTCTCCCCCTTACCCACACCCTCCCCTACCTTCCCTCTGAAGTTTGATGGTCTGATCAATGTTTCTCTGTCTCTGGATCTGTTTTTGTTCATCAGTTTATGATGTTCATATTTTCCATAAATGAGTGAGATCATGTGATATTTATCTTTCTCCGAGTGGCTTATTTCACTTAGCATAATGCACTCCAGTTCCATCCATGCTGTTGCAAATGGTAAGAACTCATTTTTTACTGTAGCATAGTATTCCATTGTGTAGATGTACCACAGCTTTTTAATCCACTTATCTGCTGATGGGCACTTAGGCTGTTTCCAAATCTTAGCTATTGTAAATTGTGCTGCTATGGACATAGGAGTGCATATATCCTTTCTAATTGGTGATTCTAGTTTCTTTGGATATATTCCAAGAAGTGGGATCACTGGGTCAAATGGGAGTTCCATTTTTAGTTTTTTTGAGGAAACTCCATACTGTTCTCCACAGTGGCTGCACCAGTCTGCATTCCCACCAGCAGTGCAAAAGGGCTCCTTTTTCTCTGCATCATCTACAGCACTTGTCATTTGTTGGTTTGTTAATGATAGCCATTCTGACAGGTGTAAGATGATACCTCATTGTCATTTTAATTTGCATCTCTCCGATGATTAGTGACTTTGAGCATGTTTTTATGTCTGTTGGCCTTCCTTCTGTCTCCTTTCAAAAAGTATCTATGTAGGTCTGTTGCCCATTTTTTTGATTGGGTTGTTTATCTTCCTTTTGTTAAGTTGTATGAGTTCCTTGTAAATGTTGGAGATTAAACCCTTATTGGTGATAGCATTGGCAAATATGTTCTCCCATGCAAGTGGACTTTCTTGTTGTTTTGTTGATGGTTTCTTTTGCTTTGCAAAGACTTTTTATTTTGATGCAGTCACATTTGTTTATTTTCTCTTTAGTTTCCATTGCCCTAGGAGCAGTATTGGTGAAGAAATTGCTTCGACATATGTCTGAGCTTTTGTAGTATTTTTATGATTTCCTGTCTTATGTATAAGTCCTTTATCCATTTTGAGTTTATTTTTGTGTATCTAGTTTTGGTGATCTAGTTTCATTTTTTTTGCATGTATGTGTTCAATTTTCCCAACATCATTTAATAAAGAGACTATCTTGATTCCATCTTATGTTCATGCCTCCTTTGTCACATATTAATTGAACATAGTGGTTTGGGTTGATTTCTGGGTTCTCTATTCTATTCGTTTGATCTATATGCCTGTTATTGCACCAGTACCAGGCTGTTTTGAGAGCAGTGGCTTTGTAACACAGCTTGATATCTGGTACTGAGATCCCACTGACTTTATTCTTTTTTCTCAGGATTTCTATAGCTATTCGGGGTCTTTTTAAGTTCCAGATAAATTTTTAGAAAGTTCATTCTAGGTCTGTGAAATATACTGTTGGTATTTTAATGGGGAGTGCATTGAATTTATAGATTGCTTTGGGTAATATGGACATTTTACTTCAATTATTATTTTTTTGCACAGTTAAATCTTTATTTTTATTGTTTAAAGTATTACAAATAGTAGTACATATGTCTCCTCCCCCCCACATTGACCTCCCCCCTACTTCTCCTACCCCCCAGCACTTGCCCTCACCTTCTCCCCCCAGTGTCTTGTATCCCTTGGTTATGCTTTTATGCATGCATGTAAGTCCCTCGGTTGATCTCTTTCAGCCCTCCTCCCCCAACCTCTCCTGCCTTCCCACTGTAGTTTAACAGTCTATTACATGCTTCCTTGCCTCTGTATGTATTTTCCCTCCCGTTTTTTAAAAAAATATATATATTTTATTGATTTTTCACAGAGAGGAAGGGAGAGGTATAGAAAGTCAGAAACATCGATGGGAGAGAAACATCGATCAGCTGCCTCTTGCACACCTCCAACTAGGGATGTGTCCGTAGCCAAGGTACATGCCCTTGACTGGAATCGAACCTGGGAACTTTCAGTCCGCAGGCTGACGCTCTATCCACTGAGCCAAACCGGTTCGGCCCTCCCGTTTTTTTTTTTCCTTTAAAAATTTTGCCTCTGCAGACTAGAAATAAACATATGAGAGCAAGAAATGTTTCAATCTCAGTTTCAATGTCAAACAGTTCCTTATGTGTACAGGTCAGCAATGATATCTGGATGGTGGACGGATGGTGGCAATGCAGTTCTTTTTAAAAATATTTTAATCTTTATTGTTCAGTTTATTAATTACATTGCTCTCCCTCCCCTTTTGCCCCCTATAGTTCCCCACAACCTGATACCCATCTCACCCTCTGCCCTCACCCCCCCACTGTCCTCTCCCATAGGTGCATGATTTTTGTCACTTGATTTTTAGATTCTTTTGTTGATAGATGTGTATTTGTTGTTCATAATTTTTATTTTTACCTTTTTTCTTCTTCCTCTTCTTAAAGAATATCTTTCAGCATTTCATATAATATTGGTTTGGTGGTGATGAATTCCTTTAGATTTTTCTTATCTGTGAAGCACTTTATCTAACCTTCAATTCTGAATGATAGTTTTGCTGGGTAGAGTAATCTTGGTTGTAGATTCTTGCGATTCATCACTTTGAATATTTCTTGCCACTCCCATCTGGCCTGCATAGTTTCTGTTGAGAAATCTGCTGACAATCATATGGGTGCTCCCTTATAGGTAATTAACTGTTTTCTCTTGCTGCTTTTAATATTCTCTCTTTGTCTTTTGCTCTTGGCATTTTAATTATGATGTGTCTTGGTGTGGTCCTCTTAGGGTTCCTATATATTGGGGTTTGGTGCGCTTCTTGGATTCCTAAGTCAATTTCTTTTACCAGGTGGGGGAAGTTTTCAGTCACTATTTCTTCAAATAGGTTTTCATTACCTTGTTCTCTCTCTTTTTCTGGCACCCCTATAATTCGGATGTTGGCATGCTTGAGGTTGTCCCAGAGGCCTCTTACACTATCTTCAATTTTTCGGATTCTTTGGTTTCTTGCTATTCTAGCCGAGTGGATTTTACCTCTTTGTATTTCAAATCTTTAACTTGGTTCTTGCGGTTCTCTAGAGTACTTTTAGGTCTTTGTATAATATTTTTTATTTCAGTCAGTGTATGCTTAATTTCTGGTTGGTCCTTTTTCATATCCTTGAGTGTCTTGTTCATATCCTTGTAGGTCTCATTCATTTCCTCGTAGGTCTTGTTCATTTCCTGTAGGTCTTGGCCTTTTCTAGGAGCCTCTTGAAAAGCCTTATAACCATGGTTTTGAATTCTATGTCCAGTCATTTTTTTCCCTCCACATTTTTTCCCTTTCACATCTGATTTCTTTCCATGTCTCTGCATGGTGGCTGCTTTCCTGAGTTGGTCGATTAGCTTTGTGTGGTAGATGTCATCTAAAAGGGACAGTGGATTTGCCTTCCCAGTTACCTGAGGTGGATATGGGTTGCACAGTCTTGTTGAAGTTAAGCCTAGATTATTGTTGTTAGCACTAGGAGGGTTTGACCTCCAGGCCAATTGGCTATGAGGTTCAGCCGTACTCAGGTTGGATGGGCAGAGTCTCCAGGCCAAGCAGGCAGTGTCAGCTCTGCCCTATGCAGCCCCAGGGAGTCTGTGCAGGGTGGCAATGGCTGCCAGCACCTCCAAGAGAAAGCTGCTGCCGAGCTCCACCTGCTTCTGGACAATTCAGCCTCTCCCCAAATGAGTCTACACACCCAACGTCTCACCCAGGGTCATAAAACAGTGCAGTCTGGTGGTTTCCTGAATGAGAGCGTAAGTCACCAGTCCTCTCTGCGCTCTCACGCAACTCTGCTGTTTCCAAGTTCACGTGCACTCTGCACATGCTCGCCCTCTCCACAAGCTTGCAGACCCTTGCAGTACCCGGGTTTTGGCGTGCTTCCCCACTGTCCAGATTTTACCATGTGTGATTGTAGGTTCACTGGACTTCGCCCAGACCTGGGGAATCAGTGCAGTGAGACGTCTTTGTCTCCCCCATTCGAGAAAACCGGCCGGGTTTTCAGCCACCCACCCTATCCACTGGTGCACGCATGGCTCCAAACCTCTCTCCACATGGATCTTCAACACTGTCCTCTGCTGCTCCTCTGAGTCATAGTGTCCTATCTTCAATTTTTTTGTGTGGAATTTTCACTCAGCCAGCTTTCCGGTGATTCTGGATGATGTTTGTTCTTTCGTTAAGTTGTAGTTTTGAAATTGCTGTGTATGGCAGCAAGATAGGTGTTTACCTATGCCACCATCTTGATTCCTCCCACGACCTTGGCAATGCAGTTCTGACCCACTCTGGTTTGGTCCTGGGCAACCTGCAGCGATGCACAGCTGCTGACTGCTAGCATGGCAAGGTGTCATTGGCATCTTCCAACTCTGGACTGTTTCTCCTCTTGTCTTTGTGGTTGGAGCAGACCTGTCAATTCCCCTCTGTTGCAGGAATCCACATGGTCTTGGAGTTGCTTTCTGAAAATATACAAACATATTTTTGACCAAAAGTTAATAAAGAAAAATTTTCTATAAATTTGACTTGGGATCCTTTTTATTTTTGCCCAAACGATTTTCCTTTGGCTTATTTTGACACCATGTGTAGTTTTCATGGGTGTCTTGCTGTTATCAGGGTAATATGGACATTTTAATGATGTTGATTCTTCCAATCCATGAATACTGTATGTCCTTCTATCTTTTTATGTCTTCATTTATCTCTTTTCATGCATAGTTTTCCACATATAAGTCTTTTACCTCCTTAGTTAAGTTTATTTCTAAGTATCTTAATTTTTTTAGTGTGATGGTAAATGGGATTGCCTTTTTGGTCTCTCTTTCATTGAAGTATAGAAATGCCATAGATTTCTTGGTATTAATTTTGTATCCTGCTACATTGCCAAATTCATTTATTAAGTCTACTAATTTTTTGATGGAGTCTTTAAGGTTTTCTATGTACATTTGTGAATAAGGACAGTTTTATTACTTCTTTTCCAATTTGGATGCTTTTTATTTCTTCTTATGTAATCACAAAGGCTAGTACTTCTAGTACTATGTCAAACAGGATTTATGAGAGTGGGCATCCCTGTCTTGTTCCTATTCTTAGGAGAAATAGTTTTAGTTTTTGCCTGTTGAATATGATGTTGGCTGTGTGTTTATCATATATGGCTTTTATTATGTTGAAGTATGATCCTTCTATTCCCACCTTGCTGAGACTTTCTATGAAGAAAGGATGTTGGATTTTTCAAATGCTTTTTCTGCATCAATTGATATGGCTATGTGATTTTTATCTCTCAATTTGTTTACATGATGAATCACATTTATTGATGTGCAGATATTGTACCATCTTTGCATCTCCAGGATAAATCCTACTTGATCATGGTGTATGATCTTTCTGATTTGCTAGAATTTTGTTGAGGATTTTGGCATCTATGTTCATGAGAGATAATGGCCTATAATTTATAATTCTCTTTCATTGTGTTGTCTTTATCTGCTTTTGGTATTAGGGTGTTGCTGGCTTCATAAAATGAACTTGGAAGTGTTCTTTCCTCTTGATTTTTTAAGAATAGTCTGAGGAGGATAGGTTTTGGTTCTTCCTTGAATGTTAGGTAAAACTTCCTGTGAAACCATCTGGCCCCAGGCTTTTGTTTGCTGGAAGCCTTTTGATGACTACTTCAATTTTTTCCCTATTGAGATTTTTAGAATCTTCCTGATTGAGTTTTGGAAGGGTCTATTTTTCTAGGAATATGTCCATTTCCTACAGGTTGTCTAGTTTTTTTAGAATAAAGTTGTCCATAGTATTTTTTAACAATCCTTTGTATTTCTGTGGGTTCTGTTGTTATTTCTTTCATTTCTGATTTTGTTTATTTGGGTCCTCTCTCTTTGTTCTTGATAAGCCTGGCTAAAGGTCATCAATCTTGTTTATCCTTTCAAAGAAGCAGCTCTTGGATTCATTGATATTATTATTTTTTGGTCTCTATGTCATTCATTTCTGCTCTGATCTTTATGATCTCCTCCCTTCTGCCCATTCTGGCCTTTTCTTCTTGCTCTCTTTCTAATTCTTTTAGTTGTAATGTTAGATGGTTTATTACCATATTTTCTTTTTTTCCTAGGTAGGTCCATAGAGCTATAAACTTCCCTCTTAGGACTGCTTTTATTGTATCCCATAGATTTTGGATTGTTGTGTTTTTATTATCATTAGTTTCCAGGAATTTTTTTATTTTATTTATTTTTTGTTCAGTTTATTAATTACATTTTCCCCCTATAGCTCCCCTCCACCCAGTACTCATCCCACTCTCCACCCTCACCTCCCCCACACTGTCCTCTCCCATAGTTGCATGATTTTTGTCCAGTCTCTTGCTGCACTTCCCACACCCCTTTTCTCACCAAGAATTGTCAGTCCATTCCCTCTCTATGTCCATGATTCTGTTCTATTCCCCAGTTTATTCTGTTCACCAGATTGTTAATTCACTTAATTTTTAGATTCATTTGTTGATAGATGTGTATTTGTTGTTCATAATGTATATTTTTACCTTTTTCTTCTTCCTCTTCTTAAACAATATCTTTCAGCATTTCATATAGTATTGGTTTGGCGGTGATGAACTCCTTTAGCTTTTTCTTATCTGCGAAGCACTTTATCTGACCTTCAATTCTGAATGATAGCTTTGCTGGATAGAGTAATCTTGGTTGTAGATTCTTGCTATTCATCACTTTGAATATTTCTTGCCACTCCCGTCTGGCCTGCATCATTACTGTTGAGAAATCCGCTGACAATCGTATGGGTGCTCCCTTATAGGTAACTAACTGTTTTTCTCTTGCTGCTTTTAATATTCTCTCTTTATCTTTTGCTCTTGGCATTTTAATTATGATGTGTCTTTGTGTGGTCCTCTTTAGATTCCTATATTTTGGGGATCTGTGCACTTCTTGGGTTTTTAAGTCCATTTCTTTCACCAGGTGGGGGAAGTTTTCAGTCACTATTTCTTCTAGTAGTTTTTCATTACCTTGTTCTCTCTCTTTTTCTGGCACCCCAATAATTCTGATGTTGGTATGCTTGAGATTGTCCCAGAGGCCCCTTATACTATCTTCAATTTTTTGGACTCTTTTGGCTTCTTGCTTTTCCAGCTGAGTGGATTTTGCTTTTTTGTATTTCAAATCTTTGACTTGGTTCTTGCAGTCATATGGACTGCTTTTAGTCTTTGTATAATATTTGTTATTTCAGTCAGTGTATGCTTAATTTCTAGTTGGTCCTTTTTCATATCTTCGTAGGTGTTGTTCATTTCCTTGTAGGTCTTGTTTATTTCCTTGTAGTTCTCATTAAGTTCATTGGCCTTTTCTAGTATCCTCTTCATAAACCTAATTACTGTGGTTTTGAACTCTATGTCTAGTCGTCTTTTTTCCTCCATTTCTTTCTTTCTTTTTTAAAATATATTTTATTGATTTTTCACAGAGAGGAAGGGAGAGGGATAGAAAGTCAGAAACATCGATGGGAGAGAAACATCTATCAGCTGCCTCCTGCACACCTCCAACCGGGTATGTGCCCACAGCCAAGGTACATGCCCTTGACTGGAATCGAACCTGGGACCTTTCAGTCTGCAGGCCGACGCTCTATCCACCGAGCCAAACCGGTTTGGCTTTCCTCCATTTCTTTCCTAGCTGAGTTCTTTCCTTTTCTCTGCATTGTGGTTGCTTTCCTGAGTTGGTCCCTAGCGGTATGCGGTAGGTATCCTCTAAGGGACAGTGGCTCAGCTTCCTTCTGCGGCGCTCGGCATCAGCATCAGCCATGCGGGTCATGGATCTCAGTGTTGGGTGGTAATGGCTGTGCCCCGCCAAGAGAAATCCACCGCTGGTCTCCCCATTGCCAGACACCTCTGCCTCTCCCCAAATGAGTCTGCACAGCCAAAGTCTCAGTCAAGGTTGTGAAACAAAGCAGTCCGGTGGTCTCCACGCGAGTGAGCAAGTCACCCGTCCTCTGCTTGGTCGCGTACTCCAGGAATTGCTGTTCCAATTTACACGCGCACTCTCCCCAAACTCGCAGACCTCAGTCGCTCCCGGGGTCTTCCTTTTCCCGACCTGGGACCTCACCTGGAACTGGTGGGTCGGTGCTGTGGGAGGCCTCCGCCCTCCCCATTAGAGAAAAACAGCTGGGCTTGCTGCCGCCCCTCCCTCACTGATTGCTCACGCAAGGCTCCGAACCTCACCCCTCGCGTATCTTCAATGCTGTGCACCGCTGCTCCTCCTGAGTTACAGCGTCCCACCTTTACTTTTATCTGTGGAATTTTCACTCAGCCAGCTTTCCAGTGATTCTGGATGTTGTTTGTTGTGTTGTTAAGTTGTAGTTTCGGAATTGTTGTGTGGGCAGCAAAATAGGTGCTTACCTATGCCGCCATCTTGGTTTCTTATCAGTTTCCAGGAATTTCAAAATTTCTTTTTGATCTCCTTGGTAACCCAATCATTGTTTAATAGCATGCTATTCAGCTTCCAAGTCTTTTAATTTTTGGATTGTTTTTATTGTAGTTTATTTATATTTTTATGGCATTGTAGTCTGAGAAGATACTTGATATGATTTCAATCTTCTTGAATTTGGGACAACTTTTCTTGTGACCCAATATGTGGTCTATTTTTGAAAATGTCCCATGTGCACTTGAGTAGTATATATATTCTGTGGCTTTGGGGTGAAATGTTCTGAAGATATCAATTAAGTCCTTCTGATCTAATGGGTCATTTAGGATTGCTGTTTCTTTGTTGATTTTTTGTCTAGAGATTTATCCAGTGATGTCAGTGGTATATTATAGTCCCTTATTATCTGGGAACCAGGCTCTGTGAGCATCAGGACATTGTCTTGCTGCTGGGAACCAGACTCTAGGCCAGGGAGGCCTGGCCTGCTGGCTCCTGCCAGCTTGTTCCATCCCTGGGCCTCACTAGCTCCCTCATGAGAGGCATGCTTGTTCTTTTCTCATGTATGCGTTGCTGTTGGGTATATTACTTTAGTTCAGCAGTAAGTCACAATGCCAGTAGGTTGCTGGGACATTCACAGTCCCTAAAATCCAGGGTAGTTCAACTGTTGTGCTTGTATTGTGCCGTGTTAAACACAGGGCTTTGACACTAGACAGACCTGGGCTCAAAGCTGCTGTCACTGCCTGGCTGTGAGTCTTGGGCAAGTTCTCCAGCCCCGGAGCCACAGTGTGCTGTGGCTGTTCTTATCCACAGTGTGCTGTGGCTGTTCTTATCCACAGTGTGCTGCTGGAGGCCGTGGCTCACAGGTGGTTCCAGCCAGAGCAGGAGTGGGGCCATTCTGGTGAGGAGCGCGGGTGCCTTCCGCTCAGCCGCTGAGTGGCTCCAGGGTGGTAGGCCAGCTGGGCTGGCTTGGTGCCTGTGGCCATGTGCTGCCATGGGAGGCCTGCACCCCTTGGCAGCTCACAAGGAGGCTTCAAATATTTTCTTATTATATAATATAATCCCCCTTTTTAACCAAATTATAAATGCTTGAAAAAGTAACTTTAGAAATAATGATAATATAATGACCTTGATTTTGCTGTTGTGTGATGAATTAATTTTATATGTAGCATATAAAGTGATGTTTGTGCAACAAATAAAGTCAGTAGATTTTTCATTTAAAGATTGTTAGCTAAATAAGTTAATAGACATGTTAAATTCAATTCAGAACAAATCTAAAACCAATAAAATAGATCTGCAGTCCTTTCCAGGTAAGTCCTGTTGATTTGTGAATAAAGTGAAAACAAATGTCCCTCATTAAAGACATAGATAAACAATGGCTTAAACAATCTTAACATACATTAAAGCTGCTATTGAAGGGCACAAAGTGTTGGACATATTGAATTTTAATTGACTAGGCATCAGTTATTTTCTTAGGAGTTACGCCTTTAAATCTTCAACTGTAGAACATTCTGATTCCACTGTATGTTCTTTTCTATTTTGCTAAAGAACTTACCTTTCACACATTTCTGTTCCTTCCAGCAAATGTGATACAATAACTTATTTTTGATAAAATTTTTATTATCTTGTAAATATTTTGTGTTACTTTTCTATGGCATGAAATATGCCAGTTATGTATTTACTGATTTCTGTTACGTACTCCTGGAAAATGTTAATATTTGAGCCAGTCATATGCAAGAATGGAAGTTATTTTCAAGAGAAATATTCTAAAATCCATGACATAATTATTCTCTTCAGATTTTTTATAAAATATTATTTAAATATGGATGTCATATAAAAAATAAATTAATGCAATCACATATTGTATAGATCAATAGAGTGAGAAGTAGTCAATTGCCCAGATTTCTTTTAAGACCAGTCACAAATATTAAAAATGTGAAGAGCTTTGACTTCCAGTGAAACTCCATGAATTACTGGTCTAACTTTAGTTTTAGACATATCAGATGTGACATTTTCAAATTGAATAATAAATAGGCATATCCCTTTAAAATTCACCTAAATTAGATTTCTCTTGTCCTTAGAGATAACTCATTTTAAAAAAGCATTATTATTCTAAATTTGAAAAATTTCATTCCTATTCTGTGACATTGTTAATGAAATAGATTGCAGAAATGTTCAGTGTTAAACTAAGAATACTCAGCTTCAGAATTAAGAGTACCCCTCAGTTCTTAGCATATTGTCTCTGGTAGACCATCACATATTTCATCTATTCATTTTTCTTTGATGACACTCATTGGTTACACTCTTCTCCTCTTTAAGAATAAAACATAATGGACATTCTTGAATGTTTGTGATAACTTGTTTGAAGTGCAGACTCAGGAGTGGGCTATTTGGTTCAAGGAACCTGCACATATTTATTTCCAGGAAGTACTATTTTCAAAAAAAAAAAACAAAACACAAAGAAACTACATAGTTTACAATACTACCTTCAGTAATAAGTACTTGTTCTCTCCCATTCTCCAGAAATTATAGTTTTATTACATTCTTAATAACACATTTTAATATGTACTTAGTTTTATAATTTTATTGACATAAACTATATTCCAATTTTTAAATAGCAGGTTCTATTTGAAAATGTCTCAGTTTAATTTGCTGGTGTATATATATATATATATTCCCACCCGAATTTAGAGTGAATTTGATGAGTTTCTCAAAAAAACAAACAAAAAAAACCAAAATTTTAATTGAGACTTTATTGCACTGCTAGATTTTGGGGGATAATTTAAACATTTTTAATGTTATATATTTCTGTTGATAAGACTAAATATTTATTTATTCAATGACATTGCTAGTAATGTCATTATGCACATTCTAAATTTTTCTGCATAATGATGACATGCATTCTTTTAGTTTGATTTCCCCATAATGTATAGATTAAATCACTTCATTCAATAGTTTTTTTCAATAGTCTTTTGATATATATTATTAAAAAATATATCTTATTGACTTTTTACAGAAACGAAGAGAGACGATAAAGAGTTAGAAATATTGATGAGAGGGAAACATTGATCAGCTGCCTCCTGCCCACTGCCCACTGGGGGGATGTGCCTGTAACCAAGGTACTTGCTTTTGACCAGAATCAAACCTGGGATTCTTTAGTCTGCAGGCTGACATTCTATCCACTGAGCCAAACTGGCTAGCGCATCTTTTGATATTTTTGCTGTTGATTTGTTAACATATATTTTATATTTGGCCATCATGTTGAATTCAATTAATTCTGATAACTTGTCTATTTTTCATGGCATTTTGATGTATGGTCAAATTATCTGTAGATACTGGTATTTTGATTTCTCCTCTTTCAATTCCTCTGCCTTACTACTTTTGGCACTGTCTGGGCGATTTCGTCATGCATTTTCCAAGTCTTTTCTCTTGCAATGACTTTTTTCAGAGCAAGATTATGCAGTCTTCTGTTTAGAAAAGCAAAGACATAAGCACATGTGCACATGAACTGACAGCTAGTATTATCAAATTTTAGTATATGCACTTTTTTCTTTTTTTTCTCTTAAAAATATTTTAATCTTATTGTTCAGTTTATTAATTACATTGTTCCCTCTTTTTCCCCCCTATAGCTCCCCTCCACTCGGTACCCATCCCACCCTCCGCCATCACCTCCCCCCCACTGTCCTCTCTCATAGGTGCATGATTTTTGTCCAGTCTCTTGCTGTACCTCCCACACACCTTTTGTCCCCAAGAATTGTCAGTCCATTCCCTCTCTATGTCCATGATCCTGTTGTATTCATCAGTTTATTCTGTTCATCAGATTTTTAATTCACTTGATTTTTAGATTCATTTGTTGATAGATGTGTATTTGTTGTTCATAATTTTTATTTTTACCTTTTTCTTCTTCCTCTTCTTAAAGAATACGTTTCAGCATTTCATATAGTATTGGTTTGGCGGTGATGAACACCTTTAGCTTTTTCTTAACTGCGAGACACTTTATCTGACCTTCAATTCTGAATGATAGCTTTGTTGGATAGAGTAATCTTGGTTGTAGATTCTTGCGATTCATCACTTTGAATATTTCTTGCCACTCCCATCTGGCCTGCATCGTTTCTGTTGAGAAATCTGCTGACAATTGTATGGGTGCTCTCTTATAGGTAACTAACTGTTTTCTCTTGCTGCTTTTAATATTCTCTCTTTGTCTTTTGCTCTTGGCATTTTAATTATGATGTGTCTTGGTGTGGTCCTCTTTGGGTTCCTCTAATTTGGGGTTCTGTGCTCTACTTGGACTTTTAACTCAATTTCTTTTACCAGGTGGGGGAAGTTTTCAGTCACTATTTCTTCAAATAGGTTTTAATTATCTTGCTCTCTCTTTTTCTGGCACCCCTATAATTTGGATGTTGGTATGCTTGAGGTTGTCCCAGAGGCCCCTTACACTTTCTTCAATTTTTTGCATTCTTTTGGCTTCTTGCTTTTCCAGCTGAGTGGATTTTGCCTTTTTGTATTTCAAATCTTTGACTTGGTTCTTGTGGTCCTCTAGAATGCTTTTAGGTCTTTGTATAATATTTTTTTTATATGTAATCTGAGTTGGTCGATTAGCTTTGTGTGGTAGATGTCCTCTAAGGGACAGTGGCTCAGCCTCCCCAACTGGTGGATACTCTTGGTGCAGCCCTTTATGGGTTGCACAATCTTGTTGAAGTTAAGCCTAGATTATTGTTGTTAGCACTAGGAGGATTTGACCTCCAGGCCAATTGGCTGTGAGGGTCAGCTGTTCTCAGGTTGGATGGGCGGAGTCTCCGGGCTGAGTAGGAAGCCTTGATTTCCATCAGCTCTGCCCTATGCGGCACCTGGGTCTCTGTGCTGGGTGGTAATGGCTGCACGAACCTCTGAGAGAAAGCTGCTGCAGAGCTCTACCAGCTGCCGGACAATTCAGCCTCTCCCCAAATGAGTCTGCACACCCAGTTGCACCCAGGGTTGTAAAACAATGCAGTCCGGTGGTTTCCCGAATGGGAGAGCAAGTCACGAGTCCTCTCTGCACGCTCGGGCACCTCTGCTGTTCCCAAGTTTATGTGCCCTCTCCACCAGCTTGCAGACCTCTGCAGCGCCCGAGTTTTAGCGTACTTCCTTAGTGTCCAGTTTCACCCCGTATGAGTGTGGGTTCCCTGGACCTTGCCCAGAACTGGGGAATCAGTGCAGTGGGATGCCTTTGTTGCCCTCCCCGTTCCAGAAAACCAGCCGGGTTTAGTATATGCACTTTTAATCATTCCTTTATCTTCAGTAAGTAATGACATCCCATGCATTACTGTTTATCTTTCTCTTTTTGTCTACCCACTTTTCCCTTATCAGCAGTATCTGTATTCATTCAATACCAAAGACATTTTGAAGTGTTTTCAAGTGGATCAATTTGTTTCTGGGTTTCCACTTTTGAGAGTTAAAATTTTAGGTTTAATGGAAACACTTGGACATTTTCCATTTGTCTCTCTCCTTGTAATTTAAGAATATATGTACTGTCTTCTGTCTTATTGTTTTTTACTTTAATGGTGAATACAAATAATGGGTTTCATTGTTATTTAATTATTCACAATATAATAGACATCACTAATTTTCAATCAATAATTTAGAATATTTATTAGATTTCTTGGGTCTGGGTTTTCCTACATGACCAGAATCATTAATTAAGCAGAAAAATGATTGAAGAGACCCAAAATATCACATCTGGAAATCATAATACAGCCCTTAAAATGAGGGTTACATATAATAAGTACAAGGTAGTAATTTTAAGTACATAAACAAATGCAAGCTAGATGTTCATAAATTTGCTTACTTGTGGATTATCAATTCTCTACATTCTTAGCCTGCAGCTTTAATGGAAACCTCAAAATATCCTTCCAAATCCTGATGAAAATACTCTTAAATTATTAATTTTATAAACAATGTCAGAAGTGGGCAAATAATAACCATATTAACCATAATACAGTTTAATCTTTATTGTAGTTGTATGCCAAAATATAACTCCTGCTTCAATGTTTATTCATGAAACATTATTTTTAATTATAAAAGTAATGTATTTTCATTTTAACAAATAAAAAAATTCTTCATGCCACTTACTCCTTTTAATGTGCAGATTTTACTGTGCATTTTCACACTTTTCTGTCTTTTAGACATATACAACTATGTGATATGAGCAAATATGTAAGAATATATAAGCATATGTAAAAATTCAAAATAAAATGTAATGTAAATATAATTATATATACATACTATATATGTACTTAAATATAAATATATTACAAGTAGAGACAAAAGAAATATGAATGAGCATGTGATATAGAGCCTAGATTAAAGAATATCATCTAATTTACATGGGCTGTTTGTTCTTTTCTAAAAATATTTGATATGTAAAGTGGTTTCCTCAATGCTTTTATTTATTTATTTATTTATTTATTTTAAAACATATTTTATTGATTTTTTACAGAGAGGCAGGGAGAGCGATAGAGTTAAAATATACATCAGCTGCCTCCTGCACACCCTCTACTGGGGATGTGCCCACAATCAAGATATGTTCCCTTGACCGGAATCGAACCCAGGACCCTTCAGTCCACAGGCAGACACTCTATCCACTGAGCCAAACTGGTTTCAGCCTCAATGCTTTTAATAACCATGTTTTAATTCTGGGTTTAAATGTGATGTAATATTCTTAAGCAATAAAGGCATGCTCTTGTAGACTTCTATTTTTGAAAAATAAAGAAGGAAATGATCATCATGTCATAACCACTAAACTTTTATTTCTTTGAGAACTTTTTAAATATTAATTTTCCACCTTGTGTATCAACTGAGATTTATTTTCTTAAGTTTCTTAAGTTTTTCTTTATACCACTTTTCTTTTCAATTGAGTAATTCATTGTTTAGCTCATATATTTGGGGTTGAATCATGTGCTATAGTTGCTTATTACAAATGCCAATCTTGCCTGAAATTTATTTAAATTGAAATTATCTAATCTTGGGGAATAGCCATGGTTTTGACTTTTTTCTGTTCTGTTTGAAAATTTTAATTTACGTAATTTTTTCCTGTGACTTTCCATATATGCTACTGGGAAAATAATGCACAAAAAATAGAGAAAGTTCTCTGTGGTTTGTTTAAGAACTGAATCTATTTTACAACGCTTTTATCAGTGATTGAACATAAAAAATACAATAGTAGTAGCATTGTGTATTTTTACAATAGCATATAGCTCTTTAACATGAAGCACATACTTTGTTTATTCTCAAGCACAAGCACAGTATGTTTTTATGGAAGGTAATGCAACATATTATTGGCAACTCATGGCATTAGTAAGTATTGGTCTCTGAAACAAACAGCTTTTATATTGTCTTCAATGCAGAGTATCATAGATAAGTGCTATCATTAATAGAAATTTAGACATTGAAAGTATTACCACAAAGAACAGCATTCTCAATTATATTTCTATTATGTATTTAATGGAGATCTACTTCCTAAAATGGAAGTAGGTTTATTTAATTCATTATCTACATATAACAAGATAGTTCTCTTTGAAAATCTGATTAAAGTTTGTTCCCAGAATATAGTAGTCATGGTTTAGATTTGGCATTAAAGTGACTGAATCAAAGTTGACTTTATAAGCAATGTATAATGATTTTAATGTTTCCATTGGAGACAAACTTAGTGTTTGAATGTCACTAATATTTCCTGTCATTTACTGTTATATCAGAGAAGAAAAATACTTGAAATGACACTTATATGGAAGTTTTTGAAAAAATGGCTTTCCCTCCTAAAACTGAATTCTAAAAATGATACAGAAAAATATGCTCATTGGAAAATAATAGGAATTTGCTATTTAATCATTATATCCTGACTCTTTAATTTATTTTGTTTAGTTTTTCCCCATATGAATATAATAAGAATTTGTTAATTTGTTAATTTGTTAATTCTTACAGGCAGAATCAATTCCATGCTTATGTGTCTATTTAGAGATGGATAGAAGAAATGGATAAAGGAATGGAAGCAAATGCTCAAGAATATAGGACTCATTTAACTCGTGATAACATTTATTTTCTTTGTGTTCATCACCCAAGTCAAGTCTCTTTCTAGCACTATATATTTGACCCCCTGTACACACAATGTGTCATATAGATAATGTGTTATAGAATTATACACTTGAAACAAATGTCACTCCAATAAATTTACTAAAATAAAAAAAGAAAGAACACAATTTTTTAAAATCCTAAAAGTTATTTTCTTTGAGAATATTACTCTTTCTCATCGTAGGTACTTAGTTAATCACATATTATTTTTCTATGAGTCTAATAAAATGGAGTGATGAAATTTTCTCTGACTCCTCAAATTCAAGACACAGACTATCTCCTGGATTCCCACCTCCCACTCAAAAAACACCCTTGGGTTGTGTAGTTCTTTGAGGCAACAGCTGATTGCCAAAAACGCTCTTCCATTGGAGGACTTGCAAGACTTGGATCATTATGGCAAACTAAAACCACACCACACACATCCCAGTCCAATACATTTATAGTTACTACTCAAAACATGTCTGCTGTGTTTCACTGTCTTGAGTTCCTATCTGATTCTTTTCCTTGCTCTCCCCAGTCTTCCCATTTGATGTATGAAAATTCTGCTACAATGTTAACAAACTTTATTGCATTCACATACTAATTGAAACTCTGTTCCACTCTTAAGATGATACTTTCTTAGTGTTCAGACTTCTTTCCCTTGATGCTATGAGTTCAGGAAGGTCCCTTTTCATTGCACTTCTAAATCACTACTCTTACACCTTTTTATAAACCCATTATTCTTTTGAGTGACATGTTATTTCACTTTATCACTCTCTGTGTAGATGTTATCATCTAGAAACCACTTTCATAAAAAACCTTTTTCTTTTTTTACTGATAGTACTCTATTTATTCAGTGCAGTGGGAGGTCTATAGGTGCTCGTCTAAATACTAATAAAAGCCTAGGTCATCCTTGTGCCCTCGCACGACCCCCTCAAGTCATCACAACACGGCTGCCCCCACGTTGTCACAAGATGGCTGCCCCCATGCCATCACAAGGTGGCCGCCACAAGATGGCCACCACAAGGTGGTCAGCAAGGGAGGGAAGTTGGGAGTGACCAGGCTGGCAGTGGAGGGCAGTTACGGGCAATCAGGCAGGCAGGCAGGTGAGTGGTTAGGAGCCAGCAGTCCCAGATTGTGAGAGGGATGTCTGACTGTGGGATTGGGCCTAAACAGGTAGTCTGACATCCTCTGAGGGGTCCCAGAGTGGAGAGGGTGCAGACTGGGCTGAGGAACACTCCTTCCCATGCATGAATTTCTTGCACCAGGCCTCTAGTTTTATTATAATTATTTAAACTTTACATGTGTGCTATGTGTCTTTTATTCTATGACAAGTCCACAATGAAAAAAAATTAAAGATTAAAATCATTAAAAAATTACTGAATGAATGAACAAAAATCTTTAACAACTAAAAGTGTTATTTTTAAAATCCTAATCATGTCGTTAACATAAAAATTGACATAATTGGAGATTCCAAGATGGCTACACTCCCCTCTTCTTGGTGCCAAACTGGATTATAGCTAAATTGTACAGTAATCAACCTGAATACTCAACTGAAGGTTAGTGGAGCATAACTATTGTAACCAAAAATTTATAGAAGAAGCCACACAGAGACTGGTAAGAAGGGCACAGACATGGAAAAGGCTGGCCACTGCACGTGGGGGTTAAAGATCCAGAAGGATATCTTGGCTGAAAAGTCCCCCCTGAGGAACATGGGGGTCTCAACCCCATGCCAGGACTCCCAACCCAGAGCACCAGAGACAGGAAGAGGAGCCTGCATAGCATCTGGTGGTGAAAAGCAGCAGAGATTTTGTCTAACTGGGAGAGAAGAGAGTCAGTTAAATACCCAGGTGCTCTGTAAAAGGGCCAGCACTCAGGATCTTCTTCTCAGATACTCATCCGAGGGAAGGTGATTTAGGGCATACGGGAGTCATAGAGAGAAGATCTAGGTGGCATGGCTCTGAGGAGGGCTCTAGAGGATTAGAAATTGGGGTACTTGTGGTGAGTTCCTACCCCATACTGCCCTCACTGCCATATTCCCAGGGTTGAGCACTCTTATTCTTATAGCAGTGTCCTGGGGTGTACAAACCTGGTCCTCTAACTACCTTGCCAACCTCAAATCCTGCAGAGGGGTCTGCTGGTTGCACCCAACAGGAACTTTTGGTGTACTCTTTATCTGGAGAAGCTCTTGGTGGAGACTTAGACAGACACTGAGCTTTGGAGTGGGGTCCATTCTTCCTTATTTTGTGCACACAGCTGATGTCCTCCCCGCCCCCATGGAAATTCAATTGGTCTGTCCTTCTGACTTGTGTAGGCCCTTATGAGCCGAGCTCAATCCGATAGGGCAGGAGTGGGAACATCTGGCCTAGGGGCCCTATGAGGCCCACGAAATCATTTGGTCTGGCCCTGCCAAGGTATTAGGGGTGAATTAATTAAATGTTTGAGCAAATATAGCAGGTTAATTTTGAAGTTGATAATTTTATGTGGCCCTCAAATGATGTTATAAATATCCAATGGCCCTTGGCAGGAAAAAAGTTTTCCCACCGCTGCTGTAGGGGATGAGTGCTATGCAGAGTTTGGGCCTGTGGAGCAATTCTCTCCAGGAGGCTCTTGTGCAGGCCTAAGATAGGCGCTGGGTTATGCAGCTCCAGTGTGGGGGTGCCATTATTATTTGCCTTGCAATTGCAGCCATTGCCCTTCAAACTTCTGGGGCCCTACCCTACTGAGCTTGCTCCTGTAGAGGGACCAACCTAAAACTTGTGGTGCATTCTTTATGGGAAAGCTAGGATTGGAAAATGGGACAGAGACAGTGTCGGGCTGTACTGCCTACAAGCATGAGATCCACTGGCACCATCCCCCCAACCCTGATCATGCTGCCCTAATGAACTCTTGTCTTATGGAATGGTCTGTGGTTGCAGCCAGTCTCCACCTACTCTTCAGTCTTTCTTCAAAAGGCTCTTAAAGAAGACCAGGGAACCTCAGGGTGAGGCAGAGCAGCTGACAAGTAGAAGGAGACTTCAGGGGGCCTTGGATCATTTATTGGTTTGACCCCAGTTCAGAGCTGGAGGAAGCTGACCATTGTACATATAGCTCCTGCCATGCATACCCACACCCAGGAGAGGAAGCCAAAAATAGTAAATTGTGTGGTAGCACCAGATAGGTAGCCCAAGGCCAGTTATAAGCAGCATCTGACATTGACCTGCACCAGGACCTCACCCAAGTGGACCCCAAACCAACATAACCAGTGGTGGGCTTCAGACTATACCAGAGCTTGATCCAACTAGTCACACAAGTGAAAGACCTATAGGGAGATCTAGGCAGGCACCAGACCATGCTGGGGAAAAGTCCTCCTTGGGGCGTGGCCAGCCTCTGCCCAGTGGCTCATACATGGTGATTGAGGTTTGATACTAATAGTCAGGCAGCCTGAAGGACAACTCCACACATGAATGAACCAACAGCATTTGAGACTCAACTACAATAGGAGGGGGCACATACCCCAAATAGGAGACTTTCAGAGCAGCTTATCTCTAGTGATCTGGAATATTGTGCCACTGAACCCCACAAGTAATCTATAATATAAAACCACCATAATAAGTTTGGGAGTCATAGCTAATACACAAACACAAAAAGGCAGACAAATTGGCGAAACAAAGAAATGTGCCTTAAATGAAACAATAGAAATCTCCAGAAAAAGGAATAAAATTAAAGGGAAGCAACCGAGATACTAGATGCAGAGTTCAAAACAACGGCTATAAGAATGCTCACAGGCCTTAGAGGAATGGATGATCTCAGTGAGAATTTAAACAAAGAGATAATAAGCATTAAAAAGGACATAGAAACGGACCCTTACATATAGAGGGCAGACTTGACAGCTGTCAGAGGGCATGCTTGGGAGGCTGAGTGAAAGAAGTGAAGGGATTAAGCAAAACAAACAAAAAAACTCCTCAGAAATACAGACATCAATATGGTAATTATCAGAGGGAAGGGGAGTTAAGGATAGGAAGAAGAAAATAAAGGGAGTGTATATAGTGATAAAAAGAGGCTAGACTTTGGGTGTCAAACACACAATACAATATATACTGAATGGCCATTATTATAATCTCTGAACGCATAATAATCTGGCCACACGTATATACATATGTGTATATATATATCACACACATGTGTGTGCATATATATGTGTGATATATATGTGTATATGTGATATATACACACATATATGTATATGTGTGGTATATATACACATATGTATGTGTGTGTATGTGTGTGTATATATATATGTTACAGGCCCAGTTTATGAATTTGTGCATGGGTGGGGTCTGGTCAGCCAAGGGGAGGGGACATGGGCAGTTGGTCAATCTGCCTGCTGGTCGAACTCCTGGTCCAGGGGACCATTTGCATATTAGCCTTTTATTGTATAGGATATACACTGAGTGGCCAGATTATGCATTCAGAGATCATAATAATCTGGCCACTCAGTGTATAGTTTCTGTAATATAGAATTGTACACTGAAACTTATATATAACTTTATTAACTAACATAACCCCAATCCTATCTAATGAAAGAGTAATATGCAAATTTGACCGTATCTTTGCTACACCCACAAGCCACGTAACACAGCCATGCCCACCAGCCAATCAGGAGCAGATTATGCAAATAAACCCCAACCAAGATGGCTGCTGCCACTGAGAGCAGGAGGAAGGCTTGGGTTTCCCCAGCAAAGAAGAAAGCCAAGCTTTCCACCTGCCGTTGCTGGCGTAGGCCTCCACTCAATGCTACAAAATTTCAATTATAAAAGATACAGAAATGGCGGCAGCCACTGAGCTGGAGAGAACAGAGGCTTGGGTTTCCCTGCAATGGAGGAAGCCAAGCTTTCTGCTTGCCGTTGCTGGCCTAGGCCTCCACTATAGGCTACAAAGTTTCAAACAAAAATGACTGCTGCCATGGAGTGAGCAGAAGGCTTGGCTCTGCTCCAGGCTACAAAGTTTCGATTGTAGACATAAATTAACCCCAGATCCCAGGGCCTCCACTTGGGTCACTGGGGAGCATGGCTGGCCTGCAAACCTCCACAGGCCCCTCACCCAGGCTGCCCCTCACTAAGGGAACCCCCACCCTGACCTGGGACACTCTTCAGGGCAAACCAGCTGGCCCCCACCCATGCACCAGGCCTCTATCCTATCTAATAAAAGAGTAATTTGCAGATTGACCATCACTCCAACACATAAGAGGGCTGCCTCCATGTGGTCAAAGATCCTGCCCCATGTGGACACAAGATGGCCAGCAGGGGAGGGTAGTTGGGAGGGACCAAGCCTGCAAGGGAGGGCAGTTAGGGGTGACCAGGCTGGCAGAGGAGGGAAGCTGAAGGGAAACAGGCTGGCAGGGGAGCAGTTAGACATCAATAAGGCTGGCAGGGTAGTGGTTAGTGAGTGATCAGGCTGGCAGGCAGAAGCGGTTAGGGGAAATCAGGCAGGCAGGCAAGTGAGCAGTTTGGAGCCAGCAGTCCTGGATTGTGAGAAGGATGTCTGACTGCCTGCAGACAGGCAGTTGGACATCCCTTAAGGGGTCCCAGATTGGAGAGGGTGCAGGCTGGGCTAAGGGACATCCCCGCCCCCTGTGCAAGTGCACCGAGCCTCTAGTATGTTAAATAAAATATTTAAAAATTTTACATAATCAAAGATGAGATAGCTCCAAATCTCAATCTTTATTTAATTACATTAAGAGAAAGATTGTTTTTCACATTATTTTATGAATGTCAGGAGCAGTAATAATTGCTTCATTTCTGAGACCACTTATTCAGTCATTCCACTCTTTGACTACACTAGTCATTACAGGTTTCTGAACTTTCAGTTCATTTCCACAAGTTGTCTCATCAATAACAACCCAACAAACACAAATCGTTTTCTTAGGGCCTAGCCATCATTCTAAGTGCTTTACAATACTGATTTATTCAATTGTTAATTACCATAATGAGATAAGTACTAGTTTTATGGCCTCTAAACCTGAGGAAACTGAGTCACAGAAAAATTAAATCACTTTCTCAAGGATACCTTGTTAATAAGGGGCAGGGCTGACATTTGTGACCTCTAGCAGTGCAAGTCATTGACCTTATGTATGCACTATCAAGTCCATAGGGCATTGCACATTTATGTTTGTCTCCTCCTCAGTACTTAACCATGGTTTAGGAAGTATCTTTAGACTTACAGTAGAGGCCCAGTGCACGAAATCCATGCATGGTGGGGTAGGGTGGGGAATACCCTCAGCCCAGCTTGCACCCTCTCTAATCCAGGGATCAGGCTGAAATTGGCAGTTGAACATCCCTCTCACAACCTGGGACCACAGTTCCTAACTGCTCACCTGCCTACCTGCCTGATCACCCCAAAGAGCCCCCGTGCCAGCCTAATCGCCCATGACTGCCACTCCCACCAGCCTGGTTGCCCCTAACTGCCTCCCATGACAGACTGGTTGCCCCTTACTGCTACCTCTGCTGGCCTGGTTGCCCCCAACTGTCCCCCCCTGCTGACCTGGTTTCCCCTAACTGCCCCCAGATGACCTGGTAGCCCCCAACTGCTCCCACCCTACCAGCCTGGTCACCCCTCACTGCCCCCCTCTGCAGGCTGGTCACCCCACACAGCCTGCTGTTCGGTTGTTGGTTGCCCCTACTAATCCCTCTGCCAGCCTGGTTGCCTCACGCAGCCTCTGCTCAGTCATTTAGTCATCCCCTCACAAACCGTCCTGCTGCCTTCCCTTGCAGGGCCTGGAACTTCCCAAAGGCCCTCCCCTGCTGGCCATCTTGTGACCACATGGGGGCAGAATCTTTGACTACATGGGGGAAGCCCTCTTGTATGTTGGAGTGATGGTCAATCTCCAAATTACTCTTTTATTAGATAGGATAGAGGCCTGGTGCATGGGTGGGGGCCAGCTGGTTTGCCCTGAAGAGTGTCCCAGGTCAGGGTGGGGGTTCCCTTGGGGTGAGGGGTGGCCTGGGCAAGTGGTCTGTGGAGGTTTGCAGGCTGGCCACGCCCCACAGCGACCCAAGAGGAGGCCCTGGGATCTGGGATTAATCTATGTCTACAATTGAAACTTTGTAGCCTGGAGCAGAGTGGAGCCAAGCCTTCTGCTTGCTCTGGGGCAGCAGCCATTTCTGTTTGCAACATTGTAGCCTAGAGTGGAGACCTAGGCCAGCAATGGCAGGCTGAAAGTTTGGCTTCCTCTGTTGCCAGGGAAACCCAAGCCTCTTTCTCTCCAGCTCAGTGGCTGCCAAAATTTCTGTATCTTTTATAACTTAAACTTTGTAACATTGAGTGGAGGCCTAGGGAGGCAGAAAGCTTGGCTTCCTCTGTTGCTGGGGAAACCCAAGCCTTCCTCCTGCTCTCAGTGGTGGCAGCCATCTTGGTTGGGGTTTATTTGCATAATTTGCTCCTGATTGGCTGGTGGGCGTGACTGTGGGCATGGCTTGTGGGTGTGGTGAAGGTATGTGATGTCTGTCCAGCCACTATTTGTTCCACTGGGAATAATGAAAAACACTGTAAAAGTGAAACATACATCTGACCCTAAATTTAATTTTAGGAAATAGTTTAAGCTTCCAGTCCCTCAAAACTGTATTCAATATTAAAACAAAATTACCTGGTTTGAGCAGTCATTTTCTTCTTTTAGGCAAAAATACAAATGAAAAAAAGTGTTTTAATAACAAATAAGTGGCTATACCTCCAAAAAGGACACAAATACCAAGCTTTCAGCCTCCAGGAAGAAACACAATGTGTTTTATTGTGTGTTAATAATTGCTTCTCTTTAGTATACGCATAGCAAAGTATTTTCTTACGTAAGTATTTGGGGAGAGACATCCTATGATATATTACCAGCCAGTTCTCTCTTGATGCTCCCTGGCCCTAGAACAAAAGTAAACAAATTGAGGGACCAAACATGTCAAATGTGTTTTGACATTAGGTACTTTGTCAAAGACCTAATTAAAAGGCACCAAGTGAAGATATATTTCTTACATTTGACTTATTAAATAATAGTTGTTTCATATGTTATGATTTAAACTTATAATTACCTATATTAAGTCTAGATTACTCCAGATTGTTTTTTGAAAAGAAAGATTATGTTAATGAATGTATTTTGTTTGATTTAAAAAAGTGGCATTAATCACTTAGGAAGGCTAGTTTTTTTTTTTAAATCAAAATGTATAGATTTGGGGGCAACCATTCTTTATGTTTTAATGTGTACCTGTAATAACAAGAGTAATAATAAATAAAATTGGGGATGAATTATCTTCAACATGTTCCTGCAATGAAGATATAGTTTTATTTTATTTTAAATTACTAAATTGGAAGACGTAGGGACTAAGTGATAAAAATCACACTGCTAGATCCTGGCAAGGCCACATACAAATCCATATTTGACTAACTTTAAAACCTGAAAATATAAACATTGATTTACAGCACATTTTAATATTCTATAAGAATTAGTTTACATATCTATAATTTAAAAGATTTGATTTTTAAAAATCAAACTTTTTAAAAATATCCTGGTTAGATTTCATTTAATGTAAATAACATTTGTCTTCATTTTTTGTATTATAAGAAAAATTAGAAAATATTTTACATAAATATTTTATTGACACTAGTAAATGTGTAGTTTAATAAGACCAATCTCTTGTTATAAAAAGAACTTTGAACCTTAACCAGTTTGGCTCAGTGGATAGAGCATAGTCCTGTGGACTGAAAGGTCCCAGGTTTGATTCTGGTCAAGGGCATGACCTTGATTGCAGGCACATCCCCAGTAGGAAGTGTGGAGTAGGCAGCTGATCAATGTTTCTCTCTCATCGATGTTTATAACTCTGTACCCCTCTCCCTTCCTTTCTGTAAAAAATCAATAAAATATATTTAAAAAAAGAACTTTGATATATTTGATTTAAGTATAACTTCAAATGTTTCACCTAAAGAATCCTCTGAAACAAGGGAAGTTTGAAAGCATGTTATTGATAATGCCTTCCTCTAAGAATGCAAAGGAAAATTATTTTATAAAATATTTAAAGGCAATTCCTGAAACAAAAAGGGTTATAAGTAAACAAAATCCTGTAAAATAAATAAGAGTGTTTTCCAGCGTCTTTTAAGATGTGACTGCTTGGTAAAAGCTTCATTTGAAATGTAACTCACATATTGTACATCTCATCCATTTATAGTACCCTATATAATAAAGAGGTAATATGCAAATTGAACATCACACCCTCATAAGATGGCTACCTATGACCAGGCCAGCAAGGAGGTTAGTGGGGAACCATGAAACAGCTGAACAGCAGGCTGTGTGGGGTGACCAGGCTGCCAGAGGGAGTAGTTGGGTCAACCAGGCCAGCTGGGGGAGCAATTGGGGTGATCAGGCTGGCAGAGGGGGGCAGTATAAGGAGCAACCAGGCTGGCGGGGGGAGGTAGTATGGAGTGACAAGGCTGGCAGGAGGACAGTTAGGGGTTACCAGGATGGCGGGGGGTGCAATTGGGGGTGACCAGGCCAGCAGGGAGGGGGGAAGGGCAATTAGGTACGACCAGACTGGCAGTGCAAGGCAGTTGGGGAAGACCAGGCTGCAGTGGGGGCAATAAGGAGTGACAAGGCTGGAGGGGGGGGGCAGTTAGGGGCAATTCGGCTGGCATACAGATGAGCAATTAGGAACCAGCGGTTCTGGATTGTAAGGGGGGGATGTCTGACTTTCTAAACCAGAAGTTGGACATCCCCTGAGGGGTCCCAGATTGGAGAGGGTGCAGGCTGGGCTGAAGGACATCCCTCCTCTCCATGAACGAATTTCATGCACGCGGCTCCTAGTATATAATATAACGCTTTTTAGTATAATTACATATTTATACAATCATCACCACAATCAATTTAGGACATTTTTATTGCCTCAAAATGGACTCAACTATCACTCCTCAACTGCATTCCTCACTTCAGCCCTCAGCAATAAAGTCTACGATATATTTGTCTACTCTGTACATTTCAGATTAATGGGATAACATAATATCTGGGGTGTTTTATTTGGGAGGGGAGTGATTCTTTCACTTAGCATAATGTTATCAAGGTTCAGCCACCTTTTAACGTGTGGCAATACTTCATTTTAGTGGATGAGTAGTATTTCATTGTATAAATGCCCTACACATTCTTCATACATTCATGGTCATTTTAGTTGTTTTCAACTTGTGTGTGTGTGTGTGTGTGTGTGTGTGTGTGTGTGTGAATAGCCCAGAACATTTTATTTTTTTCAATTTAATAAATTTTTATTGTTCAGATTATTACAATTGTTCCTCTCCCTCAACCCCCAAGGGTTCCCTTCCACCTGGTTCCCACCCTGCCTTCTGCACTTACCTCCCCCACAATGTCCTCATCCATAGGTTTATGATTTTTGTCCAGTCTCTTCCAATCCCAGACCCCCACATCCCTTTCCCCCTGAGAATTGTTAGTCCAGTCCCTTTCTATGCCCCTGATTCTATTATATTAATCAGTTTATTCTGTTCATCAGATTTTTAATTCACTTGATTTTTAGATTCACTTGTTGATAGACATGTATTTGTTGTTCACAATTTTTATCTTTACCTTTTTCTTCTTCATCTTTTTTTTACCTTTATTGTTCAGTTTATTAATTACATTTTCCCCTAATAGCTCCCCTCCACCCAGTACCCATCCCACTCTACACCCTTACCTCCCCCCCGCTCTGTCCTCTCCCATAATTGCATGATTTTTGTCCAGTCTCTTGCTGTACTTCCCATACCCTTTTTCTCACCAAGCATTATCAGTCCATTCCCTCTCTATGTCCATGATTTTTATTCTATTCCTCATTTTATCCTGATCACCAGGTTGTCAATTCACTTGATTTTTAGATTCATTTGTTGATAAATGTGTACTTGTTGTTCATAATGTACATTTTTTACCTTTTTCTTCTTTCTCTTCTTAAACAATACCTTTCAGCATTTCATATAGTATTGGTTTGGCGGTGATGAACTCCTTTAGCTTTTTCTTATCTGCGAAGCACTTTATCTGACCTTCAATTCTGAATGACAGCTTTGCTGGATAGAGCAATCTTGGTTGTAGATTCTTGCTGGTCATTACTTTGAATATTTCTTGCCACTCCCATCTGGCCTGCATCGTTTCTGTTGAGAAATCTGCTGACAATCGTATGGGTGCTCCCTTATAGGTAACCAACTGTTTCTCTCTTGCTGCTTTTAATATTCTCTCTTTGTCTTTTGCTCTTGGCATTTTAATTATGATATGTCTTGGTGTGGTCCTGTTTAGATTCCTATATTTTGGGGTTCTGTGCACTTCTTGGGTTTTCAAGTCAATTTCTTTTGCCAGGTGGGGGAAGTTTTCAGTCACTATTTCTTCCAGTAGGTTTTCATTATCTTGCTCTCTCTCTTTTTCTGGCACCCCAATAATTCTGATGTTGGTATGCTTGAGATTGTCCCAGAGGCCCCTTATACTATCTTCAATTTTTTGGACTCTTTTGGCTTCTTGCTTTTCCAGCTGAGTGGATTTTGCTTTTTTTTGTATTTCAAATCTTTGACTTGGTTTTTGTGGTCATCTGGACTGCTTTTAGGTCTTTGTATAATATTTTTTGTTTCAGTCAGTGTATGCTTAATTTCTAGTTGGTCTTTTTTCATATCCTTGTAGGCGTTGTTCATTTCTTTGTAGGTGTTATTTATTTCGGCATAGTTCTCATTAATTTTCTCGGCCTTTTCTAGTAGCCTCTTCATAAACCTAATTACTGTGGTTTTGAACTCTATGTCTAGTCGTCTTTTTTCCTCCATTTCTTTCACAGCTGAGTTCTTTCCTTTTCTCTGCATTGTGGTTGCTTTCCTGAGTTGGTCCCTTAGCGGTGTGTGATAGATATCCTCTAAGGAACAATGGCTCAGCTTCCTTATGCAGTGTGTGTCAGCCTTAGGTCTGCCCTACTTGGCACACAGCTTCAGAGTCTAAGGTGTGTGCAGCGTCAGCCCTAGGTCCGCCCTTCCTGGTGCACCGCTTCAGGTCTATGGGGCTCGCGGCGTCAGCTTATCTGTGCGGCTCACGGGTCTTGGTGTTGGGTGGCAATGTAAATCCACCGCTGGTCTCCCCATTGCCAGACAACTCTGCCTCTCCCCAAATGAGTCTGCACAGCCAAAGTCTCAATCAGGGGTGTAAAACAAAGCAGTATGGTGGTCTCCAAGCAAGTGAGTCGCGCATTCTCTGCCCACGTTCTCTGCCCGGTTGCGCACTCCAATTTACTTGTGCACTCTCCCCAAACACACAGACCTCAGCCGCGCCCGGGATCCTCCTTTCCCCGACCTGGGAGCTCACCTGGAACTGGGGGGTCGGTGCTGTGGGAGGCCTCCGCCCTCCCCGCTGGAGAAAACCAGCCGGGCTTGCTGTCTGCCGCCCGTCCCTCACCGCTCGCTGGTGCTCCGAAACTCAAAGCTGTGTACTGCTGCTCCCGAGTCACTGCTGCGTCCCACCTCTACTTTTATGTGTGGAATTTTCACTCAGCCAGCTCTCCTGTGATTCTGGACGTTGTTTGTTCTGTTGTTAAGTTGTAGTTTCAGAATTGTTGCGTGGACAGCTAGATAGGAGCTCACCTATGCCGCCATCTTAGTTCTTCCTCTTCTTCCTCTTCTTAAAGAACACCTTTCAGCATTTCATATAATACTGGTTTGATGTTGATGAACTCCTTTAGCTTTTTCTTATCTGTGAAGCTCTTTATCTGACCTTCAATTCTGAATGATAGCTTTGCTGGGTAGAGTAATCTTGTTGTAGATTCTTGCTATTCATCACTTTGAATATTTCTTGCCACTCCCATCTGGCCTGCATAGTTTCTATTGAGAAATCCGCTGACAATCTTATGGGTGCTCCTTTGTAGGTAACTAACTGTTTTTCTCTTGCTGCTTTTAATATTCTCTCTTTGTCTTTTGCTCTTGGCATTTTAATTATGATGTGTCTTGGTGTGGTCCTCTTTGGATTCCTTTTGTTTGGGGTTCTGTGCACTTCCTCAACTTGTAAATTTATTTCTTTGACCAGGTAGGGGAAGTTTCCAGTCATTATTTCTCTCTCTTCTGTCATCCCCATAATTTGGATGTTGGTATGCTTGAAGTTGTCCCAGAGGCTTCTTACACTATCCTCAAATTTTTGGATTATTTTTTCTTTTTGCTTTTCTCATTGAGTGTCTTTTGCTTCTTTGTATTTCAAACCTTTGGCTTGATTCTTGCACTTCTTTAGTCTGCTGTTGGGTCTCTGTATAATATTTTTTATTTCAGTCAGTGTATATTTAATTTCTAGTTGGTACTTTTTCATATCCTCGAGGGTCTGGCTAAATTTATCGGCTTTTCTAGGAAATTTTGGAAAAATCTTATAACTGTGGTTTTGAACTCTATATCCAGTTGTTTGCTTTCCTCCATTTCTTTCATTTGTGACCTGTTTCTTTGTCTCTGCATTTTTGCTGCTTCCCTGAGTTGGTAGGGTAGTTTTGTGTGCTATGTGTCCTGTATAGCCCAGTGTCTCAGCCTCCCCAGTTACTTGAAGTGGACACTCTTGTGCACCCCTTTGTGGACTGTGTGCACAGCCTTGTTGTAGTTAAGTCTTAATTGTTGTTTGCATTATTGGGAGGAATTGACCCCCAGGCTAATTGGCTGTGAGGATCAGCTGTGTCTACACCAGGAGAACTTCTGTGTTGGAGACAGGCTTATGTAACAAGACTTGCAAAATTGAAAACGCCTCTGTGCTCAGCTTAGATGGGGTGGAGTTTCAGGGTGGAGCAGATAGCATTGGCATCTCATCATCTCTGCCCTATGAGGCCCCTGGTCTCAGTGTCCCTTGGTAATTGCTGCAAGCACCTCTGAGAGAAAGCTACCCTCTACAGGACTGTTGCCAGACAGTCCTATTTCTCTACCAATGAATCTGGGTTCCCAGATTCTTGCCTGGAACTCGAGTTCAGTGCAGTCAGAACTGGGGTTTAGCACAGTTGGGAGCTCTTGTCTCCTTTGTGCTAGAGAAAGCCAGTGGCACACTCAACAGTCAGTCTTCTCTGCGTGCATTCACACGCTCGCCTCCGGATCTCTGCCTTTTGCAGGTCCCCTGAGTTTCCACCTGGTAGTCCAGATTCCCTCCTTATAAGCCTGGGTCCCCAGGGTCTCACCTAGAACTGGGGTTCAGTTCAGTTGGAACTGGGGTTCAGTGCAGTCGGGAGCTTTTGTCTCCTTCCGGCTAGAGAAAGCCAGCCAGGCACCCAGCTGCCCAGTCCTCTCTGCGAGTGTCTTCATACCTCATGCTTTTTCAGCTCCTCTGATTCTCTGTGTCCTTTTCTCTTTCCTTTTGTTGTAGAATTTCCACTCAGGCAGCTTTCCTGTGATTCTGGATGATGTCCTTTTTGTCTTTTAGTTGTAGTTTTGAAATTGTTGTGTGAGGCAGCAGTTTTCCTATGCCGCCATATTGGTTTCTTCTCCTCTGTTTTCCACTTTTGACAATTATGACTTAGGCAGCTATGCTCATTCATCTACAAATGTTTGTATTAAAATTTGTTTTCATTTCTCTTAATCTTATCCCTAGGAGTGGAATTGGTGCATCAAAAGTTAACACTATGCTATCTAACAAAAGAGTAACATCCAAATTGACCGTACCTCTGCTATGTTACCAGCCAATCAAGAGTGGGGGGCAGGGTTGAGGGGCGGGGCCAAGCGGCATGAGGGCTGGGCCCCAGGGGTGGAGACGAAGCAGTGTCAGCGGCGAGCAACTGACCCCCAGAGGCTAAGTGTGGAAGCGGGAGGCGGGGCAGGGTGGGGGCAGCGGCGCGGGAGCGTCGTGGCCCCCAGTCGCTGTGAGCAGAAGTGGCAGTGAGCGCCCAGTCCCTGGGGCCGGGTGGTCACAGGTAGCTGGGGCTGAGCTGAGCAGGGAGATGGCTGGGTGCCCAAGGCCTAAAGCCTCACTAGAGCAGATAGCATTGGCATCTCATCATCTCTGCCCTATGAGGCCCCTGGTCTCAGTGTCCCTTGGTAATTGCTGCAGCACTAGAGGCTTTAGGCCTTGGGCAGGCTGGGGGTGAACCATCAGTTGGACATCCCCTAAGGGCTCCCAGTATGTGAAAGGGGGCAGGTTGGGCTGAGGGACCACCCACTCCCAGTGCACGAAGGAAGATTGAGCCCCCCCTTTCCTTAATTATTTCAGGAATAATCCTCCCAATAATCAACCCTATCACCAACCAAGCAGTTGAGTGCCCGATAGTATATGAATTAAAGTTGGACATTAAATGTTCGGCTATGACTTTTCTCCTTATACAGAGCATCAGTTTGCTTGCACAGTGGCTTCCTGGCTTCCTGCCAGCCTGTGCATGGTCCACGTTTATGAGTTCAGGATCTATGACAATGTGAATAATTCAGATGTTTACAATAAAAACACATGAATATACCAATTCACTAATGGTAATGTTAAAATTAATGAAAAAAAAAGTCCTTTGAATCTTTGGTGGTTAGAAATTAAAGACCTCAAATCATGTGCAATAAACAGAAAATAAAGTTATACTGAATGGCAAAAAAAAAAAAAGAAAGAAAAAGAAAAATACATTAGGGGCCAGGAAATGTTCAAAGACCTGGAAACCATTCTCAGATCAGGAAGAGAAGTCACAGGGTACATATTATTGCTACAAATACTGCATTTTCTACTACTTACATGTAATGTACTAGATGCCTTCTTATCTCATGAAGTGCATATTCTCATAGGCAATATTGGTAGATATGTTATAGTTATGGCAGTATGTCATATCCTATCTATATTAATAAAAGGGCAATATGCTAATTAGACCATGAGACATTCCAGATGTCCTTCCGGACAAAAGCCATGGTGGTGGGGCCGAGGCAGAGGTGGTTATGGTTGATCAGGCCAGGAGGGGAGGGCAGTTGGGGTGATCAGGCTGGCAGGGGGGTGCAGTTGGGGGCAAGCAGGCCAGCAGGCAGAGTGGTTTGGGGAGATCAAGCAGTTAGGCAGGTGAGCAGTTAGGAACCAGTAGTCCTGGATTGCGAAGGGGTTATCTGACTGCCAGTTTAGGCCCGATCCCACAGGGATCCCAGATTAGAGAGGATGCAAGCCAGGCTAAGGGACACACCCCCTCTACTCTCCCTCCATGCACAAATTTCATGCACTGGGCCACTAGTGTTTATTATTTTGAGAAACTGCTGGACTGTTTCAAAGTTGCTATTCCATTTCACATTCCCACCATCAGTGTATGAAGGTTCTGATTTCTCCACATCCTCACTATCACTGTCTTTGTTAGGATGGCCATATTGTAAGAATGGAGTGTATATTTTATCATTGATTTTTGTTTTTTGTTTTTGTTTTGGCTAATTCACTTTGCCTGGTACTTTGAAATATGTGGCTTTTAATCTTATTTCACATGATTACGTTACTTAGATTTGTCTAACTTCTTCAACATACCAAGTGATATGTTTGAATATTAATGTATATCCAAAATTATTTTAAGAGAAAAATCCTGATTTCTGTCCCGAAACAATGAGAATATTATATTTCACACTAAAACAGCTAGATCTACTTGTCCAGTTTTTATTTTTTCCTTTGCATTAATTTGTGTGTTTGTTGTTTGTTTAGCAATTTGATTCTCAGTTTTCAGATTTCTACATAAAATGAAAGTAGTTCTCATCCTGAAAACAACAACAAAAATTAAAGCCAAAACCCATATTGAAGCCCAACCAGGGTAGCTCAGCAGTTGAACATTGACTTGTGAACCAAGAGGTTGCCTGTTAGATCCTGGTCAGGGCAAATGGTCATGTCGTGGGCTGGATCCCCAATGGAGGGCGTGCAAGAGGCAGCCAATAGATGATATTCCCTTCTCCTCAATATTTCTATCTCTCTCGCATCCTACCTCCCTAAATATCAATTAAAAAAAACCCACAACCCATTCAATTGTTTTTTTTTTTTTTTAAAAAAACCACAACCTATTCTTTTCAATTTCATGTTAGACAAACTGAATTTTGGAAGAACGATAGAATACCACATAGCTTTGAAAACCTATTGGCATTGATACAAATATAAGTTGACAAGTGATTTGTGGAGGGTAATTGGTGGCATTGCAAAAAGAAAAGTAATTTACAAGTAATGGGAATTTGCTGCATACATCTCAAGGTAAACTTAAATTAAACTTTAATACATTAAAAGTACTTTACCACAGAGTAAGCACATTCTGAAAAGAAAAGTTAAATTTTCCGAAATATGAAAACTGTAAATTTTAAAATTGTTAATTTGAAAATATTATGAATGTTCTAGGAATTATATATTGCATTTTTTTGCCAAGTGTGAGAATATGGATACATTAAATAAAAAAGATTATAACTTTTTATATTTACTAGAAAGTTAATCCCAATATTTTTCTTTTATTTTTTGGGGCCATGTATATATATATATTTCATATCTAGTTACTGTATAAAATAAAAAAGCTAAAATCAAAGTAAAATATATTAAAGAACATGTGAGGTATTATAATTTTTTAATTTCACAGTTAAATCAGTATGAACTTAAATTATTTTTCTTAGCTCATGGTAAACAGAAAGCAGCTGCTATAACTTAATTAGCTTGTCCTTCTCACTGGCAGCCTTAATTAGGACACACTAATTGACATAGTATTCTTCCAGAGGGCTTAATAGAATTAACTTCTTTAAATTTGACCTGAAAGAATATGCCATGAACTCTACAACTTTGAGAACTTAAGAGGCTCCAATGATAACATTCAGCATTTTTGAAACATTCTGGAAAAAAAAAACATAAAATGCAAAATTACCAGTTTACAAAATGCGATGAATTTTCTTCAATGTCTTCTTTAATGAATTTCCTTAATTTTCTTCTTTAACTGTGTTTTGTAGTGCTTGCAAACTTCAGTGTATGTAAAATGATGATTTAAGGTAATATGGGTTATAACATCTGTTTGCATTAAATTGTATAAGCCTGCTAACTAAATAAATACCAGTACAAGTTAAGTCACACTTAAATTTAGAAAGAGAAAGTTCAAAATTATATTTTAAGTATTATTTATTAATTAGAAACCTCATTTTGATATCCTACAATGAAACATGCAAAGGGGAAGAAAATAGTTTTAGACTAATAAAACCAAGTAAGCATCAGATTTCATAATGCCTGAAATTCCATTGTCTCTCATAAGATGAGGTTGTAGTTGATAGAAGATAAACTTTACATGTTCATAAGTGACATCTAATCTTAGTCAGTCATCTAGTTATTAAAAATTATTCAAGCCTATAAAAATACTTAGAATATAGGACCAACCTCATTAATGTTCTTTTAAACTAATAAACATTATAAATGTATTTTAAAGTTGTCTCAGAATATATTCATCCTATATAATAAATAGGTAATATGCAAATTAATCCTCACCCCTCACAAGATGGCTGCCTATGACCAGGCCAGCAGGATGGTTAATGAGGGATGACCAAATGACTGAACAGCAGGCTGTGTGGGGCGACCAGGCCAGCGGGGGGGGGGGCAGTAAGAGGTGACCAGGCCAGTACAGGGTACATTTGGGGGCGACCAGACTGGCAGGGGGGCAGTTAGGGGTCATCAGGCTGGCGGAGGGGGGGGCAGTTAGGATTGACCAGGCAGGCAGGCAAGTGAGCAAGTGGAAACAGGGGAGCCAGGGAGGGAAGAAGGAAGGATACATGTTGGAAGGCATATTGTGGTCTGGGCTTGGGAGAAATGGAGAGAGAGGAGAGAGAGAGAGAGAGAGAGAGAGAGAGAGAGAGAGAGAGAGAGAGAGAGAGATTAGGAGCCAGCAGTCCAGGATTATGAGAGGGATGTCTGACTGCTGGTTTAGGCCCGATCCCCAGAGATCAGGCCTAAACTGGCAGTTGGACATCCTCCAACGGGTCCTGGATGGGAGAGAGTGCAGGCTGGGTGGACCCCCCCACACGAATTTTGTACACCGGGCGAGACTTAATACCAACTATTACTGTATCAGAATTGTTGATATTAGCAGGTTCTTTTTTGCATCCAGATAGACTAAACCAGTCTATCAAATTAATTCATTTCATGAGTTGAGGTAACATTTTATGGTTTTTAGTTCTGACAAATACATTAAAATGCATCTGACTGAAACATACTTCTCAAGTCATTCTTTCTTGTGTGTTTGTATGTTCTTCTGTCTTTATGTTTACTAATGGCTGATCTCTACCACCTTCAGGCCTTTTCTTTAGAATGTGATTTCCATAGATTTATGGTGATAAGACACTGGAGTTTGAATTTGGAACTGGTGTCAACATTTTAACAGCAAGCCTGAATATTCATGGCCTGACTTGGGCTCGTTTGGCATATGCAGATCATTTCTGCACAATTGAGGTGATTTATAACTCTATTTCTAACTGTGTATTGTCATAATATTTCCCACCTTTGTCATTCATCTCTACCTCCATCATCATAATTTATTACTTGACGTTTATTTCCATGTCTTCCATTATTTAATCATACCTGTATATATTACTGGAACTTTACTATAAGCCTTACTTTTGATGTAACTTAGTAATTTATCAGAGTTCACATTTTCAAATATCATGAATGAAGGGCAAAGGTAAGAAAATTAACCAGAGAAACATGAGGATATAAAAACATATGGGGTGTTTTCTTTGAGAAATGAATCTATTATTTATAAAACACAATACTGACACTAAATGAGTTAAATACATGGAACAGCCTAGGGAGACTGATTCAATGTTTTTAGAGTACCATGGGTACATTAAGTGAATTATGGACACATTTTACTAAATGGACCAATAAAACTCAAAACAATTTGATTTTTCCCCTTAGTCTAAGTCATATGTATGAGAATATTTACTCCCAGAGTGTAAGCTCCTTTAAGGTGAAAGCTGATTCTAATTCATCGACTTATCCACTTTAACATTTAGCACATAAAATGATAAATCATTCAAACCAGTGCTTCAAGAATGATCATTATTAGCAATAATGCAAATAAGTGATATTTATTAAGCTGTATATGTCAGACAGTTTTTTATGTTTTAATTTAAAATTTATATTAATTTTATCCAATAGGTACTATTATCAATCCAATAATAAGACTATTTATTATTATATGAAGGATTTTATGTAATAGGTTGAAGTCATAATAAAAATATCAGTAAATAGATTGCATGTGCATTGAAAGGTAAAAAATAAAAATAAAAAAGGAAGTCTTTTAATGTGAGTTTCCAAAAAAGGGTTAGAGGAGTTTTTGAACAGGACTGAGTTGACTGGGTAAAAAATGGGCAAGAATGAGATATCATTATCCTTTCATTAAATTGGGTCTATGGGACCTTAGCCAAAGTCAGCATAATGAGGTAGTGATAAAAAATTTGTTCTGACCTTTTTCTTGCTTGTACTTTGCTCTGAGAGTTTGATATTATAATTTCTGTTTGTAAGTGGGTAGCCTTTTTTCCTAAAAAGAATGCAAGTAATTATTTTTTGTTGTTTTTGTGTGTGTATGATGAACTATAATTTTACTTAAATGAATAGGTGCTTCATTAAGTATATTTATTTCTTCAGTACATAGAGGAACACAGATAAGTAGATTTTCAAAGGATAACAGTCTTAGAAATGTGATAACAATTAATAGTCAGAAACTCTTTACTACCATGAAAATATTAGAAATTAAGGTACAATATTGAATAAAAACAATGAAAAACTAAGATATTATCTTTCGCATTACTTCATATGTAGGTTAACAAAAATAGTTTATGAATTCCTGAATATGCATATTAAGTACTTGATTTCCTATTTAGCAATGGGAGACTTAATCCAAAACACAGGTATTCTTTTTCTTTAAATGAAGATCAACTTTTGAGTCATGTCTTTGTCCTTACATAATTGAAGAAAAACTTTTGTCTGTGATAACATTTATGCATTTTTGCTCAGCTTATTGCAAACAGCTATTTAGTTAAGTTTACCCCAAATCACCCTTACCCCGGGGCCTAGTGAACTGAAAAGTACATAATACCTGGTACTATCACTGAGATGCTAAACCCTATCTGTTATTAACCATTTGGACTTTATTAAATTATTTATCATATTTGGGTTTTTACATATATAATTAAGGGATGATATTTTAAGTGTTGAATAAAATGTTTGATTGTAAATTCCACAAATTATTGGAAATACCTATTTTCTTCAAATTTATTAATCACTCATACATACAATACACACTTCCCATAGGTAAATCATGGTTTTACAATCCATTGAGAGTAGACATCACTGATATCATTGACAGAAGCCTTAATAAGTCTTTCTGACTTCTTTACATTATCTTTTATCATCTATCATGTCTTGACATTATTTGATCTTAGGGTATAGATTTGTTTAGCAGTTTAATTAGGCAAGGTTGATTGTAAGATTTAGTTTTCTTTGAATATCAGATAATCAATATTTGTTCCTATCCTCTTAGTTAAACATTGCCATTTGTTGAAATTGTTCCAAGTTAAAATTATTATACTTTGACCCTTATGTTTGAAGTAAGGCCTTTTTAGTTTTATAATTTGAATACAAATTAACATTTAGCAATTACTTTGCTAAATTTGAAAAGGGTTTGAGGCTTTAAAAAATACTGGTATTAAGTTTACATGCACAGGCTTTTAACTTAATCTTTGTTATTCACATATTTTTGGTATTGGTATATCTAGATATACTGACACTGGAGGCCTGGTGCACAAAATTCTTGCACAGAGGTGTGTGTCCCTTAGCCCAGCCTGTACCATCTCCAATCTGGGACCCCTCGAGGGCAGTCAGACATCCCTCTCACAATCCAGGACTGCTGGCTCCCAACCACTTGACTGCCTGCCTGATTGTCCCTAACCGCTTCTGCCTGCTAGCCTGATCACCCCTAACCATTCTCCTATCAGTCTGATAGATGCCTACCTGCTCCCCTGCCAGCCTGATTACCCTTAACTGTCCTTCCCTGCAGGCCTGGTGGTCACCAACTGCCCTTCCCTGCAGGCCTGGTCACCCCCAACTACCCTCCCCTGCAGGCCTGGTCACTCCCAACTGCCATACCTTGCAGGCCTGGTCCCCTCCAACTGTCTCCTCTGCCAGCCCAGTCACTCCTAACTGCCTGCCTCTGCTGGTCTGATTGCCCACAACTGCCCTCTTCTGCTGGCCATATTGTGGTGGCCATCCTGTGTCCACATGGGGGTGGCCATCTTGTGTGTTAATGTGATGGTCAATCTGCATATTACTAGTTTATTAGATAGGATTATTAAAAACAGTTTATTGGTCTATGTGCTTTTTCACAAATTTTCTGACATCCTGATTATTGTAAGTTTCATATAATTTTGTATCAATTTGTAGGTCCTAAACTATTTTTAAAAGTTTCTATGAATTTAAATTTTCATGCTATAAAAGCAATCAACATATTGCATACAAATTATAGGTGAAGATTTGATGTTATTTCTGATAATCCAATGAAAATTAATAAAGTTAAAATTAACTTAAAGGCCCTAGCCAGTTTGGCCTAGTTGATAAAGCATCGGCCTGTGGACTGAAGGGTCCCAGGTTTGATTCCAATCAAGGGCACATGCCCAGGTTGGGAGCTTGATCCCCAGTAGGAGGTGTGCAGGAGGCAGCTGATCAATGATTCTCTCTCATCATTGATATTTCTATCTCTCTCTCCCTCTCCCTTCCTCTCTGATATCAAAAACATATATTAAAAACAATTAACTTAAAAGCCAATTGTCATTATGCTCTCCAATATACTATCTAAATTTAAAGAAAACATGTAAATATAAATTGTATTGTTAATCTCCCTGCTCTATAGTTGCCTTATTTGAGTTTTTAAAAAATATGTTTTTATTGATTTTTTGAGAGGGAATGGGAGAGGGATAGAAATATGGAAATATCAATGAGAAACATCATTGATTGGCTGCCTCCTGCAAGCCCCCTACTGGGGATCAAGCCCGCAGACCGGTGCTTGTGACCTGACCAAGAATCAAGCCAGCGACCTTTGGTTCAATCAGTCTAGGCTTAGCCACTGAGCCACACTGGGCAGACTTGAGTTTCTCTTTAACACAACATCCTGAGTGTTCTTATATTATGACTTTCATCCAGGTCATGTTACTCTTCTGTATAAAATGCTGCCATTACTTTCCATCTCATTTGTTCTCCTTAAGGTCTACCAGATGTTACACAATTTGGCTTCCCACACCTCCTCAAACCAGTCTACTCCTGATTCAGTCACACTTGTTTCCTTGTAATTTTTTTTCTTAAAAATGCCTAGCAAACTCCCTATTCAGGGCATTTGTAATTTCTCTCTCTCTGTCTGGAATACTCTACTTTCAATTTATTCATACTTTAATCCTCTGTATTCTTCCAATACCTGCTACAGAGCCAACTTCTCAGTGATTTGTTCCTACACTCTAAATAATATCCTGGCGAGACTTCAACACTTTCTGTCTATTTTTTTACCTTGTTTTTCATCATAGATATGACCATCTCTTAATGTACTATACATTAGATTTTGGGATATAAGTCTTTATTATTATTTTTTAGCCTTGATTTTTTAATTACTATATTTTATTTTTCTATCTGAAAAACATAAAGCAAAATGAAACCACTTAAATTATCATCAGTTGTGGAAAACCAAAATATGTGAAAATATATTTTCATTTTTGTTAAAAATTTGGACAGTACAATCTTTCATATGGCACAGATTTTTTTCCTTGAACATTCAAATTCATTCATGAGCACCAATTTGACATATTAGAGCACCCCTTTTAAATCAGAGACCCTTCTTTACCTGGTTTAATGACCATTCTTCTGTAGGTGCAGATGAGTTAAGAGAAGTCATCGATTCTGTAAATCCATTACAATACTACTTGGTTCCTGGCATGGATGATGAAGAAGAGGAAGGAAAGAAGAAGAAGAAGATGATGATGATGAAGAGGAAGGGTTGGAAGATATTGACGAAGAAGGGAACAAGGATGAAGGTGATAAAGCTGAAGATGATGATGAGAGGAGGAAGGAGAGGAAGATGAAGGAGAAAATGACTAATGAAATACTGATGGATTCCAACTTTAAAATTTTTTTTCCATCCCCGGGAGCAAGTTGCAGTTCCTTTTTCCCTCCTCTTGTGTTCAGTTGCCCTGCTTTGGACATCTTTTTTCCCTCCTTTACATAATAATTCATGCCTTATTTTTTTTTTGGGGGGGGGGAGTTATACCTTGAGCAGCATACAGTGAGAAAAGAATTTCTGCCCCTTTCGATTCCAAATTCATTTTTATGCCTTCCTGTCTCAACAAAAATTTTATGAAATCAGTACCAACTGCTCTCCTGCCAGCCTGATTGACACCTAACTGCTCCCCTGCTGGCCCGATCGCTCCCAACTGCCCTCCCTTGCAGGCCTGTGGAAAAAAAAGTAAAACCTCCTGCTCCCTTAGCTCTGCTGGGAGCTAGAGGATACTAGGCCTCATGCAATGGTATAGTAGAATTCTAGCTTTTTTTCTCCTTTCTCTAGATATTGGATTCAGAGATTACACTGAATCTCTATCTGAATATGGACAGTTAGCATTTACCAACACGTATATGTCTACTTTTTCTTGTTAAAAACAAATCAACTTGAAAAAGGAGGGCTATAGAAGGTCATCAAAGCTGGATTTGAGATGTTTGGGTTGGTGAAGTGGGCATTTTGACAACATGGCTTCTCCTTTGGCATGTTTGTGATGTTTAAAGTACAGCCTTGCACTTTAAGATGACACTTTAAAATTAAAATTCTTTCTTAATTGGAAAACCAAAACAACGTTTTCCAAGTGGAAACAATGCTAGTATTCAGTGAAGCAAAGCAATCATGTAAACATTATTTGAATGTTTACTGGGTAAGCTTGCTTTACTGTTTTTAAAAGGGACATGCAATTATTGAATAAACTATTGAAAATATCTTTATTGTTAAGACTCATAATTACTGAGAATTTTGCTGTATAACCTTGAGGTCTTCAGTTGAACACTTACTAGTACATCAATTATAAATATACCAGAGGCCTAGTGCATGAAATTTGTGCATTGGGGGGTAGGGGAGAGGAGGGTTATCCCTCAGCCTCAGCCCAGCCTGCAACCACTCCAATCTGGAACATCCCTCTCACATTCCAGGACTCCTGACTTCCAACTGCTCGCCTGACTGCCAGCCTAATCACCGCCTAACTGCTCTCCTGCCAGCCTGATTGACACCTAACTGCTGCCCTGCTAGCCTGATTGCTCCCAACTGCCCTCCCTTGCAGGCCTGATCTCACCCCAATAGCCCTCCCCTGCAGGCTTGATCTCACCCCCAACTGCCTTTCCCTGCTGACCCAATAACCCCTAACTGCCTCTGCTTGCCTTATCACCCTTAACTACCCTCCGCTGTCAGCCTGAACTCACCTCCAACTGCCCGCCCCTGCAGGCCTGATCTCACACCCAAACTGCCCTCCTCTGCTGGCCAATTTGGTTCTGATTTGTCAGTTTCTATGTCAGTCAGCATCTCTGGGCCTATCAACAGGGCCTGATCAGAAAGGCAAGGCTGATCAGCAACCCCAGTGGAGGCCTGGAGAGAAATGGAGGTGTTGCTGACCAGACCCGGAAAGAAAGAGCTAATCAACAGCTGCCACAGAGGCTATGGATCAGACCCTACTTATCTCTTCAGGTCTCTGTCTGGGCCTGATTTACAGCCCCCTCAGCAGTCAGTGATAGGTCACCATGCCTGCAACCATGGTGACCCAGCATTGACTACAGGACTCACTTCTGATTGGTCGGGCCTCCCAGTCATTGTGGATGTGACAACCCAGGGTTTTTATATATTAGGATGTTTGAAATCATCTATATATTATTCTTAAAAGTTATAAAGACCATATTCATCTTTAAAAACAATAATAATTTAACTCCATACAGTCACATCTCGTTTTACTGTGCTTCCCTTTATTGAACTTTGTAGATATTGTTTCTTTTTACAAATTTAAGGTTTGTGGCAACTTTATGTCAAGCAAGTCTATTAGTGCCAATTTTCCAATAGCATTTGCTCACTTCATGTCTCTGGGTCACATTTTGGCAATCCTCACAATATTAAAAATTTTTCATTATTATTATATTTGTTATGGTGATCCATGATCATTGATCTCTATTGTTACCATTGTAATTTTTGGAAGGGTGCACGAATCATGCTCATGTAAGATAGTAAACTTTATAAATGCTGTATGTGTTCTAACTGTCCCCCTGCCTCTCTCCCTCTCCTTGGGCTTTCCTATTCCCTGAGACACAGAAATATTGACAACCAATTAATAATCCTAGAGTGGCCTCTACTCAAGTAAAATGAAGAGTTTCAGGATTCTCATTTCTTATCAAAAGCTAGGAATAATTAAGTTTAGTGAGGCAGGCATTTCTGAAACTTAGGTCAAAAGCTAGGCCTCTTAAGCCACATAGTTAGCCAAGTTGTGGACACAAAGAAAAAACTTTTGAAAGATATTAAAAGTGCTACTTTAGTGAATACTTGAATGATAAGAAAGTGAAACAGCCTTACTGGTGATATGGAGAAGGTTTTAGTGGGTTAAACCAGCCACAATATTCCCTTAAGCTAAAGCCTGATCCAGAACAAGTCCCTAACTATCTTCAATTCTATAAAATCTGAGAAAGGTGAGGAAGCTGCAAAAGAAAAAAAATTGAAGCTGGCAGATGTTGGTTTGTGAGGCTTGAAGAAAGAAGCTGTCTCCAAACATAACAGTGCAGAATGAAACAGCAAGTGCTGATATAGAAGCTGCAGGAATTTATCCAGAAGATCTAGCCAAGATAATTGATAAAGATGACTACACTAAATAATATATTAGTAAACAAATTAGTAGACAAACAAAATAGACAAAACAGCCTTATATTGGAAGAAGACGTCATATAGGACTTTCATAGTTAAACTAGTGGCCCGGTGCATGAAATTTGTGCACAATAAATGGGTATTAATTAGAGGAAATATTTTAATATTGCTATTTGCTCTTTCTCTATAATAGAAGTATCAGAGACTAAAGAAAATTAGTAAAATGCATATGAAAACCTTCCTCCTGTCAGAGTCTGGGACGTACCACAGGGCCAGAGTCAAGTCCCCATTCACCACATGTGTCTCAAAATCACATGAGACCCAGACCCAGCCGCCCCCCCGCCTGCATTGGGGTAGAGCCATACCCTGCCAGTCCCACTCTTGTCAAGCCACCCAGGGCACAGTGTGTCCTCAGGTCCCCTGGCCCAGCACCAGGATAGGGGGCATGGCCTGAGGTCCCACATCAAATCCTACCAGGTGGGAGACACGACCTGAGATCCCCTGTCAATCCCCACTGGGTAGCGGGCATGGCCTGAGGTCCCCCGTCAAGCCCCACCAGGCAGAGGAGCGCAGCCTCAAGTCCCCCAGCCCAGCACCATGAGGGAGGCACAGCTTCAGGTCCCCCGTCAATCCTCACTGGCACAGGGGTACAGGCTCAGGTCCCCTCTGAAGCCCCGCTGGGTGGGGGGCACAGCCTGAGGTCCCCTGTCAAACCCAGCCAGGCAGGAGGGGCACAGCCTCAGGACCCCTGGCCTGGTGCTGGGGCAGAGGGTATGGTCTGAGGTCCCCCAGCCTGGTGCCAGGGTGGGGGTGCAGCTTGAGGTCCCCTGTCAAGCCCTGCCAGGTGGAGAGAACAGTCTGAGGTCCCCTAACCCAGCAACAGGATGGGAAGCGCGCCTTGAGGTCCCCTGTCAAGCCCTTCCTGGTTGGGAGTGTGGCCTGTAGTCCCCTGTCAAGCTGCACCAGGTGGGAGGCATGGCCTGAGGTCCCCCAGCCTGGAGCTGGGGTGGGAGGAGCAGCCTGAGGTACCCTAGCCCAGCACCAGGGTGGGAAGCACACCTTGAGGTCCCCTGTCAAGCCCCTCTGGATTAGGGGAGGGTGTAGGCGTCCCTTCACTCGTGCTGTGGCCATGCCCCCCGCTGGCCTCCCGTCCAGCTGCCAGGACCACCTCACACTCTCTGTGAGCAGGTATGCATAGGGAAGGCTGGGCCAGGATAATTGGGAGGGGGTTATGGGGGGCCGGCATCCTGGGTTAGCTGGGCCTCACAGCCTCTCTGCTTCAGCTCCCAGCACCCTGGACCTAAGGAGTAGTGCTTTCACAGAGGCCTGGCAGGCACTGGTTATGGTGATGCCTTAAAAACAGAAGAAGCCCCCTTTAACTCTGGCTAGAAGTGCGTTGGGAACTTATGGTCAGGGGAAACAGCCCAACATCAGGGCTGAAATAAGACCTTGGGTAGCCCCCGGAGGGGGCAAACCAACAATAAAAGGCATCTTTGAAACAAAGACATTTGAACGTACAGTGGACATTAGGTGATATTAAGGAATTACCTTAACTTTTCAAGGTGTGACAACGGCTGAATATTTACTTCTTTTTTTAAAGATACTCATCAGAGGGTATTTAAGTGGCAAACAACTTTCTTTGAAAGTATGGTGTTGTCTTGGTCCAGCCCTCCCCGCACCATGGACACCTCAAGGACCGAGCTTCTCCTGCTGGCTCGCTAGGCCCTCAAAAACACCCTGTGCAGAGGCGTGGTCCATGCTTCATTTCCCGCCCCCGCCAGCATGAAGCAAAGTGTTCCCAGCTGGCCCTGGCATGAAGCTCCGCCTGCGTGCCCCGCCTGTATTACCTGCCTGCGTTCCCCACCTGCACCAGTGTAAAGCAAAATGTTCCCCACAGGCGTGAGCACTTGAGGCGCTGGCGTGAAGGGAAGTGTTTACTCGAGTCTGGGTAAGCTGTGGCCATGCCCCAGTCACGCCCCCACTCCTGATTGGCTGGTAGCATAGCCAGTCAGGAGCCAAGGTACGGTCACATTTGCATGTTACTCTTTTATTAGATAGGATAAGAGAAGTCAATATCCAGCTTCAAAGGACAGGTTGACTCTCTTGTTAGAAGCTAATGCAGCTGGTAACTTTAAGTTGAAGTCAATACTCATCTATCATTTGAAAAACCCTAAGGGCCTTAAAAATTATGCTAAAACTTAGTATTCTATAAATGGAACAATAATGTCTGGATGAAAGCATATCTTTTCCAGCATGGTACACTAAATATTTTTAAGCCCATTCTTGAGACTTACTGATGAAAAGAATGATCCTCCCCCTCAAAAAAATACTATTGCTTATGAGCAATGCACCTGGTAACCAAGAGCTCTGATGGAGATATTTAATGTGATTAATGTTATGTTTTTATGCTTACAAACATCATATTTATTCTGCTTCCCATGGATCAAGGAGTAATTTTAACTTTCAACTCATAAAAAAACATTTTGTAAGGCTATAGCAGCCATAGATAGTGATTCCATCTGACCAAACAAATTTAAAACCTCTAGAACAGTGGTTCTCAACCTTCCTAATGCTGCAACCCTTTAATACAGTTCCTCATGTTGTGGTGACCCCAACCATAAAATTATTTTCATTGCTATGTCATAACTGTAATTTTGCTACTGTTATGAATCATAATGTAAATATCTGATATGCAGGATGTATTTTCATTGTTACAAATTGAACATAATTAAAGCATAGTGATTAATCACAAAACAATATGTAATTATATATTGTGAAATATTTATTTCTAATTACAAATAAATGAAATTTTGTCTTGAAGCATGATGTAGCATGGGTAACAATCTTAATATAATAACAGTAAACTACATTGCTACATTTTACGACAGTATGTGTAAAAAGCCGACGTCAGTGCCAAGGTTGAGATTGTTCTTTCTCACCAGACTGGAAATTCTCAGGGCGGTCTTTGCAAGAGCACAACGAAGATCATCTTCCACAGCAAGTCTACTTCTGTATTTGGACTTGATAACCAACAAGCTGGAAAACCCTGTTTCACAAAGATATGTTTTTGGAAATGGAAGAAGAGGCACAACACAGTTTCAGGCAGAACAGGATATGACTGTAAACACTTGATCCAGAATTTTGTAACTGGCATTGTAGAGAAATCAGTTTTCATTGCTGTTTATAGGTCAATGAATTCCTCTTGTGCTGTCTCAGGAACATCTTCAACTTTGACTGTGAATGGGTTTCTGGTAAGTACAAATGGGGTGTCAGGTAGATTTGGAAAGTATGATGAAATTTCGTCTGCAAGCATGTGCAAGTGTTCTTCCACAGAAATTATCATCATAATCCTTTTGTGTGGTTCAATGTCATGTTCCTCAAAAAAAGCAGATAAGGTAGGCAAACATGTAAATTTTATTTCCATCCAATTTTTTTTGATAAAGTTGAAGTTTCATATGCAATGATCAGATCTTTTCAGACAAATTGAGGCATGTTGCATTTGGTCCTTGCAGTGATAAATTTAACTCATTCAAGATGGCAAAGATGTCAGCCAAGTAAGCTATTTTCTGCAGTTCACTTTTATCGCTGAAAAGTGCTTCAAACTGCAGTCTTGCTTTCTGATTTAAAAATATTTTGAGTTCATCACGAAGCTCAAAACACATTTTAAAACTTTTCTTCTCAACAACCATCTCACTTCAGTGTGAAATAGCAGAGCATTGTTCAGTGCATCCAACTCGTTGCACAGTTGTGAAAATAGTCTACTGTTTAAAGTGCTTGCCTTTACAAAATTGACAGAACTTATGACACTTTTCATTACTTCTTGTAACTCTTGTGGCAGTGTCTTCATTGCTAATATTTGCCGATGAATCATAAAGTGAGTCCCGATGACTTTTGGTGACTCATTCAGTACCAAATGTTGAAATACAGATTGACATCTTAGCACAGCTGGAGCACCATCTGTGCAAACACCACAAACCTTTTCCCAAGAGGTCTTATGCTCTTTCAGAAACGAATCAACTGTGTCAAATACATCATGTGCAGAAGTTGTTGTTTCAAGAGGTTTGCAAAAAAGAAACTCATCTTTAAAGTTGCCATTGTTAATATACCTCACCTAAACCAGTAACTGTGAACAGTTTGCAATGTCTGTAGATTCATCAGGCTGGATACTAAATATTGGAAGTGGAGCAGATTTAATTTCTTGGATTACTTGATCAAGAATGTCAGCAGACATGTCATCTATTCTTCTGTGGACAGTGTTATTAGATAAGGAAATTGCACTCAATTTTGTAACAAATTTTTCTCTGATCATAACTCGAACAATGTCTTTGGCCGCTGGCAACAGTAAATCCTCAGCAATGGTGTGAGGTTTCATAGCTCTGGCGATTCTGAGTGCCACCAAATATGAAGCTTCAACAGCTGCTACGTTTTGTTTGTGGTACTTGCCACCAGTGTCAAGTCTGGCTTTCTTGAGTCCATCAGCTTTGCTTCTAAAATAGTTGGTATCTTTACTGGCAAAGCTATGATGCTTGCTATCAAAATGGTGTTTTAGGAGAAGGAACCAAGATGGCAACATAGGTAAACACCTATCTTGCTGCCCCACACAACAATTTCAAAACTACAACTTAATGACAGAACAAACATCATCCAGAATCACTGGAAAGCAGGCTGAGTGGAAATTCCAAAAATAAAAGTAAAGATAGGACACTGTGACTCAGAAGAGTGGTGGAGGACAGAGTTGAGGATACACTCGGAGTCAGAAGTTTGGAGCCTTGTGTATGCGAGCGGATAGGGCAGGCGGTTGCAAACCTGGCTGGTTTACTCAAATGAGGAAAGAGTCAAAGGCATCACACTGCATTGATTGCCCAGTTCCAGGCGAGATCTGGGGAACCGACAGTCATATGGGGTGAAACTGGACAGTAAAGAGGAAGCATGCTGAAACTCGGGCACTGCAGAGGTCCAGGAGCTTATGGATAGGGCGCATAAACTTGGGAACTGCAGAAGCATGCGAGCACACAGAGAGGACTCGTGATTTGCTCTCTCATCCGGGAAACCACAGGACTGCATTGTTTTACAACTCTGGGTGAGACTTTGAGTGTGCAGACTCATTTGGGGAGAGGCTGAATTGTCCGGCAGTGGGTAGAGCTCGGCGGCAGCTTTCTCTCAGAGGTGCATGCAGCCATTACCACCAGGCACAGAGACCCAGGTGCTGCATAGGGCAGATCTGATGGTAAATCAAGGCTGCCTGCTCAGCCCAGAGACTCCACACATCCAACCTGAGCACAGCTGATCATCACAGCCAATTGGCTTGGAGGTCAAACCCTCCTAGTGCTAACAACAATAATCTAGGCTTAACTTCAACAATATTGTGCAACCCATAAAGGGCTGCACCAAGAGTATCCACCTCAGGTAACTGGGAAGGCTGAGCCACTGTCCCCACCACACAAAGTTAATTGACCAACTCAGGGAAGCAGCCAAAATGTAGAGACATGGAAATAAATCAGATGTGAAAGAAATGGAGGGGAAAAAATGACTGGACATAGAGATAAAAACCATAGTTATAAGGTTTTTCAAGAAGCTCCTAGAAAAGGCCGATGAACTTAATGAGACATTCGAGGATATGAATGAGATCCTCGAGGATATGAAAAAGGACCAACTAGAAATTAAGAATACACTGACTGAAATAAAAAATATTATACAAAGACCTAAAAGCAGTTTAGAGGACCTCAAGAATCAAGTCAGAGTTTCGAAATACAAATAGGCAAAATCCACCCAGCCAGAAAAACAAGAAGCAAAAAGAATCCAAAAGATTGGAGATAGTGTAAGGAGCCTCTGGGATAACTTCAAGCATACCAAAATCCAAATTATAGGGGTGCCAGAAAAAGACAGAGCAAGATAACGAAAACCTAGTTGAAGAAATAGTGACCAAAAACTTCCCACACCTGGTGAAAGAAACTGACTTAAAAGTCCAAGAAGCACACAGAACCCCAAAATATAGGAATCTAAAGAGGACCACACCAAGGCACATCATAATTAAAATGCCAAGAGCAAAAGATAAAGAGAGAATATTAAATGTAGCAAGAGAAAAACAGATAGTTACCTATAAGGGAGCACCCATAAGATTGTCAGCAGATTTCTCAACAGAAACTATGCAGGCCAGATGGGAGTGGCAAGAAATATTCTAAGTGATGAACAGCAAGAATCTACAACCAAGATTACTCTACCCAGCAAAGCTATCATTCAGAATTGAAGGTCAGATAAAGTACTTCGCTGATAAGAAAAAGCTAAAGGAGTTCATCACCACCAAACCAATATTATATGAAAGGCTGAAAGGTTTTCTTTAAGAAGAGGAGGAAAAAAAAGGTAAAAATAAAAATTATGAACAACAAATACACATCTATCAACAAATGAATATAAAAATCAAGTGAATTAAAAATCTGATGAATAGGCTAAACTGGTGAATATAACAAAATCACGAGTCCTCTCTGTGTGCTCGCACGCTTCTGCAGTTCCCAAGTTTATGCACCCTGGTGAATATAACAAAATATAACTGGGCATAGAGAGGGAATGGACTGACAATTCTTGAGGAGAAAAGGGGTGTGGGAGGTGCAGCAAGAGACTGGACAAAAATCATATACCTATGTAAGAGGACATTGAGGGGGTGGTAAGGGCAGAGGGTGAGATGGGTACCAGGAGGAGGGGAGTTATAGGGGGAAAAAAGGTACAAATTTAATTAATAAACTGAACAATAAAGATTAAAATATATATAAAAATAGTGTTTTAGTTTGTTTGGCTTCATAGAAATTCACAACAAATAACACATTTCACTTTCTCAATTCCTGCTGTAATTATTGAGGTAAAACCATACTGTAAAAAATCCTCACTGTATTTTCTTTTCTTAACATTCTTCTCTACTCGATCCATTGTCATGGGATGGTTTACTAATTAAAATATTATAGAACCATAACTTTAATAATACAAAAGATGATACATGGCATAGTTCAGTCAATATAGTTCATTAAAGTTTTCTGATTTACCATTCTGTTTTTTTTTACATACCTGTTACTATCACAAGGGGGCAGTATTCACATCAACCATAGTGGAATATAAAAAGACCAATCAGCATCCAGATTAAGTTCCCATGGTACAGATTTTTTTTAATGATGAGTTTACAGTAGATGATTTTACATTTACCCAGTAATTGTAATTCATGAAGTGTCGTTTTACCTCCAATACTTTTGCTTTCAACATAGTAGATGCTTTCAACAGAATAGTTGATTTCAACTCAGCAGCTGCTTTCTACACAGTCGCTGCTCTCTACACTGTAGCTGCTCTCTGCACATGTGTGACTGTCCCCATAAGTACATTATGACACCAACCCTGTCACATACACCTGTGTTTGTACAGGGTACTTGTATCTGCATGTGGGTGGAACTGCCTGGAGATGGATAGAGGAGCGGAGTCGAGCTTCCTAAGACCATTAGAAATATGTGTTTTCTGATGGTCTTATATGACTCATGTGAAAGGGTCGTTCGACCCCCAAAGAGGTAGTGACCCATAGGTGTAGAACCACTGCTCTAGAAAGAATTCATTATTCTAGGTGCCATTAAGAATATTGGTGATTTATGGAATGAGCTCAAATGCCAACATGAAAAGGAATTTGGAAATTTATTCCAAACTCATGGGTGAGGGGTTTAAGACTTCAGTGGAAAAAGTAACTGCAGCCGAGACTGGTTTGGCTCAGTGGATAGAGCGTCGGACTGCGGACTGCGGGGTCCCGGGTTCGATTCCGGCGAGGGCATGTTCCTTGGCTGCGGGCACATCCCCAGTAGGGGGCGTGCAGGAGGCAGCTGATCGATGTCTCTCTCATTGATGTTTCTGACTTTCTATCCCTCTCCCTTCCGCTCTGTAAAAAATCAATAAAATATATTAAAAAAAAAGTAACTGCAGATGTGTTGGAAGTAGCAACAGAATTAGAATTAGATGTGGAGCATGAATATAGGAACAAATTACTGCATTCCCATGATCAACTCTGACAGATGAGGAGTTGCTTCTTTTGGATGAGTGAAAAAAGTGGTTTGTTGGGATGAAATCTACTTGTGGTGAAGATGAGAAGATTGCTGAAATGACGGAAAATTATTTAGTATGGCACATAAACTTAATTCTTAAAGCAGGAGCAGGCTTTGAGAGGATTGACTCCAATTTTAAAAGTGTGAGAGTAGGTGGTTAGTTAGATATTAACAAGAGAGAAGGGAGCGAACTGAATATCTAATTAATCAGCTAAACATCTTTGTGGTCCCTCGGGGGTAGGAGAGGGGGGGAAGTAACTGACATTGTTCCCCCCATACTTCACCCCCAACAATTTGGGAAGAAGAACACACTGACAACCTGAGATGGAAGCAGAGGAAATTCCTTTTACTAGTGCATGTGTAGTAGAAGCCAAGACGGCCAACCATAAAAGGAGGAACCCACAGCCCAGGGAAGGGAAAATCAAGGAAAGATTTGGATGGTTTGAAAGATAGCTGCTTCTTCCCAACCCAGGGAAATATAAGAAAGCTCCAACAAAGACCTCAGGGCAGCCACTTTCTCTAGCCTGTCCTTTCTCTCTCACTCTTTTTGAGAGTATACATTTCTTTTCTTTAGTAAACCTTGTCGCTGCCCCTCAAATTTCTCCTATGTGCATATTCCTGATTTTTTTCCTGTGACAAAATGCTATCAAATAGCATCTCATGCTACAGAGAAATCATTAATGAAAGGAAAAGGCAACTGATATGGAAAACTTCATTACTGCCTTATTTAAGAAATTGCTGCAGCCACCCCAGCCTTCAGCAACCATCACCCTTATGAATTAGCAGCCATCAACATTGAGGCAAGACTCTACAGCAAAAAAAAAAAAAAAAAAAAAAAAAAAAGACTGATGGTGGTTAATATATTTGTTAGTAAAAACTTATTTTTAATTAAGGTATGTATATTTTTAGACATAATGGTATTTTACACTTAATAGACTATAGTGTAGAGCAACTATAACTCTTATATTGGGAAAGCAAAAATTTTGTGTAACTTGCTTCATTGCAATATTTACCTTTTTGTGGTTGTCTGGAACTGAACCCAATGTCTTGTAGGTCTGCTTATATTTGGATCTGATAATGACCGAAAATGGCAGAAAGTTGTGTTTAAAGCATGGATATCTATATATCCTATCTAATAAAAGAGTGATATGCAAACTGACCATATCTTCGCTATACCCACAAGCCACGCCCACAAGCCAATCAGAGCAAGTATGCAAATTAGCCCAACCAAGATAGCAGCTAATTTGCATACCCACAGGCAGAAGATGAAGTAGAAGGAAGCCAAGCACTGCAGAAGAGAGCAAAGCTGTGGAGAAGTAAGCAAGCAGGGCAGTGGGGGAGAAGGGAGAGAGCAAGGCTGTGGAGACAGGAGTGAGGCAGAGGAGATGGGAGCGAGGCAGCAGAGAAGGGAGGAGCTTTGCTCAAGCGGCAGGAAGCTCTATTCTTGCAAGAATCTTCCTGCAACGGGTCTCTAGTCTATAATAATAAAAGGAGATGCTAATTGGGCTGGATGTTTTCCAGACATCATTCCAGACATCCTTCCTGACAAATCCAGGGCTGGAGGGAAATCAGCCCAGGTCCCAAGTGCCTGTGGGAGGCCTGAGGGAAGCCAGCCTGGGTCCCAGGTGCCTGTGGGAGGCATGAAAGAAGCCAGCCCTGGGTACCAAGTGTGTGCAGGTGGCTGGAGAAGGAAAGCAATCTGGTGTCTTGGGTGCCTTTGGGCGGCCAGAGGACGAAAGCAGTCTGGGTCCCAGGTGCCTACTGGGGCCTGAGGGGGGAAGCCTGGGTCTTGGGTGCCAGAGAAAAGCCAATGCCAGCAGCCTGGGGGGGAGGGAGGGAAAGAAGGCCTATTCCTACACGAATTTTCATGCATCTGGCCTCTAATATATATATATATAAAACCCTAATATGCAAATAGACCAAACAGCAGAACAACCACACAACTGAACAACTGGTCGCTATGACGGGTGCTGACCACCAGGGGGCATGCACGTGGAACATGGCGGGCATGGGCAGCAGGTGGCCAAGCATGGAACATGGCAGGCATCAGCTTCAGTGGGATGCAGGGGGACCAGATCAAGGTGGGGTTGCCAGTTGCTCTCATCAGGGTAACCCTCTGGTGGTTACTGAAAATTCTTTGCTCCCGTGTGCTATGGTCCTTGCCTGGTGCTCGCATCTGCTGCTGGTGCCGGCATCATCAGTGGGTGCAAGTGGTGGCTGCTGGCCCAACTGCCCCGCAGGGCTTCTCCACCTCACCCTGATCCTGAGGGGCAATTACGGCAGCAGCCACTACTTGCACCCATGCTTGCACAAGCCCCAATTGCTCTGCACTGTCAGTGGGTGTAAGCAGGGCTGACACTTTCAGCATGTGGGAGTGACAATGGTGAGAGTGGGGCTGCCTGCAGACAGGGGGCTGGGGTTGCAGCAGGAGAGGCCAGGTGGGGTGCAAAAGATGGCCAAGACCTGTCCCTGTGCCCATCTCAGGCTTGTGGCCCACAGTTCCTTTCAAGGTGCACAAATTTGTACACTGGGCCCCTAGTTTCATATAAAAATTGGCTCCAGCCCTGACCGGTTTGGCTCAGTGGATAGAGCATCAGCCTGCGGACTGAAGGGTCCCAGGTTTGATTCTGGTTGTGGGCACATCCCCAGTGAGGGGGTTGTGGGGGTAGCTGATTGATGTTTCTCTCTTATCGATGTTTCTAACTCTCTCTCCCTTCCCTGTAAAAACTCAATAATACACACACACACACACACACACACACACACACACACACACACTAGGGGCCACATTCATGAATGTATGCACCTTGAAAGGTACTGTGGGCTGCTAGGCTGCCGTAGGCACAGGGACAGGTCTTGGCCCATCCTCTGTGCCCCCATCCAGCCTCTCCTGCCACAGTGCCCCACCGTGGTCTGGTGCCCCTGCTCACCTGATCCACCACACTGGTGTGGCCAATGCCTACCATGTTCCACACATGCCCCTGGTGGTCAGTGCACATCATAGCGATCGGTTGTTTGGTAGTTCTGAGGTTTAGTCTTTTTGCATATTAGTTTTTTAATATCTATCTATATCTATATCTATAGCTAATCATCTATATACTAGAAGCCCATATAGCCCTGCAAGAATAGGGCTTCCTGTGGTGGTCTCTGCCTCCCCGCCTGCTTCCCTCCCTTCTTTGCCACCCTGCTTGCTTGCTTCTCCATAGCAACACTCCCTTCTGCAGCACTTGGCTTCCTTCTACACTGTCTTCAGTCTTCACTCTGTGCCTGGATATTCAAATTAACTGCCATCTTGGTTGGATTAATTTGCATACCTGATCCTGATTGGCTGGTGGGCATGGCTTGTGAGTGTAGCAGAGGTACGGTCAATTTGCATGTTTTTCTTTTATTAGATAAACTATGGACTGGCTCCAAAGCATCCCTCTAGGGACACTTAACATTTAATAAAGGACTGATTACCCCCTCCCCTTGTATTCTGAATGGATCCAAACAATTGAGGGAGACCATTAACATGGCTGTGTTTGGCTTGGCTAATTATAATTTAGTTGATACTTAAGCCATATTAAATAATATTTTCAAAGTCTTTCCTAAATTTTTCAATAACCTACTTTAAATTATTAATAGATATTTAAGATCAATCTATAAATTTTTATCAGTCAAAGAAATATGTTAAATAAAATTAATTATTTAAAAATAATAGGTTATAATAATGTTACTTAAAAATAATAGACATTATGGTTATGAAACAATATGTATGTATATACATATGCATATAATTTATATTTATTTATCTATTTATTATGTGTGTAAATGATTAGATATCTTGCCTTACAGAGTGATTATAAACTACAAAGCTGAGACAAAGAAAAGAAAAGTTAGAGAATTGCAGTTTTGATGAATTTCAATCATGTCTTACATGAAGAAAACAATCACGTTTTTGTTCATTTAATTTAAATGGAGAGCATAATTCTGCTATCACTAAACCATAATTAAATTATAATTATAAATTATAATTGAAGCAATTAAATGAGGTCAATTTTAATTTTTCACTATTTGTTTCAATTTATTTCTCTTTGTAACTGAATTGCTATCTCAATTACTTTTAATTTTGCATCAAGTGAATTCAATATAGTATTAGGCCTTATGCAGCATATTTAATTAAGAAGTGTCAGATGAATAAGTTTTGAGCTTGCTTAGTTACTTTTCTTCTACTATAATCTTAATTTGTATTTTTAAAATAAACATTGGAATATGTTATTGATAACAATAAATCTAAATTTCCAAAAATATTGAAAACCTTAAAATAATGAAAGTTATCATTCTACATTCATGGATTCATTCATGTTCTTTTTGAATGTGTATTCATTTATGTGAATGAATGATTGTGGCAACTGGCACTATGCTGTATAGAAAAATGAAAGTAACGTTTATGATTTCAATAACCCACATCAAATGACAGATAGAAAATACTCTCCATTACACTCTGAGTGATTATATTATAAGGTGCTATGCTAAAATACAGATTGAAAGAGCACAAAAACCAGAATACACTGAGAAAATAATAACATAAGTAAGTGGGAGGATGTAAAAGGAGGAGATAAGCTGTCCACTTAGACTATGCAAGATTAGAAAGAGTTATGTTCAAAGAGCCAAGTAATGCTAAAATCCTAGACTATCTTTACAGTCATATAATGTATAAAATGCTAAAGTCAACTGGATAAATGTGATAAATTCATTTGTACTTTAGGACATTGATGAAAAATTGGAAGGGGTCCTATTGGAAAATAAATGGGAGTTAATGATTTATATTAACTGAGGATATCTATTTTATTTCAAACCGTGTACTCAATCCCATGATATTGCTTAATTCCTTTACTCCAGACTTCTTATGCTATACCAGGATGTCAAATCTTTAAAAAAAGCAGAAAGGATAAGTCAATGTTCTTCAATTAATATCCTGTTCTTACTGAAGCCTACCCAATCTAAGTAATATGTCCATTTAGACCTGGTTTATAGTGTGCAAGTGTTGAGATGTTCAAAGTTACACCTTAAATTGCAATAAGGATAAGCTCTCTGCCCATGCAGGTCCCATTCTGAAAGTTATTCTGTATTTTTGACTAGTTTCTATATTAGACCTCACCGGTTTGTTCAGTTTGTTTCCTTATCTTGCAAGCACCTAAGCATGTAAGGATATGACTATCCACATATTTAAAAAATGTGGTGTGACTGATCACAGAGGGAAGGCTCTCAGTTGTTATCATTGAATATGATATTAGCTGAGGGTTTGTCATATATGGACTTTATTATGTTTAGGTATTTTCCTTCTATACTTATTTTATTGAGTATTTTAACTCCCCGTGATTATTGTTTTTTCAAGTGCTTTTTTTTTCTGCATCGATTGATATGGTCATATGATTTTTTAAAATCCTTTAAATTGTCATTGTGGTTTATCACATATTCAATCTTGTATCCCTGGAATAAACTCCACCTGATTGTGATGTATTCCCTTTTTAATGTATTATTGTATTGGATTTGCTAGTATTTTGTTTAGGAATTTTCCATCTATGTTTATCAGAGGTATTGGTCTGGAAATGGGCATCGTTTGTTATGATGGCTCACTTTGGTCTCAAGGCACAACCCCTGTGGTGGGTTGTGCTGGGCGACGGGGCTCCTGGCCTGTGTGCTCTCTGTGCTGCTTTCCTGCAACCAGAACCTATCAACCACCCCTTACTCTCTATTATCCCAGCTGCCTCTGCCAGGTCCTTCATAATGGATGGTGTGCACGGAGGCTTGGGGAAAGTGGGTTTGTGTGTCTGTTCCTTTTTTTTTTTCCTGCTGGGTTTAACTGCAAGGAGTACAGACCACTTAAGTTGAAATGATGCTTCTGCCCATCCATGATCTATGAAGTGAAGAATGTAGGGCCTGGTGGAATAAGGGAGGGTTATGGGTGGGGTAGGGGTTGCGGGGGGAGGATTCCCACATCAGTGAGTTTGTTCTCGCAGTGATGATGGTTCCTTCACCTCTGCCACCCTTAGGACCACTTCTCTCCTTTCCCATAACCTCGGGCTCAGCCTTAATGTGTACTGGCTACTCAGGCCGGATTGCCGCCTGGTCTGCCCAGTGGGAGGTGCACTCCAACCCCTGGCTACTACCTTGCCAGGGCAGGTGCTGCACTGCATCTGTGGCTCTCATCTTTGTTCTACTTTCTCCCCTGATCGTTCAGATACACCTACCTTCAGATGTCTCAATGCACAGATCTCTCAGCTGTGTTTTTATACTGATCATGGAATCCTTGTTGCATTATATTCGTCCAACTTGTAACTTTAAGGGAAGTGACCAGGAGGTCTCTCAGGTCACCATGAGTCTGACATCACTGTCTCTTTAAATGTCACATCTTTATTTTACTTTTTAAAGTATATTTTTATTGATTTTAGAGAGGGAGAGAAAGAGAGAAATATCAATGATGAGAGAGAATCATTGACCGGCTGCCTCTTGCATGCCCCACACTGGGGATCAAGCCCACAACTGGGGCATATTCCCTAACTGGAAAACAAACTGGTCATTAGTTCATGCTCAACTGCTGAGTAACACCGGCTGGGCTATTTTTTTTTTATTTTTTTGGAGAAAAAAATAATTATTTTCAATAATTATTATAATCATAATCCTGAGCAATAAGATTAGAGGATGATTAAAACATAATTTCAAGAAAAATTAAAACTATTTTAATTTGAAGATGGTATAATTAAATAGAAAACCTAAAAATTGACCAAAAAACTATATAAATGATGAGTGTAGCAAAGTCTTAGAATGCAGCATCATTAAGCAAAAATCAAATGTATCTCTATAAGCAAAGAGCAATTAATTAAAAATATTTGAAATAGTATCACAAACATTTTCTATAGTTTCATAAACCATAAAATAATTATGGATAATTTAAATCAAATATCTGCAAGGTCCGTATATTGAAAAGTCCAAATCAATTTTGAGAGAAATTAAGCAAAATTTAATGAAATGGAGAGATATTTGTATTTATGGATTGGAAGATTCAATCATTTTAAGTTACTGCACCTCACATTAATTTAATGATCAATACAATATTAGTTATAATCACAGAAGACATTTTTTGCTAGAAATTGTTGAGCATTTTTATAATTTTAATAAAATACAAAGGACCCAGAGTAATCAAAACAATCCTGTAAATGAAGTGCTTATTTGGAGAACATACATTATCTGATTTGACATTTACTTTAACAAGCAGGAGACAGATAGAGACTAGGCAGTCGGGGATGGGACCCAGAGAGGAAAAACTGAATGGAGAAGTCTAGGAGCAATATGAGGCAGCTTGATAACTAACTGCTGCTTGGCTTGGTTCCAGAAAATCACTGAAACAAACAGGATGACCTAGGGATGAACCCAGTGGGGAGGGGAGGACCGAGCCCAGCTGGGGGTTGGGCAGTAATAGCATCCTGACCAGAAGTTATAGTCCCAAATCAGGTCCGACCAGGGGGCAGGAACACACGTTTTGAAATAATTGGATATTACACAGAATATCTTGAAAAGACCAATCAAAAGCTAGAAGGGTATCCTATCTAATAAAAGAGTAATATGCAAATTAACATCACTCTGCTACACACACAAGCCATGCCCACCAGCCATGCCCACCAGGCAATTAGGAGCAAATATGCAAATAAACCCAAACAAGATGGCTGCAGCCACAGAGAGCAGAAGGGAGGCTTGGGTTTCCCCGGCATTGGAGGAAGCCAAGCTTTTTGCCTGCCCTTGCTGGCCTACGCCTCTATCTAAGGCTACAAAGTTTTAATTATAGAAGATAAATAAAATCCAACAGAAATGGCTGTGTCCACAGAGCAAGCAGAAGGGTTGGCTCTGCTCCAGGCTACAAAGTTTTAATTGTAGAAGATAAATAAATTCCAGATACCAGGGCCTCCGCTTAGGTCACTAGGGGGCATGGCTGGCCTGCAAACTACCACAGGCCCTAGGCCAGGCTGACCCACACCTCAAGGGAACCCCCACCCTGATCTGAGACACTCTTCAGGGGAAACCAGCTGGCCCCCACCTGTGTACTAAGCCTCTATTCTATAGCTCCAACACACAAGATGGTTGCCCTCATGTGGTCAAAGATCCTGCCCCATGTGGACACAAGATGGCCACCACAAGATGGCCATCAGGGGAGGCCAGTTGGGAGGGACCAGGCCTGCAAGGAAGGGTAATTGGGGGTGTTCAAGCCTGCAGGGGAGGACCAAGCCTGCAGGGAAGGGCAGTTGGGGAGGACAAAGCCTGCAGGGAAGGGCAGTTGGGGGGGACCAGGCCTGCAGGGGAGGGCAGTTAAGGGTGACCAGGCCTGTAGGGGAGGGCAGTTAGGGGCAAACAGGCTGGCAGGGGAGCAATTAGGCATCAATCAGGCTGGCAAGGGAGTGGTAGGGGGTGATCAGGCTGGCAGGCAGAAGTGGTTAGGGAAAATCAGGAAGGTAGGCAGATGAGCAGCTGGGAGCCAGCAGTCCTGGATTGTGAGAGGGATGTCCGACTGGCCATTTAGGCCCGATGCTAATGTGAGAATCTGTGCACTGAGCCTCTAGTATATCCATAAACAAAGAACGTCAGCAGTAACCAGCTTTGGGCCCCCTTCCTGTTGCCTCTTGCTGCAACGAGTCTGTCTGTCTCTCAGTAAACTTTATTTTCTACTTGCCGCCTTTGTCTATGAGTTCATTCTTTGATTTTGTGAGACAAAGAACTCCAACTTGACCATCACATTCAGGTTTTGATACTAGTTAAGGCAATGTGGTAATTTCATGAGGATAAATTTGAATAAAACAAAATGAAGGATTCAGAAATAGACTCACGTTTATATAAGTTGACTTGAGACAAGGGCAAAAACAAGAAATGAAATGGCAAAAGAGAATCTTTCCAACAAATGACATTGGAACAACGTGATAGGTGTTCACTTCTTTTATAACTGTGACTTATACTCTGATGCTTTCTGTGACTTTCAGCTTTTTCTGTGTTAGGCCTCCCCTCTCCCTACCCCCATAGTTTCTGTCACATTCACTTTGATACTTAGAAATTCTATCATTCCTGATAACCACAAGTGATAAAAAATCAAAACAAAACAATAAACACAACAAAATGGTTAATCACAATGGAATTATTTTAAAGAGTATGGCTGGGGTTAAAGAGTCCAAAAGAACCAAGACTTATAAATGTAACCATGGCATGTGTGACAAAGGGTAACTTCAAAACACTTGAAAACAAAAATACACATTTAGTTTTTCCTGTTTCTGTTGTCATTGCTCCTATTTTGTTTTGTTTTGGGAGCTACTTTTTTTTAAATTGTAAATATAAGACATAGCCACAGAGTGTCTGATGTTGAGGTGAACACCAGCTTTTCTGTGGGCTCTAGGAAACACATATTGAGAATAATGCTTTTACTTATATACACCTTCATGCACTTCAAGTCAAGCCCTGAGCCAGCAAGAAGAAATAAAGAGACAAAGAAGGATTTTCTTTATCTTCCATGAAGACTCTCATAGACCTATGTCCAGGAAAATAAAATAACAATTCATATCTAGTGGACGAGGGGAATAATTCGATAGACTCAGGAATCATATCAGCTCAGAGAAAGAATAACTAATTCATGGGAGTTGATTGTAAAGATTATAATATACTATACTAAAAGGTATGCAGTAAAAATAAGACTTCTAAATGTAAATGCTCCTGGATTGATCATTTAAGAAAAGTGGCCTGTGGCCAAGTCTTAAAAGAATTAAGGAGTACTACTATCTTTAAGGCAGTGAACAAGCAATTCTGTATAAATTGTGTATTGTCATTTAAAAAATATATATTTTCATTGACTTCAGAGAGGAAGGGAAAAGGAAAGAGAGATAGAAGCATCAATGATGAGAGAGAATCACTGATTGGCTGCCTCCTGCACACCCCAAACTGGGAATCAACCCCGCAACCAGGGCATGTGTGCTGACTGGAAATCAGACCATGACCTTCTGGTTCTTAAATGGACACTCCACCGCTGAGCCATGTTGGCTGGGCAAATTTTGTATTGTCTTTTTGTCCTTGCAGCAAATATGTGAAGTATTTGTTATTAAATGAAGCCTAGAGAAGTTAAGTAATTTGCCCAATTACTTATGTATCAATAGCAGAATAAGGACTTAAATCCAGTTTTAACAAACATCAGGGGCTGGCTTCTTTTCATTACAACAGTGACTTATAACTGGATGATTTGTCCCCAAGAGTATATTTTTCCCTGCCTGGAGACCTTTTTTATTTTCACCCTAGAAAAGGGTGCTACTGGCATTTTAGGAATAGAGGAATGTACAGGTCAGTCCCCACAACAGAATTATTCATCCCAATAGGCCAATAATGTCAAAGTTGAGAAACTCTGCATTATATTATAACAAGTTGAGACAACTAAAAGTGTTTTTCCCTGCCAAAGTGATAGTATGTTCTAAAGAGATGTGAGAGAATATCAGTTTGAATTGCTATTGTCGAGGGCCATAACAAAGGATCTGAAATGTATTCTAATACCGATATGCCACTAGAGAAAATGTTAAAGTACCTTATGCTTTTCTTCTAAATTCTGTTCTTCTGCAAACTAGAACATTGTTGCTATTAAATTGTTCTCACATTCTCTGCAAGAAAAAATTAGAAATTACAGACATACAGACATATCCTCATATCATATTAACATAAAAATAATGTCAATATAATCCAGAACTGCATTTTGATTGTGAAGTTGTCTATAATTCCTAACAGTTAATAAAATTAAATGCTTTGTAAAATTTTTAAGAATACATGGAAGTGTTTGTTTTCATAAGAAACTTTTAAACATATAGAGACTTTTTTTGTGAGTTTATTTGAGCCAAACTGACAATTGCTGGGAAGTGAAACCTCAACAGATTGAGAAAGTAAAATGGGGTAGCCTTGCACCTTTATTATTATTTAAAAAATATTTATCTTTATTCATGAAAGTATTACAGATATCCCCCTCTGCCCTGCACCTGCACCTTGCAAGCTTTCACCACACTATTGTCTGGGTCCAAAACCCTCACCCAAGGATATGTTTTTAATGATTTTAGAGAGAGAAGAGGGGAGAGAGAGAGAGAGAGAGAGAGAGAGAGAGAGAGAGAGAGAGAGAGAGAGAGAGAGAGAGAGAGAAACATTGATTAGTTGCCTCCTGAACCTACCACACTGGGGATATTACCTGCAACCTAGGTGTGTGCCCTGACTGACAATCTAACCTGCAAACTTTTGGTGTACAGAACAATGCTCCAATCAACTAAGCCACCTGGATAGGGTCTTGTATCCTATTTTATACACTACAATCAAAAGAGAAGGCCTAAATGGCTTACATGAAACCCTTTGGTGATAGATTAAGGAGATGGGAGAATGCAAAGCAGGAAAACCTCTGAAATTGCAAAAAAGTAAAATGATAGACATCGTTTGTATAGGTGGGTGCAGGATAGGTAACAGTCAAGAACGATCGTGATATCAATAACAATGAGGAGATTTATGGTCTTCTCTCTGGTGTGGTGCCTGTACTTGGGATTACTTTCCAATTCCACCGGTATATTATCCTGGATGCAAAAATAAAATAGACAGACTCAGTTAAGGTAAAGATGATTCTAGCCTAGGACATAACTACTGGGTTTAAACTGCTTTTAGTTAATTTCATCTTGTGTAGTTACTTTAGGTCTCTGGGTTTATAAGTCTGCCATGCAGGCTTATCCTGAAATTTCTAGATTTAGTATGTAGTCCCTTTTCATTTACATGTTCAGGCTCAGAGCGTAGAATGCCAAGTTCTATTTCTCTAATGCAAAATTCTGGAAGCACTTCCATTAACAGGAAATATTTTGCATTTCTATACCAGGTGGAATTTACAGAAGGAATAGTCATCTGAGAAGAAGCTTACCAACTCATTTCAGTGCTGCCAGTACATACAAAGGAGATGGGAAAAGGAGGGGGTAGGAAAAAAACAAGGAAAGTAAAGATAGTAAAAGCTCATTTCAATAATTATACAATCTACAAAGATAGGACAAAGAGTGAGGTTTCATGGCACAGACAGACATCTAATCAGCTGTCAACTACAAGTAGGAAGCAAAGGCAGTTTAGGCTTTGGTGACAAAAAATAAGTAGGTAAATGTAAATATAATTAGCAATCATTAGGTCCCATTAAGATTATTATAATTTCTTGAAGACTTACATTCCTTCTCCCCAACAATTTATAGAACTACCAAGAAAATCAGAAATGATATAGAAAAAATCAATATCAAATATGCTCTAATTGAAATTTGTAGAATACGTCTCTTAACAAGAACAGAATATATATATTTTTCAAAGTTCAAGGAACATTCACAAACAGATCATATTCTGAGTCATGAATAAAGTCTCCACAAATTTATAAGAATTGAAATAATACAGAATTCATTCTCCATCCACAGTGCAATCAAATTAGAAATAAATAGATAACAACAAAAATCTCTCAATACTTAACAAAACAACACATTTTTAACCTAGGAAAAAGAGAGAGGCTTCAAAAGAAATTTAATACTAATAAATAAATAAATGTATAATAAATAATACATTGAACTGAATAAAAATGACATACAATATTTCAAAATTTGCAGGATACAGCCAATGCAGCACTGAGACAAAATTCACAACATGCTTAAATAAAAGAATCAAATTAATAATCTAAATTTTTATCTCAAAAACAGAAAAACATAAACAAGGGCTTGTCCATATAAGATTTTTATCATATATGTTATTTTAAAATATATACACCCCAATTTTTCATTTTTAATACTCCTTAGTGTCTTTTTAATGAATTTTTAATTTCAAAATACTCCATTTGCAATGAATAAAAATTCTGACTATAATCTTTCTCTCATTCACACATACACACACAAAATGTCTGGGAATTCCACCACAGATGAAATTTACAGAAGTAGTAAATAATCTAAGAAGGTCAGTTCCATTTCAGTGTTTTTAATACACATTGAGGAGAAGAGAGGAAAATAAGAAAAATGAAGGCAGTCAAGAGGTCTTCTGATTAGGATTGAATCATACAGGTAAGCTTGTGAGTGAGCATCTCATGGCACACAGATTAGTCGGCTGTCAATTGTAGAATGTTACCATACAGAAGTTGAAACAGTTTGAGATTTGGCGACAAAAAAGAAAGTAAATATAATGTATTCCTAGGAATTGATCAGATTGCTACAAAAAAGATCACAAGCACACCACTTTATATTTTAAAACACAGTAGCATTTATTTTTACTATCTTTGCCCTCAGTGTACAAGAGGATTCAAATCCCTCCAGCATCACATTGTGTTTAAAGTAAAACTGGTATATAAAAGTACTAGAGACCTGGTGCATGAAATTCGTGCACTGGTGGTGGTGGTGGGGGAAGGGGTTGTCCCTCAGCCTAGCCTGCACTTCTCCAATTTGTGATCCCTCAAAGGATGTCTGACTACCAGTTTTGGCAGCTGGACAGCCCTCTCACAATCTGGAACTGGTGGCTCCCAAGCACTTGCCTGCCTACCTGCCTGATTGCCAGTAACTGCTTCTGCCTGCCACCCTGACCACCCCCTAACCACTCCCCTACCAGCCTGATTGACACCTAACTGCTCCCCTGCAGCCTAATCATCCCCAACTAGCCTCCCCTACTGGCCTGGTTGCCCCCAATCGCCCTCCCCTGGTTGCCCAGTTGTCCCCAACTGCCCTCCCTGCCAGCCATCTTGTGGTGGCCGTCTTCTGACCACATGGGAGTGGCCATCTTGTGTGAGGGTGTGAGGGTCAATTTGCATATCACCTCTTTATTATATAGGATTTTTCTTACCTTTTGCTTACTCCACTTTTTATGTTAGGCCTTCTCTTTGCATGAGTTTCAGTGAGTGTTTTTCTCTACCCTTCTTATCACTCATAGCTATCTCCACTGTGAAGGCTGATAGAGTTACTTCTCTGATTAAGCCTACTCTTAGGCTCACACTTAACCCTGGACATTTGGTGTGTAGCCTTCTCTGTGCTCTTATGGACTCCCCTCACCCCAACTACCTCCAGTTGTAATTCTGTGTTCAGAAGGTAGTCTGCTCTTTCCTTTTCTAATACTGTGAAATTGGGGATTAGGTTTCAACATGTGACTTGGGGAGACATAATTTTTAGTCCATTGCACTGTCTCCCTCTTAATATTTCAATAGAGATTTTATTTCCTCTCATCTATATAAAAATATATTCCATTATTTTCTCTCATAAATTCCTGATCATTTCCTTTATACAACTTGTCATAATCTTCAGTAATTTATGTACATGTGTTAAAGCTGTTTTTATTTTATATCATGCTTGTATTATTTGTGTCTGAGTACATTGCCTTGCGTCAAATAAATATCCATTGATTAAATGAACACTTACTTTCAAAAACATAAATATTCATAGCTTGCCTTATTATAGATATTTTATATTCTAAAACTTTCTAAAATAAAATTTAATAAAAACCTGAAGGTTATGGAATTGAAAGAGAGAGTTTATATTGCTTGTAAATGCAGGTAGCAGATCATTTCATCACACAAAAATTCTCCAAAACTGTTCATAATTAATTAATACACAGATTTTTCAAGATGCACCTGTGGACTCATATAACAACATACAATATTACTTTTCCCTAGTACTAAATGGATCACAGTTTATTTAAGAAATCATAATATTAAGCTAATAGCGAAATGGGTAATAGCATTTATTTTATCTAGTGTTGAATACATTCTAACTCTTTGAAATGCTGGAAAAATACTATTTAATATAAACTTATTTTTTAACTCTTAGTTGGATTATATCAGCTTTTTAGTGTGAGCACCTTTCTCAACTATATAATAGTCACCATAACAATGAACTGAAGGATAAAAAGATGTGGAGGTGTGGAGGAAGAAGTGGTATATCTCTAAATGTCAATCTTCCTAGCTGAGAGTCTGAAAAAATAGGTTTATTAAATATTTGTTATATTTAACTGAGTTCATAAAAATTAAGAAAGGAGGATACAGTAAGTGTGGTGTGAGGAAGAACCCTGGCAAGGTAGATGGAGGGGCAATGAAAACTGAAAATAATTATTGATGAAAAAAAAGAATGAAAAATGTAACACCAATGAAGAAATGAACTATATAAATTTTTTCCTTGTAGTTTTATGAAACAAACCACCCCCTCCACACACATTGACTTTTATTTTAATTTTTTTGTAATTTTTTTCCTTTACATTATAAATCTCTCAAAGAATTTTATATTATTTTCAGGCTATCCTAACATAATGAAATTATATCCTATCTAATAAAAGAGTAATATGCAAATTTACTGTACCTCCGAACAAGCCATGCCCACAGCCACGCCCATCAGGCAATCAGGAGTAAATTATGTAAATAAACCCCAACCATAATGGCTGCGACCACTGAGAGCAAGAGGGAGGCTTGTGTTTCCCTGGCAATGGAAGAAGCCAAGCTTTCTACCTGCCCTTTCCGGCCTAGTCCTCCACTCAGTGCTACAAAGTTTTAATTATAGAAGATATATTTCAACAGAAATGGTGGCAGCCAGGAAGTTGGAGAGAGCAGAGGCTAGGGTTGCCTGGGTAATGGAGCAAGGAAAAGGCTTGGATCTGCTCCAGGCTACAAAGTTTCAATTGTAGAACATAAATTAACCCCAGATCCAAGGGCTTCCACTTGAATCACTAGGGGGCGTGGCCGGCCTGCAAACCACAACAGGCCCCTTGCCCAGGCCACCACTTGTCCCAAGGGAACCCCCAACCTGATCTGAGACACTCTTCAGGCAAACCAGCTGGCCCCCACCCAGGTACCAGGCCTCCTACCTAATAAAGGAGTAATAAGTAGATTGACCATCACTCCAATGCAAAAGAGGGCTGTCCCCATGTGGTCAAAGATCCTGCCCCCATATGGACACAAGATGGCCACTACAAGATGGCCAACAGAGGAGGGTTCCAGGCCTGCAATGGAGGACAGTTGTGGTCTATCAGACCAGCAGGGGAGGGCAGTTGGGGGTGTTCAAGCCTGTAGTGGAGGGCAGGTAGGGTTGATCAGGCTGGCAGAGGAGGGAAGCTGGGGACAAACAGGCTAGCAAGGGAGCAGTGAGGCTGGCAGGGTAGTGATTAGGGCCGTGATGGCGAACCTATGACACGAGTGTCAGCACTGACATATGTAGCTATTTTTGATGACACTCAGCCACATGTGGTCGCATACAGAGAAGTATGGGGCTGCATGCCAAGAAGGACGTTTCATCCTCGGCTACTGCAAGGCCAGGTGCAGTAGCCGAGGATGAAACATTTGTTGTAGTGCAGTGTAGACACTCTGTGCTGGAGGTCTGTAGGCCAAAACAGCAGAACTCTGGCACAGAGCATCTCGTTCTGGGACTTCCTGTTAGGCTGTTAGGGGATCTTTGACCTCACTTCTGGCTGGTGGAGCAGGAAGCAGCAGAATGCTCCAGGGGATGCATCTCTGGGGTACCTGTGATTGCCATTACCAGCAACCACATAACCACAGCAACCATCATCCAATCTACTCTTCTGGAGTGTCGTGGATTTCTAATTGACCATCATTACTGAGATGAGTGAAGGGGAGGCTGGGAGAGGTGAGGGTCTGTGCTATGGATGCTGATTCCAGCCATTAGAAATAGCAGCAGCCATTTTAATTTATATAAGGAACGCCATTTTGCAGCATAGTGCAGACTCTATTTTACCACTATTCCTGTTGTGCATCCTTATTAGCCCCTATTTCTGCTGTTTAACCCAGCCCTTTCCTAAAAGACAGTTACATGTGCCATCTTGTGGTCAGTCAGGCTAGTTAACCCCTAATTGCCTGCAGGGCTTACAGGCTATCTATAATTCTGTCTTCTGTCACTGCCCCCCTGATGCAGAACCCCAAAAATAAAAAACAAGGTTAAACAAAGGAAGTAGTAGTAGCAGTAGCCGGCCCTTTCAAGAGACATGGACAGAGATGATGTACGGCATTATAAAAAAAAAATGGCAGATCATTTTGCCTTCTATGTACTGAAACAGTAGTAAGCAGAACGTGGAATATAAATAGACATTTTGAAACTAATCATGCCCAGCTCTTGAAAAAAAGTGAGGATGAAAGGAAGGAATACATTTCCAGGCAGCTACACCTTTATAAGAGCCAATCTAATTCCATCCTTAATTTTATCAAAGGCTCTACAAATTTAACATCTGCAAGTTTGAGCATTGCTCACTCCATAGCTCAGTATGGAAAATCACTCAGTGAGGGAGAATTTACTAAAGAAACTCTCCTAAGATGTGCTCCAGTTCTATTTCACAATATGCAGAATAAAGATGCAATTATTAAGAGAATATCTGAGTTACCACTCAGTAGAAATATCATAAAAGACCGAATAATGAGACTGAACACAAACGTACAACATCAATTAAAGAGAGACATGAGTAATTGTGAATATGTTCTGATCTGTCTTGATGAAACTACTGATGTCACATCACATGCTCAGTTGGCTATTATTGTTTGATATTCTGATGGTCTCACAATGAGAGAATGGTTGATAAAGTTAGTATCAGTGCCAAGAAGTACATCAGGAAGCGAAATATGTAAGGTTGTTATACAAACATTCCATGACCTAAGCATTGATATCTCTAAAGTTGTGTCAGTGATGACAGATGGGGCACCAAACATGGTGGGGAAAAAAGTCAGATTTGTCAAATTGTTTACGGAAGCTATTGGACATCCAATGTGCCTTTTCATTGTATTATCCATCAGGAGGTTTTATGTGACAAGGCAGGATTCACTGGCTTATACAACTTAATGTCAGTTGTTACAAAAATAGTTAATTGCCCTCTTCACAAGTGAGAATTTTCTGCACTTTTACTGGAGGTTGATTCCACCTACAGTGGACTGCTGATGTAAGATGGCTGAACTGAGGCAAAGTTCTTGAGCACTTTGTGGAGTGTTTTGAATTAAGGTATTTCTTGAGGATAAGGATCCGGGAAACTTTTCTCAGCTCAATGATAAGTGGGTCAACACCCTGATATTTTTCACAGATCTCTCTGTTCATATTAATGAACTAAACCTAAAGTTACAAGGTTTTGGCAAAAGTAAAATGTTTGGGTACATAAAAGCTTTTGAAAGTAAACTTAAAATTTTCAAGCGAGATGTAGAAACTAAAACTTATAAGTATTTTCCTTGAATAACAAAGTCTTTTGAGAAGGCCAGTGGAGCTGTACAAAATTAAATGGAACCTTTGCATATAAAGTACCAGCATGTTTTAGACTCATTGCTTGACCAGTTCAGTGATAGATCTAATCAATTTAGAAGCCTAGAACAGACCATAAAAATAATTAAGTATCCTGATGTAGTAGTCTACAGTAGTTTGGAATTAAATGGTTTCCAATGGATGCAGATTGATAATTTGGAGATGCAACTTGCAGAATTTCAAGACAGCATCTGGACTCAGGTGTTTGTCGACTTGAGGTCAAAGCTTGAGAATCTGGAAAGGTGTCGCTTAGAGAATCAAAAGAGGAGTGCCACTATGAACAGGAAATTTGGAGTGCCTGGAACACTTTTAGCACCCTGAAAAATATAGCAATGACTTTACTCACAATTTTTCCCTCTATGTGCTTTTGTGAGACCTTATTCTCAGCATTAAATAATATTAAAACCAACAAAAGAAACAGGCTGACAGATGAAGTTAGTAGCACTTGCTTGGGCTTGAAGAGTACAAAATACCAATCTTCAACTGAAGGTTTAGCCAATGAAATTCAGCAATAAAAAAGTCACTAATTGCAGGATAGTTAAAAAATTCCCCCTCCCTCTCACTTATCCTAGTTCACGACATCCCACACAAGTTAAATACTATCAAGACCAACAAAGGAAACTGACTGACAGATGAACAAAGAAGTCACTAAGCAGGTAAGTTAAATAATTAGTTTTTGGTTTATTAAATACAGTTATATAGTACAATTATACATTTTTGTTATTTAAACTATAAATATCGTGAAATTATGGTTTTTTTCTTGAAGTGACACACCACGTGAGTCATGCTCAGTTTTTTGGTGAATTTTGACACACCAAGCTCAAAAGTTTGCCCATCACTGGGTGTGGGGGTGATCACTGGGTTAGGTCAGGCAGAAGTGTTTAGGGACAATCAGGGATGCAGGTAGGTGAGCTGTTTGGATTGTGAGAAGGATGTCCTACCAGAATCGGGCCTAAACGGGCAGTTGGACATCCCTCGAGGGTCGCAGATTGAAGAAGGTGCAGGCTGGGCTGAGGGACATGTCCTCCCACCCCCCACGGTGCACGAATTTCATGCACTGGGCCTCTAATCTATACTAATAAAAGGGTAATATGCTAATTAGACCAGGAGACAAGACATATTTCTACCATCCAACTTCCTCCAGACAATGCCATGATGGTTAGGGACAATCATGCCAGCAGGAGAGGGCAGTTGGGGGCCATGAGGCTGGCAGGGGAGGGAAGTTGGGGGCCATCAGGGGTGTGGTTAGAAGCCAGTGGTCCTAGATTGTGAGAAGGATATCTGACTAAACGGGCAGTCAGACATTCCCTGAGGGGTCCCAGATTGGAGTGGGTGCAGGATGGGCTGAGAGACACCCCCCCATGCATGAATTTCATGCACCAGGCCTCTAGATCTTTTATAAGAACAATTTGGTCAATGACTTCTATATAATTTTTAATGATATAAAACTAGAAGCTGAGTGCACAAATTTGTGCACAGGTGGAATCCAGCTGGCCTTCTCTGTTTAGGGCTGATTGGGTTGGTGGGGAGGAGGGGCCACAGATGGTTGGTGGGCCGGCCTCACCTTCTTGTTGAACTCCAGGTCAAACTCCCAGTCGAACTCCCAGTCGAGGGGACAATTTGCATATGAGCCTTTTATTATATAAGATAGCTAAAGGAGAGTAGCTTTATTGCTTTATTGGAAAATAGAGAGCCATAATTTATTTATCATTATATGTTTATGTGATTTTGATATCTGTTACTATAAAACAATTTAAACACTTTTTGCACATTTTCCTATATAGCGTACTTTGAGTAAGTGAAATTAGTGTTTTTAATCTACATTCACTAAAATATTTCTAGATTTGTGTCTTTTATTTTCCCTGCCTTGCAAGAATGAATCAATAAAAGAGCTATTATACCTGCACAAGTTGGAACAATTTCAATATAAAGTGTTTTTTACCCTATTCTCGCTATTACCACTGTGATAGAAGTTACTGGTGACAGTAGAAAAAACCCACAATTTCAACATTCTGATGCTCAAATTGAAAGAGAAAAAATATATCAGCAAGATCCCTCTCAGTCTTAACTCCAAGCAGTTAAACAGGTGCAACAGTTATTTATTCTTAGAAATAAAGTCGCTACCAGCCTCCACTGTAATATGATTATAAATTCATACCTTCCTAAATGTGTAGATTTTCTTGCATCCCCATGGAACCCCCCAACTTGATCTGTGAATAGCAGTTGAAATGGTTTTAGTGTTAGTTTGGAGACTTCTGCTCAATGTTAATATTTCTTACATTTGCAATTATAGTAGAATTCTAATACATGTACAAACAGATATACACACAAGTTGATCTTTTCTAAAACCTTGTTCAAAACAAGTGTATTGTTCCCAAATAATAATAATAATAATAAAACCACTGGAAGATTACCCCACCTGTGATTAGAGATGACTTTAGCATTTAATTTCCAGAGCTAAAATATTAATTAAATATGGAAAGTCATGGAGATATATTAAACAATCAAAATGAAATGGAATTATGGACATTCAGTGCATTTAGTTATCTATCACCATAGATACCAAGGCTGAAACCTAGTTTTATATATAAACTAGAGGCCCAGTGCATGAAATTTGTGAATGAGGAAGGGAGTGTTCCTCAGCCAGAATGGGATCCCTCTCACAATCCACCTACTTGCCTGCCTGCCTTCCTGATTGCCCCATAACCACTTCTGCCTGCCAGCCTGATCACCATCCAACCACTCTTCTGCCAGTCTGTTTGATGCCTAACTACTCCTCTGCCAGCCTGTTTGTCCCTAACTGCCCTCCCCTACAGTCCTGGTACCCCTCAACTGTTCTCCCCTGTAGGCCTGGGTCCTCTTCAACTGCCCTTCCCTGCAGGCCTGGCCAGCCACAACTTTCCTCCTCTGCCAGTCTGGTCACTTCTAACTGCCCTCCCCTGTAGGCTTGACCACCCCTAATTGCCCTCCCTTGCAGAGCTAGTCCCTCCCAACTGCCCTTCCCTGATGGCCATCTTGTGGTGGCCATATTGTGTCCACATGGAGCCAGAATCTTTGACCACATTGGGGGCAGCCATCTTGTGTGTTGGAGTGATGGTCAATCTGCATATTACTCTTTTATTAGATAGGATAGAGGCCTGTGGGGGCCAGCTGGTTTACCCTGAAGGGTGTCCTGGATCAGAGTGGGCATTCCCTTGGGACATGGGGTAGACTGGGCGAGAGGCCTGTGGTAGTTTACAGGTCAGCTACATCTCCCAGTGACCCAAGTGGAGGCCCTGGTATCTGGGGTTTATTTATCTTTTACAATTAAAACTTTGTAACCTGGAACAAAGCCAAGTCTTCTGCTTGCTTCGTGGCAGCAGCCATTTCTGTTGTGATTTATGTATCTTCTGTCATTGAAACTTTGTAGCCTTAAGCTGAGGCTCAGGCTGGCCAGGGCTGCAGAAGCTTAGTTTCCTCCATCGCTGTGAGCAACCCTAGCCTCTTCTCTCTTCAGCTCCAAGGCCATTTCTGTTGAGATTCTATAATTGAAACTTTATAGCCTGGAGTGGAGGCCTGAGTGGCAAGGAGAGGTGGAAAGCTTGGCTTCCTCCATTGCTGGGGAAACCCAAGCCTCCCTCCTGCTCTCTGTGGTTGCAGCCATCTTGGTTGGGTTTATTTGCATATTCGCTCCTGATTGGCTGGTGGGTGTGGCTGGTAGGCATGGCTTGTGGGGGTAGCAAAGGTATGATCAATTTGCATATTGTTCTTTTATTAGATAGGATAGCTTTATTAGAGTGTTTTACAGTGTTCCTAAAATCATCAATACTTTATAGAAAAGTTCACAAAATTTGAAAAACTTCTGAAATTTTATGCAAAACTTGTTTTCAGGGAAATATGTACAATATATTTATAAAGTTAATCAGATTCTCTTTGTGTCCACAAAACTCCAATCCCACTGTTAAAGAATTCAGAGCTAAAGTAAATATTCGGGGTTCAGAAACACCATAGTTATGAAAAATTAAAGAGAAGAGACTGTAGATTGACAGGAAGACTTTAAATTAGAAACATCAGTACTCAAAAGTATTTATAAAATGAAATGTCACCCACAAAACCAGCATAGTTCTTGCGCAATATAAGAGGAAGAAAAAAATTAACAATATTCACATTAAAATTAACTAAATTCATAAACAAATCCATGACATATTTTTAAGATGAGATTTATTTAGAGTTGATTTCCTACCTACAAGTGTAACAGAAAACTAGAGAAGAACCAAGCAATGCTCAGAGAGATGGATTTACATTTTATTATTATTACTAGTGGCCTGGTGTGTGAGATTTGTGCATGGGTGTGTGTGTCCCTCAGCCCAACCTGCAGCCTCTTCAACATGGAACCCTTGAGGGATGTCTGACTACCTGTTTAAGCCCGATCCTACCAGGATGGAGCCTAAACAGGCAGTCAGACATCCCTCTCACAATCCAGGACTGCTGGCTCCCAACAGCTCGCCTGCCTGCCTTCCTGATTACTCTAACTGGTTCTGCTTGCCAACCTGATCACCCCCTAACCACTCCCCTGCTAGCCTGATTGATGCCTAACTGCTCCCATGCCAGCCTGATTGGCTCTAATTGCCTTTGCCTGAAGGCCTGGTCCCATCCAACTGCCCTCCTCTGCAGGCCTGGGTCCCTCCCAACTGCCCTTTCCTGCAGTCCTGGTTGCCCCCAACTTCCTTCCTCTGTAGGCCTGGTACCCCCCAACTGCTCTCGCCTGAAGGTTTGATCACCCCCAACTGCCCTCCATTGCAAGCCTGGTCCCTCCCAACAGCCCTCCCCTGCTGGCCTGATTGCCCACATTTCCCCACCTGCTTGCAGGCCTGGTCCCTTCACTTGCCTTGTCCTGCTGGCCATCTTGTGGTGGTCATCTTGTGTCCACATGGAGGTAGGATCTTTGACCACATGGGGGCAGCCTTCTTGTGTTTTGGAGTGATGGTCAATCTGCATATTACTCTTTTATTAGATAGGATAGAGGCCTGGTACACGGGGCCAGCTGGTTTGCCCTGAAGGGTGTTCAGGATCAGAGTGGAGATTCCCTTTAGGTGTGGGGTGGTCTGAGCAAGAGGCCTGTGGTGGTTTGCAGGCCAGCTACTCCCTCAGGTGACACAAGAGAAGGCCCTGGTATCTGGGATTTATTTATCTTCTATAATTGTAACTTTGTAGTATTGAGCAGAGCCAAGCTTGCTCCATGGCCATAGCCACTTTTGTTGGGATTTATGTATCTTCTATAATTGAAACTTTGTAGCATTGAGTGGAGGCCTCGGCAGGCCAGCATGTGCAGAAAGCTTAGTTTCCTCTATTGCCAGAGGCAACTCAAGCCTCCTGCTTTCTCCAGCTCAATGGCTGCCGCCATTTTTGTTAGGATTTATTATCTTCTATAATTGAAACTTTGTAGCCTTGAGGGGAGGCTTAGGCCTGCCAGTGTGTGTGGAAAGCTTGGCTTCCTCCATTGCTAGGGAAACCCAAGCCTCCAGCTTGCTCCATGGCCACAGCCATCTTGGTTGGGTTAATTTGCATACTCTCTTCTGATTGGCTGGTGGTCATGGCTTGTGGGTGTAGTGGAGTGATGGTTAATTGTATGTTACTCTTTTGTTAGATAGGGTTATCATTATGTGCAGGCTCAGAGGAAAATCTCTCAAATTTTGGGTCCCATCACACAAGAAGTTCCCTGTATTTATACTTTTTTACCCTCTTTGTCTCCCAAATATGGGGTTTTCCAGTTCCCTTTGCAAGTTCTTAAAGAGCCCCTATGTGCTGGAGCTTTGAGACCTCAACCAAAGGCTTGGCCTGGTGCCAGCACTGATAACTTCATCTGGGAAAGGTTAATGACCTCTCTGAAATGGGAGTAGTCTTATTTTTCTTATTATTTAAGCAAGCAAGCATTTACAGAAGCCAAAATAGCAGGGTTAAATTATTAAACAACAGTTTTTATATAAGATGGATGCTTTATTAGCATGACTATCTGCCCACTATACAGTCTATATAGAGTAAGAACTTGACCAGCATTCTCCTTTGTATTTCAAATCTTTAACATGGTTCTTGTGGTCTTCTAGAGTACTTTTAGGTCTTTGTATTATATTTTATTTCAGTCAGTTTACGCTTAATTTCTGGTTGATCCTTTTTCATATCCTTGAGGGTTTCGTTCATATTCTTGTAGGTCTCATTCATTTCCTTATAGGTCTCATTCATTTCCTTGTAGGTCTCATTCATTTCCTTGTAGGTCTCATTCATTTCCTTTTAGGTCTTGTTCATTTCCTCATAGGTCTTGTTTATTTCCTTGTAGGTCTTGGCCTTTTCTAGGAGCCTCTTGAAAAGCCTTATAACCGTGGTTTTGAATTCTATGTCCAGTCGTTTTTTTCCCTTCCCTTTCTTTTACATCTGATTTCTTTCCATGTCTCTGCATGGTGGCTGCTTTCCTGAGTTGGTCAATTAGCTTTGTGTGGTAGATGTCCTATAAGGGACAGTGGCTCAGCCTCCCCAGTTACCCGAGGTGGATATGGGTTGCACAGTCTTGGTGCTCAGGTTGGATGGGTGGAGTCTCCGGGTCAAGCAGGCAGCATCAGCTCCACCCTATGTGGCCCCTAGGGACTCTGTGCCAGTTAGGAATGTCTGCCAGTACCTCTGAGAGAGAGCTGCTGCTGAGCTCCACCAGCTGCTGGACAATTCAGCCTCTCCCCAAATGAGTCTGTGCACCCAACGTCTCATCCAGGGTCATAAAACAATGCAGTCTGGTGGTCTTCCGAATGAGAGAGTAAGTCACGAGTGCTCTCTGCGTGGTCACGCAGCTGTGCTGTTCCCAAGTTCACATGCACTCTGCACAAGCTCGCCCTCGCCACAAGCCGGCAGGCCCCTGCAGCACCCGAGCTTTGGCGTGCCTCCCCACTATCCAGTTTTTATCCTGTATGATTGTGGGTTCCCTGGACTTTGCCCGGAGCTGGGGAATCAGTGGAGTGGGAAGTCTTTGTTTCCCCCGTTCGAGAAAACCAGCTGGGTTTTCAGCCACCCGCCCTATCCGCTGATGCACGCTCCAAACCTCTCTCCGCGTGTATCTTCAACGCTGTCTGCATCTGCTCCTCTGAGTCATAGTGTCTTATCTTCACTTTTATTTGTGTAATTTTCACACAGCTAGCTTTCCGGTGATTCTGGATGATGTTTGTTCTTTCGTTAAGTTGTAATTTTGAAATTGCTGTGTGTGGCAGCAAGATAGGTGGTTACCTATGCCACCATCTTGGTTCCCTTCGACCAGCATTCTCCTAATATACACACATGTGCTCATGACACATTCATGTACACACACACATCTGCATTATGCACTTTAGCATTGCTGGCATTTAGCACGCAAGAGGTTGCATATTAGTCATTTATTAAATTTGTTTTAAAAATTATCTTCATTGTTGAAAGTATTACAGGTATTTCATTTTTTCCCCATTGACCCCTCCACCCTGCATCGCCCCACCCCTGTCTTCACTGAACTATTGTCTGTGTCCATAGGATATGCATATATGCATACAAATCCTTTGGTTAATCTCTCCTTCCCTATCCCCCTTCCCTCTGAGATTCACCAGTCTGTTCCATGCTTTCATGTCTCTGGATATATTTTGTTCATGTATTAAATTCTGATGAATTAAGTGATAAAGGAAAGCGTCAGTGTGTTTAGTTCACATACAATGTTATTATAAATATAGATAGATAGTGATTCATTGGGAGTGTTGCCACAATTAGTATACTCCAAACATCTGTAAAATTTAGAGTTAATGCTCATAATAACATTAGTGATGCTTGTATCTTTCAAAAATAAGCACAACATACATCTAATAATACATTCAGGTGCATATTCTATGATAAAAATTATGCCAAAATATTTTATGAGATGGTAATGCTTCTGTTCTTGCTTATAAATTAAGTGGGTAAAGCATACCTATGTGTTCTGCTTCTAAACAGAAGAGATGGGGTTATACAGGTTAAACATTAAAGAGCATTTACTCTAACCATCAAATTGAATCTAAATAAAATAATAAATTGAATCTAGATGTGTTTTATTATGCATATGCAGATGCTCCTTGACTTACAATGGGTTTACATCCTGATAAACCCATCATAATTTGAAAATATTGTAAGGCAAACACGCATTTAAGAACAGACCAGCATACCTTGAACTTATATTCTTATATGCATAGCCCATGGACACAGACAATAGGGTACTGAAGACCTTGGGTGGAGTTGCAGATCAGTCTTCAATGGCTGGCTCATGCTTCAGTCTTCAATAGGAAACTGCTAGATATACACAGGGCACCTACGTTCCTTCAGAATACCCCCCACAACATTCAATACACAACTTACCAAACATCATTGCTTAGTCTAGTCTACCTGAAACATGTTTGAACGCTAACTGTACATCAAGGAAGCATCTGAACTGCCTTCCTAGTCTCACCAGAAGCAGGGGACACAGATGGACAATTTGCAGACATGATGGGATGCGAAAACACAAAACAAAATATCCAAGAATGCTGGCAACACAGGACACTGCAGGGTATTGGCTGTTTACCCTTAGGATCACCTGGTGGAGTGGGAGCTGCAGCTGGCCACTGCTGCCCACAACTGTAAAGAGAGGAAGTTACCTTCCTTTCACCACCCTGGGAAATGATAACAATTCAAAACGAGTGCATATTGCTTTCACACCATCATAAAGCAGACCTGTAGGAAGCAGACCTTCCTAAGGAGGAGACCCCCCAAAATTTATTTAGCTTTCTCAGTGTACACTTTCTACCAGGAAAGTTATTGAACATGCGAAACCTTATCTAATTCAGTTACAAACTAGAGCCAATGCAAGAATCCTGAGAAGAAAGAAAAAACAACAATTTACTATAGGAATTACATTTTATAGATCCTAAAACCCTCAGAATAATAAAAGGAAGGGTCCTATTTGGCTTGGCTCGGTGGATAGAGTGACGGCCTGGGTTGGATTCTGGTCAAGGGCATGTGCCCTGATTGCAAGCTCCTCCCCAGCCAGGCCCTTGTCTGGGATCTTGCAGGAGGCAGCCAATTGTTTCTCTCATTGATGTTCCTCTCTGTCTTTCCCTCTCTCTAAAAATCAATGGAAAATATCCTCATGTGAGGATTAAAAAATAAAATGAAATACAAAATAAAAAAAGGAAGGGAAAGGGCTGGCCACATGAAGGGTACTGCAGCTGGAAAGACAGGCAGCAGATATTGAATGCCTCGCTAGAAAAAGGGAACCATTTCTCAAGATCAAACCCAGAAACTTCTGCAATTCTCCAGAATCCCTGACAAAGGAAA